>ML797009.1:419646-440487 GCA_009831015.1 Picea engelmannii
ATATATATATATATAAGCTTGTGGCTCACTGCTTAATTCTCAGCAGTCATTAAGGTTGTGACTTTGTTTTCCTGACAGAGTCTTCACATAGTTCCTCCACAGGGAACTCCTTCAACATGCAACTTCCTTATTGCATATCCATCACTATTTGTGATGGCCTCAACCTTGAGTTAGCTTCAACATTTCACCAAATATCCAATAAGGAATATAAACATGCATCTTTGTCATGTACCCAAATTATGTATCCATACATATTCTGGACAAGGGCAATTCTTTCTTTATATTTCACTCATTAGGGAAACCATATTGTACCTATAACTATACTCTTACATCATACATGCGCATCACTTGCACGTTTAATATTATTCATACCTAACTGGTATTAATATCAGGCTTCATATTAGGAAGCTCCACAATGCATTAAAACCATGACCTCAAGCATAATTAAACACAAATAAGTATTCATCATTCTAGCTTATTGCTTGCACTTTTTCCATGTCAGTCACACACATGGACATATCCAGCTTCTATATCCTTTTCGCAAGGATCTTCCAATCATCCTTATGATCATGTATACACATTCGTGTATAAGTAGGTGCATCTCTTGCACCTTTTTACCTCATGCATTTACTTGATAGTTTAATTTCATCATTAGTGTCATTTAGTTTGATATTTTAGTCACTTACAGGACTAATCTCATAGTCATATCTCATATTGATGTTGCCTTCTCTCAAGGAAATAACCAACCAGGGCCACTTTCCTCTTTATTTGACAACATCTAGCAAGAAAACCTTCTTGCCTCAACGTCCATATGGTTTTACCCATCTCACTTTTCTCTGGTCATGAGGAGTTATATAATCCAATTTTAATATAAAGAAGTAACTATAACTGCTAGGGATCCTACCTGATCCTATCAGATTCCTTTAATCCCACAAAGGCATTAACCATTATATAATCCACCATCATCATTTCTTGAAGTTCCAACTGCCCATGCTTAGAAGTAGTGTTACGAACACCAGGTCATCCGTCCTTCGGGCTTCAACTTCTCTTGAAAGAACCCTACCACCGTCAGCTATCCACATTCAAGTCTTATTATAAATGTTAATTAGCATCTCCCTACTCCGGTAAGAGTAGTTTTCACTTTGACAAAGGTCTAAAGAAATTCTTCTGTTGAAATTCAAGAAGAATTCCCAAAATCAAAGGTTCAATTTGCAGTCCTTCTCCTCAAGGAGTAAATGCAGATAACAATACCTCCTTACGTGACTTGTACATGAGCCCAAGCAGTCCAAGTGTTGTAACCATGCTCTGATACCAATTTGTAACACACCCACGACGTGTCATAAAATTTTCGCTTTTCTTAAAGGGCAGATTCTCCATTCATGGTTTCTAATTTGGAAAGTCGGGGAACCAGTCCGACCTCCCGGTCAAGGATCTCCCATTTTGAAGCCAAACTACTCTCTTAGACCCTGATGGTCTCACTCTGTAATTAAATGAAAACCCTTTCGACTTCTGGGTGCAGGTCTAATGGTACCCATGACCTTCCCCTTCACGCCTATGAAATCTTAGAGTCTGAGCACTAGCTCCTTTTCTGGTAATCCCCTTCCTTGATATGACCTTGGGCGATGGACTTACGTAACCACGTGATTGCAGGCACGGCCAAGGGTGGTTGGAAACCAAACTACTTTTCGCCCCGCAATTCACCTTGAGCCACCACGTGTCCTTTCTCCAAAACCATGGTTTGGATTGCGGCCCGCCCTCAACTTTTTAAAGTTCGCACACCTTCGGTCCCCACAATGCAATGGGACTGTCAATCTCATCGACCTTGACAGTGCTTCTGAACTGACAACTCAGATCCATCCTTTCTGAATCTACGAATCACATCTAACCTTTCTAAATCAACGACTGTGATTTATTTCGTGATTCGGGTTTCAAGAGTTTCAACTCTCAACCCTCGCTTCCTCCTCAGTAGATATCTTCCGGAGTGGAAGATCTACTGACACCTGTCACTACAGATGTGCAGCTATGATTTTCCTCCGTGATTCCGGCCTTCGGGAGTTTCAGTTCTCAAATTCTCATTTCTTCCGGAGAGATTTCTCTAAAATGGAAGATTGTTTGCCACGCGTCCTCCTCAATCAACGGTTCTGCTCCCGCTTTGGGACTTTGGCCTCCTCAACCAGATCAATGGTCCTTCATATCCCTCCTCGATCAACGATTGAGACCTTTTCCTGGTCTTCAGACCTTTTCCTCCTCTCTTTTCTTCCAGAGTTCTAGATATGGCGCCACGTGTCCACCTTCACATCAACGACTCTCGTCGCTTCGAATTTTCAGACTTTGGAAATCTCAAATCTCAACTCTCAACTCTCACTTTTACCCAATGGATTTTATCCGGAATTGATAATCCACTGATGCGTGTCCCTCTCGGATCAACAGATGTGATCCCTTCACGTCTTTGGACTTCAGATTTCTCAGTCCTCAACTTTCACTCCCCCTCAACGTATGTGGATTACTACCGTGTGTCCTCCTTGACGATGGACGGTCCCAAATTACATCGGGACTTTGGTACCTTGAAAATTCCACTCTCCTGCACACACAAGGGTTAAGTCTCATGCACTTACTTCCGGATCCAACGGTTATTGGTACTTCGTGCTTAGATCCAACATATGGGATCTGTTTCTCTCCTCTGCACTTCCTTTTTTCACTGGACATTGATCTAATGGTCCATGCTCCTCTCCATAACCAATCTGACGGTTGTTGTCGCTCCTCCTTCTGAGCTTTTGACTTCCTCTAGCTTAGAGGATTTTCTAAGTATTCAAAGGCCTCGACCTTTGTTCCTCCTATAAGTCCATCTCTTGGACCTCGTCTGCACCTCTGAAAAGAGATTATCTCTTATGATCTTGATCTTCTTGAAGATATCGATTTCCCACACACTCCTTGCATTTCAGGGATCTCGTCAAACTCAGATTGAAGGTCCATGACAATCAACGGTTCACAGTAATTGCAGGGCCCCAACATGCATTCTCTTTTTCAGAGAGCTCAACCTCCACAATATTGAAAGTGCTTTCTCGACTCTAGTCTGATCCTAGTCGTTGATCTTCCATCCCCAGCAAGATCAACGATGTGGGTTGATTGCGGGCCGTGAACTAGCAGGTCTGTTAAATTCTCCTTCGCACTCTGCAATTATTCCCAATCATCGATTAAATTGAATGACTGGTGTTTAATTTGGTAACTCTAGTGAGTATTTGAGTCGATCTGATGACATGGATGGCCTCTCCTCTCGTTAAATGACTCGGATCCATATCCTTTGTTAGATTATTAAGTCATGGGTATTTATGGTAACTTGACTATTGTCTACCTCCTAGATCTGATAGTCGGGACGGTTCCCGAGCATCCTCAGATCTAAGGTTCAGAGTTAACTTCAGGACTTTGGGACTTCGGGGATTTTACCTCCCTTACGACGAAATCTCTCAGTTCGTCGAACTCACGAAGTTCGAATGACTCCAGGGTTAACTTCCATGCTTTTTCCCATACTCAACTATCATAATAGACCATGGCTTCTTCCAAACATATTTCATTTGTTCATCTTCCAAATAAGAGACCCTCCCTTTCAATACTTTAACCTCGTTGTTCTCCCTGAGCTTCATTAGCTCTGAAAGGCTTAAGAGCTTTACGCTCTTTCTCTTGAACTTAATGCTTGGAGGAATCCTTCTACGCACCCCTTACGCTCATTCGTCAACTCTAGAACTTAAGTGGTTCTTGGTCTTTGCCTGCCTCGTAGAGAGCCTATGCATACGTGCACTATCTCTCTTGAGCTTTAACAAACTCCCTCCTCAAAGGGACTCAGAACAACTAGGAGTGTCGACATGCGTACATGAAACTGTGCCCAAGGTCGACGAACTCACAGTTCGTGGGTCTAGCTTAAGCCACCACAGGGCACAAGCATTTACGAATACAAAACATGTCCAATCCATACTTGCTTAAATACACAATTTAAACAGGAATAAAGAGATACAGTATAACCATTAAGAAAACATACACATCCCTAGGTCCTTCACAGTATATCCCATTTCATTTCATAATTACAACTTAATTTCACAGGGTATGAGAATACTTATCTATTACAAATTGCATCCAACCAACTGACTGTGGGTGTGCGCCTTTCCACCCAACCATAGGCTCATAGGCATTCATTCTTAGCACTCTAGCCACCCCTGTGCCAAGCCATGATATCACTAGGGAATTTATCCCATCTCTCAGAGAAACTCTCTCTGTCACAACGACCTTGTGAGGTTTATTAGATACTTCCTCAGCATCAAGCTCTCATTCGGGTCCTTCAGGTCATGTTATCGACACTTCCTTTGGGTTCACACATCTCCCTTATGAGCTTGTGCTCTTGTCCTATGTCTCCTCTCTTGATGTGTCTCTATATGTATCTTACCTTCCCTCCTCTGGAAGTTTTTTCGATCTGTATTGTTCCTTCTGTCAGAAGGAAGCTCGGATCTGCAAGTCTCTGTGGTACTTTGAGTTGACATCCTGCAACTAGACCATGTTTCCATTCATGGGGGTGGTTTATGATTCAACCACTAGTCCTTTCTTCATTAACCGATTTATTTCCTCTAGAGATATCATGGCTTGTAATTCAAGGCTTCACGCCCCAACAGTCAGTTATGGGTAGTTTAACAATAATACATTTACATTGTCCACATGCCTTAGCATGGTAATCCTATTTTATGATTAATTACAAGCTGGGGGAAACATGGGTGTTACAAATTTCATGTGTTGACTTCGGTGGTATTAGTTGGTTTGGGGCATTTCATAATGAATTCTACTTTTGCAGGATCTATCTTTAACTGACCATTCCCTACAATCTAACCCAAATATACCAGAGAAGTTTTTCCAAATTCACACTTAGATAACTTGATATACAACTTCTCCTTCTTCAAGAGTTCAAGGAATTTCTTGACATGATTTATATGATCTTCCCATCTTCGACTAAATATCAATATGTTGTCTAAATAAACAATAAAAAAATAATCTACATTGGGTCTGAACACATCATTCATCACCCTCATAAAGGTTGCTGGTGCGTTACATAACCCAAATGGCATAACCAACCATTCGAACAAGACTTCCTTGTTCTTGAAAGAAATTTTCCATATGTCGCCTTCTGCAATTCTGATGTGATGGTAACCACTTCTCAAGTCCAACTTAGTGAAATACACAACATTCTTTAACTGATCTAATATATTATCCATTCTGGGAAGAGGATAACATTTCTCTACTGTAATCTTGTTCAGGGTTCAAAAATAAATACACATCCTCCACATGCCATTTTTCTTTGGAACTAATACAATAGGAGAACCATACGAAGAGGACCTTGGTTTGATGATTCCTTTATTGAGAAGATCTTGAACTTGCTTCTTGATTTTTTCATTCTTGATTACTGATGACTGATACATTCCAATGTTTGGAAGAGGAGCATCTTGCTGCAAATATATTTCATGTTCGACCTCTCTTTTAGGAGGAAACACTGTAGGTTTCTGAAACAACTCATCATAATTAGATATGATGTTGATCAATTCCTATTTATGATTTGGATCACAACCTGCTAAAGCATTTGTTATATATTTTTCTTTCTTTTTCACTATCATGAGAACAAAATATTTACTTGTGCTCACAAGTCTCTTCATTTTCCCTGTGCTCACTAAAGAAACATTAGTTTTTACGCTATGAGATTTGACAATATATTCAACCCCATTCTTAAGAAGGTGATATTATTTTCTTCTTGATAGAACACGACCTTTCTGTCAAATAGATATGGACTACCCAAGACAATGTCAAAAATGTCAAGAGGCACAACATCCAAGTCAACCTCGTCAAATAACTTAGCTGTAATTGCACACCTGATATTACACTACTTCGTCACTTGCAACTTAGCATCGTGACACATCCAACCTAATGGATATGGATTTTTGTGAGGTGTCTCCTTTAATCCCAACTTCTTAACAATTGCTTCAGATATTATATTAACTTGAGATCCACTGTCAAATAAAGTGTCTACATTTGTATTCTTCACTATAACTCTGACATGGAAAATCTCGCTCCTTTTCTTATGATCAATATCACTTTCCATCTTGGTAGATTGAATTGAATAATTTGAATTGACAGATGATATAACTTTGCTTCCTATGTCCATGATCTTTGATTCATCTATGAAATCTGACCCTAGATCTTGATGAGCTGATGCAACAATCTTTTGCTTCCCTTTGTCTTTGGATTTATTCATTCGTAATTATGGATGCAACTTCCAACACTGTAATTCATTGTGTCCCTTTATTTTGTAGTGGGAACATGTAGGTCTTCCCTCAGCTTGCTTCACTATGGTTGGTTTCTTACTCTTCCATTTACCTTTCAGTTTCTTCTTGAACTTGAATGGACTCTTATCTATACTCGCATGCTTACCCTTACTAGACTTTAGATGTGTAACTTGTACTAACACCTTATCAATGTTAGTAGGAATAAACATTAGAATAGTGTGACAGATATATCAGTGCATGCCGCCAATATACTTAAGAAGAGTTTCATGAGTATACAACGAAATTCCTAGGGATAATGCCTTCTTTTTGAATTCCTATGTATATGCCTGAATATTTTTGCCCTTACCTTGTCTTAGATGCCACCACTCGATCATTTCCATCTGTGTATGTGCCTGTGGATAGAATTGTTTTCTTATAGCCTTAGTAAACTTATCCCAAGAAGAGATTACTTTACCTTTTTGAACAAGATCAACTTGCATCTTACTCTCCCACCATATTAAGGCAGTTCCACTTAGTTGAAGAGCATCTAACTATATATTTGCAACCTCATCCATAATCTTCTGAACCCTACAATATACCTCTATTTGCTTGATCCAATTTTCCAATTTCTCGACATTCAATTCTCCATCATAGGTCGGAAATTCAAACTTAACATCTAATTTTAATAAAGGAATATTATGCTCAGACTTCTTAGAGGACTTCTTTTGATGAGAAGAATGTTTAGTTTCTCCAGAAGAAACTGATGATGATGATGATGAGGAAGGGGCAGGGGGCTCGGAAGGTCCACTGCCTTCATCTCCTCCTTCTCCTTTTACCAAAGATTCTCCGCTTGTAGAAATTTGAATTCTTTGTTCTAACTCATCTATTGTTTCTTTTAGTGATTGAAGTGTAGCTCTAATCACTTTATGACTCATGGGTTGATATTCTTCTTCTCCTTTTTTCAGAAGCCATCTTATGTCATCAAAATCTCTTTCCAATTTCGGAATTATGACTTGCAATTTTTCCTTTACCAAGTTTGAGTTTGGCTCTTGTAAGCATCCACTTGAAAAATACTTGTCAAACCTTGCTCTAATACCAACTTGATTTCAAAAATCCTTAGATGCTAATAATTTTAAATACACATAAACATCTACTCGATCTTCGAAATAAAATGATTGCTTGATTGTTTTTTAAATTACATGTGAAGAACTTATCTAACCAAATACACTTTAATGATAAATGACTTGAAAATGACTGAACTTGAAATGAACAATAATATAATCACATACACAAGTTGGAAAAAATGGAGTTCACCCAATTTGGGCTACCTCTCCGGGTCAACTTCCAATAGAGACTTCTTTTATTGATTCTCAAATGTTTGTGTTTTACAATGACCTTTTTACATGTTGCTCAAATGCAGAAATAAAGTGCACCATTGAATTCCTAGAGAAAAATACTACAAAATCGATATAAAATACTTGAAATTTTGTTAAGGTACCCCTTGACATGCTTTACGGTGTTACCTCATATGCGTTGTACCTTCGACACACATTACGAGAAAATTATCTGCATTAATTGTGTGTACAATCCTTGGTTTGTGCACAGTTAAATAGGGTGCACCCCTTAACCAAATCCCGAATTCCAAGGTTGGCATCTAAATATAGTTTGGTTGTGTCCATAACCAAATCCGGACTTGTAGCTGAATTGGTTAAGTCCATTGACAATATATAGTAGGTCATGGGTTCCATTCTCACCGACCACCATATGATCCGTTGATTTTTTTGTTACCATATATATATATATATATATATATATATATATATATATATATGGTTTATTAGTCAGACACAACCTACACTTTGTGTATATAGTTATAACGTATGTGCAGGTAATTCAATTAATGGTTAACCAAAGTTTCCTGCCCGCGAATATTGGATATAGTTCACGGTTATATGTTATATCAAATGGCCACATATATAAGGGGTCGACGGCTAAGCCCTCAACCCTTTTCTCTACCAACCATACATTATAACCACTTCAAATATATTTGTTTCCATGTATAGGTTAAGACCTTTGCAGTGGTGTGTTGGTAGTGGGAACTATGTTAAGGCTTATGGAAGTTATGGAGGTCGTGGGTTCGACCCCTGTCAACTCCATAAATTTTAATATGCATCGACCATTATAGGAAAATGGGAGGCTGCCATGTGGCAACCTCTCATTGGCTCTTCCATGCCACATGCCAACATTTGATTGAACTAATTGTCCGCCACTTGTCAACCTGCCATTCATCCACCTGGAGGTACAATATTCCCATTCAACTACCAATTAGGTGCCACTTGTCAACCTGCCATTCATCCACCTGGAGGTACAATCTTCCCATTCAGCTACCAATTAGGTGTTGCATGTCAACCTGCCATTCATCCACCTGGAGGTACAATCTTCCCATTCAACTACCAATTAGGTGTCGCGTGTCAACCTGCCATTCATCCACTTGGAGGTACAATCTTCCCATTCAGCTACCAATTAGGTGTCACATGTCAACCTTCCATTCATTCAGTTGCCAATTAGGTGCCACTTGTCAACCTTCCATTCATCCACCTCGAGGTACAATATTCCCATTCAGTTGCTAATTAGGTGTCGCATGTCAACCTGCCATTCATCCACTTGGAGGTACAATCTTCCCATTCACCTGCCAATTAGGTGCCACATGTCAACCTGCCATTCATCCACTTGGAGGTAACTTTTAATATGCATCAGCCATTATAGGACAATGGGAGACTTCCATGTGGCAGCCTCTCATTGGCTCTTCCATGCCACATGACAACATTTGATTGAACTAATTTTCTACCACTTGTCAACCTGCCATTCATCCCCCTGGAGGTATAATCTTCCCATTCAGCTGCCAATTAGGTGTCACTTGTCAACCTACCATTCATCCACCTCGAGGTACAATCTTCCCATTCAACTGCCAATTAGGTGTTGCATATCAACCTGCCATTCATCCACTTGGAGGTACAATCTTCCCATTCAACTACCAATTAGGTGTCGCATGCCAACCTACCATTCATCCACTTGGAGGTACAATCTTCCCATTCAACTACCAATTAGGTGTCGCATGTCAACCTGCCATTCATCCACTTGGAGGTACAATCTTCCCATTCAACTTCCAATTAGGTGCCACATGTCACCCTTGCAGTGGTGACATGTGTCACCTCTTTATTTTCCCAAGTACTTTAACCTTTGACTGAAACTTTAACCGCTCATAACTTGTCAACCTGCCATTCATCCACCTGGAAGTACAATCTTCCCATTCAACTGCCAATTAGGTGTCACTTGTCAACCTGCCATTCATCCACCTGGAGGTGCAATCTTCCCATTCAGCTGCCAATTAGGTGTCGTGTGTCACCCTTGTAGTGGTGACATGTGTCACCTCTTTATTTTCCCAAGTACTTTAACCGCTCATAACTTTTGCATACAATCTCAGTTCGAGATGAAATTTGAGCCATTGGAAAGCTATCACCAAGCTCTATGCAATGATGGAATTTTTGGGATGATGTGAACCATTTAAATTTTGAGCATTTCTGAACCATTCTGGGCCTTTGAGGATGTTCCAGATCTTTCTGGATCTCTGTGAGCATTCTCGAATCCTCCTAGATCAAATATTCACTTAAGAAATCAATGAATCTGAATACTCACCTCAAGGAAAGAGAGGAAAATGAAACGTACCACTAGCCTAAGCAAATATTAGGGGGTCGGGTGTGTTACACCCTCAAATGGATCTAATCCAACTCCTCTAAAATTGTTATCCCTCAATGTATGGAAAATATGAGGCTTGATATGAAACTTGAAGAGGTGACAAGGAAACAAAAAATTATCTTCAAAACCAAATGCAAAATTGGAGGTAAGTGTTTTTTGCATATTGTTGATTGGAAGTATTGAAAAGACTCATGTATATTGAGGTGATTCAAATGTTGAATTTGAAGTGCACCCGACGCCCAATTGCATATAGAGTCTCTTGGTTGCATAAGGGACATCATGTCACTATGTCATAATAGTTCTTGGTAAATTTCCACTAGGATTTATCATGACCAAGTCTTATATGATGTTTTACCAATGGATGAATTCCATCATTCGTTGGGAAGGCCGCAATAATTCAATAGGAAAGTTTTTCATGATGGGGTGAAGAACAACTTTTTGTTAGAGAAGAATGGAAGAAGAATTGGTTTGCTTCCCAGGAAAGACAAAATATGCGATAGCAACAACAAAAATTTTCGCAAACCAATTTCCCCGTGAGTTAAATAAGGTAAAATATTGAAAATAATATAATATATAAGTGGTTAAAATTAATTACTTCATCTTGTACATGTGTAAAATATTAAATAATAAAGAGGTATGAATCAAAATATGAGGAGTTATTTCTTTTTGATATTTGGATTTATTGTATACTATTTAGTGTGAAACATTTTGGTCTACATGGGACATTGGAGGAGATTGTCATGAGGAAGGGAGAGGTGATATGGTTTACCATGTACATGAGAGGGTTTTACCATGTTGAGAACATGAGGGATTTGTAACAATCCCCCCAACAAACCCGAGGCCGGGGTATGCCACTCATGCTCTGACGCCAGTTGGTAACATTCCTAGCCATCATGTCCGGCCATGCTACTCTAGGGAACACTTTCATTCCCATACTGCGGAACATACAGTAGCATACCCAGTAGTCAACTAAGCAATGCCACCTAAATTTACTCTTTAGACTGCATTCAACTAAAACATATCCATACAACACGCTCGTGGAAGCTTTACATCTAAACATAAACAAACAATTACCTTCTGTAACATACGACTTTTATATTAAAATAACAGTAATTACCGATATGCATCATTTACAGGAAATTACCCATAAGAACACAAGCAATCATAGTCACATATATGATAAAATCGTAACATAGGCATGTAAATAAAAAAACAACATATTCATATATCATACAATTGGTACTTATCTTAGAAATATTGTCACCAACTGCTTATAGACCATCCACGAACCTCCCAACCATAGACTACACTGTTCATCACTCTCAACAGTGAATCACCCCCGAATTGGGACTGAACTCCACCTAGGGTAAAGGGATTCCTATCCAGGCTAAGGCTCATGGACAACAGGAAAGACTCTATCTCAGGTGCTCACTCAACTAACAACCTACAGCCTCTCATTCCCCACATGCCTGTCCCACCCAAGGAAGTGTTCCCCTTCTCTTCCCAACAGTCCCTCGGCTGCCCCACTTCCCTTCCAGGGCTTCAACAACAGGTCGGACTAGAAGTCTCAGAGCGTTGTAGCTGCAGTTTAGCACCTACAGAAATCAATCCCCAACAATTCTCTCGCTCAGAGAACTGCTCACAAGCCTGACAACTCGCTTCTTCAATCCCGCTCCAAGCTAACCAGGTACACCAACCAAAAAGGATGGGGAAACAACCTTCGGAAAGGTGAAATGGTTGTCTCAAGGATAACATAATGTATGAGTGAAATGGCTATGGATTCATTGACTGGATAACTGAGTGTGTTTTGGAATCACTGTGAACTCTTTGTCAAAAGTGATGGTCAGCCTGATGGTCCCCCCTTCCCCCGTTCGTAAGGTATCTCTGAGAAAAAATCCCCCCCCTGAGCTAAGTTTCCCCACGATATGAAAGCATGTCCCCAACTTGACACTTGTCATATTGGAAGTTACTTTTGTCCACTTGTCCCCAATTTTAGAACTTAGGATAAACTAATTATCCATACTTTATGTTTTAGGAAATATTAATATAATATTCCCTTGACTTTTGGCCCTCCCTTTCCCTAACTGGTGAAGTTCAGTCCCCCATCTCTTTTACCGTGGTCGGTCTGCGCACAGTGATGAATTTTATATTAATCATGAGTCATGTACAAAGTAGGCGCTCTAGCCTTTAACATCTAGGTGTGTTGGCCTAATTCCAAGACATAAGCATTCTGACTTATAATACTGGCTCACCAGTCTATAATGCATATTACATACACAAAGGTTCGTTGACCTTAATATTGCACGCACTTAGTTACTGCACGTTGTATCCTCTGTCTTTAAGGTTGCGTGCACCTTACTACGTGCGGTATTCAGAAATGTGCACATTACATCCCTTAACTGCGCAGTATATGCACGCACCATGCCATGAAAGGTGTATTACAAAAATGATGTCTAAACAACTCACTAGCTTAAATATACTTGGATTATATTTACATTTGGGTTCGACCGAGGAATATTACAGGGTTTACCATGTACATGAGGTTCAAGTGAGTAATCTAGACACTGGCATGGGAAACAATTGTGAGATTACCTCCCTATCCAAGTGGGCCATACAAGTGCACCCTCAAATGGATGGAATTCCACATTTGTAATAGATAAACACTTTGTACCTAAATTTCTAGTTAATGAATAAAAATGAAGGAAATAATGAAATATTATCCCACTAAATGACTAAGTTGAATATCTATTTACTATCATGTATGATTTTGGAATGGACTAAACTTTTTGATATTGTCTTGCTATCAATGCATATTTTTATGTTGAAAACCACATTTAATTAATAATATGCATCAATTTTCTTTTCTTGTAAAATAATTATTATGTAAAACATAAATTGGTTAAGATATTCTAAGCTAGGGAAAATGCTTCCTTACATTTGATCTAATACTGAATTTATGTTTAATACAAATGCAATCAAATTAATAACTAAGGAACAATACACGAACAATACAAGTTATAAGAAAGATTAAGAAAGAATAAGCATGTGAAGAGTGGAGCATTTCCTTCTGTTTAGATTGATTTATAGTACCGAGTCATAACTTTAGAAAATCAAGGTGACAAAAACAAGAGGAAATTTGTGATTTGTGTCATCTCCAATGGTGGAAACAATCTCAAGAAGGGGAGAGTGCATATTTTTTAAGCTCCCTCTATGACAACATATTTAACAAGACAAACAATTAACACCTTGAATTTTTGAACCTTTGAGTTAGAAAAAGAGAATACAATAGTAAAGTCATCATTTCTTTTAAAACCATAACCAGGAAAATTATATTAATTTGAATATGTAGAAAAGCTTGCAACAAGATTACATCATAGGTATGGTTTGAGATTCTCAGACAAAATCCTTAAAAACTACATTCCCATAGCAGAGACTATATATATCATTATACAAAATTCTCTAGTATTTCTTGATGCTATATATTCGATAATATAGACATAAATTCTAATAATCTTGAAAAACATTGTACTTAGTAGAAGGCATGACATCTGGCAGCTTCTTCCTGGACGACATTTAGAAAGGCAAAGTCCTGCTTTATTATATCCATGTCATTAGCAAGATGGTGCACATTTTCATCTTCCTTTGGTTCCCCCTGATTCAAGTTAACCAATAGTCTTTGATTTGATGCTTCTGATTGATCTCCCTTGCTCAATCTTATCAACATATTCCCGAGAAGATTGCGTTATGCTTCAAGGATTGCAATATTTTGTTTATGTTCCACAAGAGCATTCATGATCATTGCAATTTGAGAATTGACCCAATAGTCATCTAATGGACTTTAGGGGCGACAAAATATATAGTTGACCTATTGCATTGGGTTCGCTCGTGATTTACGCGGATTATTTTGATCTCATGTATCTATCTATAATCCATTGAGGTTGTGCCAAGTCTAGAGTCCTCAAATATATTCAGATTCTTGCAACCTCTAATTTCCCAAATTCTTTGCCGCATGTTCCATGCCCAAGTTAACCCAAGTGTTCCAATGCTCTAGACCGATAGAGGTCCAATTTCAAACTGTGGAATGAAGGCCGAAAACAAACAAAATAGGATTTGGATGAGAGTGATGGCTAGTCTTCTGAAATCTAAGATAAAAATAAATTAGAACTTCAAAGACCCTTCTTGCACATAATTATGTCGGAGGGGAATGCATCCTTGTAGATGAAACATAGCCAAAAACAAAGAATCATATGCAACCATTGCTAAATAAACAATGTTTCTTTCCAAACTTACCACATATGATTCCTCATTGGAACTACCTTACTCCCACCTTGATCAGGGAAATCTCTAGAAAAATATTCAAATGCATGAAAAAACATAACTCCAAGCATGTAATGGGGGTACAAACTTCTCATTACATAATTTATGCAGTGCTTAGTTTGAAGCCCAATGGTGTCAGCTATGTGAAGGATTAAATGATTTCTACATGTCTTGGTACTCATGATTAGGGATTATGGTGTTGATTAATAATGACGTTAACATTGAGGAACCCCATTTTTAAATATGATAGCAAACCAATTGGCTTCACAATCGTTTTCCCACAATACATGATAGAATGAGATTTTGGGAAAGTGATCATTTTCTTGTTTAGCTCTGGTTGTGATAGATGCTAATGAATTGTCCTATTCGGATTATGCTGAGAACAAAATAAAGGAAGAGATATAACAAGGAAATACACAAAGATATTTCAAGAAACGTAGAGATACAATAATACTTGATTTCTATTAATGAAATGAAATATGCAGAATTGTAAAATACAGAGTGAAATGAACTCACTATAATGGTGGAAGCTTATCTTTGAGAAGAGATGTGATGGCTACGCTCATTCGTAAGAAGATGTTTACAATGAGGCTCAAAAATACTTTCTAACATAAATCATTAATGAGACAACCCTAAACATCCAAAACCCTAACCCCGAGAGATGAAATGTCAAAAGGTTTGTGGGCCCTGATGGGGGTAGTTGATACGTCAACTTCCCGAGGGCATAAATTTTACATACGATCTCCGTTTGGGGCACACAATAGCTTGTTGGAAAGGTATATCTGAGAAGTACACATTCTAATTGGGCCTAAGTAAGATCCTAAGGCCATCGCTTGGGCTCTGAAATGTCAAAAAAATGTTGTTTAGGGCCTCAAAATGGCCTTGGAAGTTTAGGACCCCCCAAAAACCGTAGAAAACTACAAAGGTGGAAAACTGTGTTTTGAGCCAGTGGAATACGTGGGTGGCCACCGATATCCACCTGGATCAATGGGAGTTCAGGATCATATAACTTATGATTTTCTTCGAATCATCAACCACAATAAGAGATTGTATGCTCGATTCCTTCACTATTCTCAATCCTTGCAATAGAGCATAAACTTTTGCTTAATTTTTGGGTGAGATACCAAGTCCCCACACAAAGGTTTTCCATCTTGTTCCTCTGGGGTCCCCCCCCCCACCCAACACCTACTACCCCAAGTAAAGTCATCATTATCATGAAGTCCACACTTCAATTAATTTTTCCAAGACAAAGTAATTGAACATTTAAGGGTGCAGAGTTGTATTATATGATTATTATTACATCGAATTCCTTTAATAATTAAAGTGGACGGTTAAAACAAACAAAGAAAAATGAGTTATAGGTAGAAGTCCACAACTATATTTAACATTGTGATTGTTATCCTCCCCATCCTGGTTCAATTCCCACAAGTGACATGTTGGCCCATTGTGATAAGGCTAGAAGGGTAGACATCCCATGGATAGAGGTCTACTCCGATGCACCTTGGGACACCTTGGCCCTTGCTAAGTCACACATTATTGGTATATCTAGCTTGCGAGTTATTGAATATACTCTTATAGTGACAACCAATAGGGTTTATCGTAAGCCTAGCCTAGATCACTGCAACGAGTTATTGATTCCCATGGTTAAAAAAAAAAGAAAAAAGTTGACATTGTTATTTTAATGATCATGAAAGTCACTATATAATAAGTACTTAAATATTATTCTACTAAGAAAAATATGAAACTTATAAAAAGTAAATGTAAAAAATGAAATAATATATTGAGTATGAATACATTGGGACACTCTATGAAAATGTGGTAATGAGAGAGTATTGTGATTACATAAATGAGATGAATTGTAGGTTGTAAGGGGAACAAGTGATATATATATATATATATATATATATATATATATATATGTGTGTGTGTGGGGGGTTGGAGTGAAGTTAATCTTATTTGTATTAATTAGATAAAGTTTTGAATATAAATATGAGTGCATCACATTTTTGCAAATTATATTTATAAAGTATATTTTGACAACCAACAAAATGTGGAGATAACAATACTTTATTTGCATTTGAAATTTTCTATAGATTCTCTTTTTAAGTTATTTAAATATTATTTATATAGTTATTATTAATGAAATTGATAAAAGTGATTATGGAGGTTTTAACAAAGTACTCCAAAGTATATAGTATAATATTTTTACCAAAAAAATATACAATTTGTCTTTAGAATACATAATGAAAAGTGTAAAGGTTAAAGTTTCTTCAATTTGTCTAGAAAATACAAACAAATATATAAAAGTTAACATTTTAATAATTTTAAATAAGTTGGTCATTGCATAGAGAGTAGCCAGGTGTTTTATACCTTAATATGATGAGTTAAGTGTGATGAGGTATTAACAATATATTTACACAAAAATATAAAGTCTATAATAATAATAACTATAAAAAGAAAATTTGTTTAATTAAACAAAACAATAATTATATGCATTTTGTAAAATTTGACATGGAATGAAATAATAAAACATAACTTACACTTTAAGAAATTGAATCCCTTTTGATGTTTGATAAATCCGAGTTTAAAATAAATTTAAAATTAATTAATCTTAGTTTGAAAATACTCCACATAAAAAGATATTTTTGACTAAGCTAAATATAATTAATATATCTTTTGATTTTACAACTTCTACTTCTAGATCATTTAAAAATAATGAATTTGATTTAAAGAAAATCATAGATTAAAGATTAAAGTTCCAATAAAACTAATATTATTCTATTTTAAAAGTGATTATTAATACTTATTTATAATCATAAACACTCATATTATATCATTGTAGCATAAGAAGTTTATTAAATATTCATATAGTACTTGTCAATTAGTGAATATTTATGAATTAAGCAGGAATTTATTGGTGTACATATATATTATAATATGAATTTTAATGTTATTTTTCTTTTATATATCATTATTAATATTATTTAATGCTAAACTTATATATCCTTACTTTTAATAAAAAATTATTTATTAAAAAAAGCTTGGCATTTTGACATAAGTTAGTGATGATATTTCTTTCTTAAATCCTTTAACCGAAGCTTATACTTTGACTTGGCAAAGCTTGTATTTTGATTGCGGCAACTAAATGCCAAAAAGGGTGAACGACAAAAATAAAAATAAAAATTAAATATTTTATAATTTTATTTTTTTGTTTTGTTGAAATTATAATTTTGGTTTGTTGAAATTGTTGTTTTTAAAATAAAAATAGATTATTTTATAATATTTTATTATAATTTGATTTTACAATGTTAATAATGTTAATAATTGATATTTGTAATTATAAAAGTTGAAAATGTTTTGTATTAAATTTCAAACAAAAATATTAATTGTATTTAAATTTTTTTTTTTTTTAATATCATTTACAAAATTTATTTTTTAAATGAAAAAAAAAATATTATTCATAAAAACTAATTTAAAATAAAAAATATATAAAAGATATAAATATTATTATAAAATGATTCTAAGTTTTTATGTATATAAAATATATAAATATTATTATAAAATGATTCAAAGTTTTCATGTCCTCATCACTTGATGTTTGAAAAAACTAATAATAATGGGTGAGCAATTTTTATATCCATTTGAAATAAAAATTATTAAATACACACATATATATAACTCTTAATACTGATAAAACTAAAGTCATGATTATTAAATCCAATAAGATCCCTTATGATACTCTCGTATATGACAACAACAATTTGGAGGAAATGACTTCATACAAATATCTTGTAATTAATATTCACCACAAGGTTAATAGGAATTATAGCATTGAGAAAATGATTATTGGGGGATGAAAAGCTTATTATGGGCTTGAAAACAATTATAAATCAGTTAATCTTTGGAGTTGGGATAAGAAGAAACTCCTATTTGAGACTCGTGTTACACCTGTTATTCTTTATGGATGTGAAGTCCGGGGCTGTAGTATCTATAGTATCTCTCGTGAATCCTGGAGAAAGATAGAGAAAATACAAAATAATTTTATAACCTATAATCTCAAAATTAAAGGAAATACGCCCTATCCCATCCTTCTCTTAGAAACCAGCCTCTCCCCCATTAAGAGCATGGCTATGACTAGATACCTAATTTATACGAACAAGTTAAACAACATGGAAGACACGAGGCTTCCTAAAATTGTTTCAAAATCGAGTCATAACCACCACCGACTCAAGCGAGGATGGCATACAGATGCCCAATCTTGGCTAAACTATTGGGGAATCATGGAAGACACCATTTCACAGAATAAAGATACTATTAAAAAAAACGTCAAGTCAAAATTTAAGGAGAAAATACGGTGTGATAAAGAGTTAGAGGAAAAAATAAAATTAAGGTATTATAAGGGTGTAATCAACCCTAATCTAGAAGTTCAAAATTATCTCTGTTTTTCCAAGTGTAAAGAAAAAAATAAGCATTGCTAAGATAAGAACAAATTCTAAAGAGCTCCATAGTGAAACTGGGTGTTGGTCAATTCCTAAAACGCCACGGGATGAAAGAGTGTGTCATCTTTGTGACACTAAGAAGGTTGAAGATGAAAATCACTTTCTCTTAGATTGTCCAGCCTATACCCATATTAGATCTCATTTTCAAAATATTTGGCACACTACCAACCTTCCTAACCTCTTAACTTAACAAAAGTATGGTGATCTTTGAAAGATTCTCTTAATATTTTTTGAGCACAAAAACAAAATTCTAAAAAATCACAAGTAATCACTTACCCTCTTAAAATCGAATAGACCAATTTAATCTTAATAAACATTAATTATTATTATCATATATATATATATATATATATATAAAATTAATTTTTTTTCTTAAATTATATGAATATACATCTAACAAATGCATAATAAAAATTGAGATATAAGTGTCTGCTTTCAATTTTATGTCTCAACAACATATTTTTGATGAAATTTTAATAAAAATTTCCTCAACGAAAACGGATATAAGTGTCTGCTTTCAGTTTTATGTCTCAACATATTTTTGATGAAATTTTAATATAAATTTCCTCAAAGAAAACCCAAAATTTTCGTAAATTATTTTCTTGTATTAAACATAGGCTCTCTTATAAAAACCCAAAACTTCTTTAAATTGTACTTTTCAATATTGATTAATTTAAAATATTAATAAAAAACCATTTTTAAATTAAATAATAAAATATAAATAATTTAAATTTTGTATGTTATGAAGTTAAAATGTGATCCCATTTTATATTTTATATAGAATTAAGATTAAATATTACTTAGAAATATATAATTTTTTTTGTTATAATTTTAGTGATGAGTAGTATGGGATATTGATTTATTTCTTGATATTATCTTGATTAACATTTGTTTTTTTCTATAATATAATTTAAAGTTTTTTGTAATTGGTTAAGAGTTTGTTTTTTTTGTACGCTATGGAACAAATAGGGTAACATCTCAAGACTTAAAGATATCTAGCAAGAGTGGAAGCATATCCTTTTAGGACGGTAATATCCCAATATCCAAGAGTATCTAGTAAGAGTGGAACTATATTTCCTTAAGGAGTTATTTGAATTGACCACATTTTATCAACACGCAATGTTGTCATTGCACATCAAAGTTTTAAAATTGTATCAACAAAGACTAAACCAATAATACTAAGTATTATATATATATATATATATATATATATATATATATATATAATACTTAGTATTAAAAAATTCACATAAATAATTTGAGCTTAGTCAATGTTAATAAGACGTGTTCTCATTTTATATTTAATTAGAATGTTTCATATGATGATTGTGATGATGATGATTATTATTAACATCTATTAATATCATTTTTGATTTAATGAACCTTAACAAAATTTTATATTCAAATAGATGGTTTCAAATTATGTTAGTGATGATAATGATGATGATGACGATGATGATAACATTTATTGAGATTATCTTTGATTTATTAGACCTTAACAAAATGTAAGAAATTAATTGGTTTGATTTAGAATTTTGTTTATATGGTTGAAAAGCTTGAAAAAAGGCATTACTAAATCATCATAATTTTGATGAGTTAAAGGATTAGGAACGTTGTTGACCAATATGTTACCAAATTCATGGGTTTTTAAAATTGTAAAAAATAGAGTGAATATATTATAGGTATTGGGGGATATAAAAAGAGATATCTAGTAAAAATATGAGATATTCAGTAAAAACAAGGCTACTAGGTAGCATATACCTGCCGAATATAATAATGAAAGTATTGTTTAAGGAGATAGGGAGAGGAGTAGGCATGAAATGACTAGATGGGAGAAATATTTATTAAATTTACATTGGGGGAAGTGAAGGCAGCAATAAGACTTCAAAGTTTTTGGCCAATAAGATTTCAGATAAATGAGATTTAAGATTTAAAATTAATCATTATTTTTTAAAACTTTAGATAAAGGGGTGTAT
>ML797009.1:444096-458288 GCA_009831015.1 Picea engelmannii
TGTGCACCACTAATGGTATGCATGAGAAAGGGAAAGTTTCAATGGAATACACCAACACAATGAGGTTTTGAGTTGTTGAAGTAGAGGGTAACCAAGAAGCATGTATTAGCTTTACCATGTTTTTCTTTGTTCCAAGTGGATTGTGATGCCAATAGAGAAACTATTGAAGCAACTCTTCCTTAGGACCACTAATTTTAATCTTTAGTAAGAAGTTGAATGATGCAAATGAGTATTTAGTTTATGATTAGAAATTTTGTGTTATCATTCATGCATTGTGGAGGAACTACTTACTACCCAAGGAATTTCTTATTTACATTGATCATTAAGTGTTGCAAAACATAAACATTGAAGTAAGGTTGAATCAAATGCACATGAGATGGGTTGAGTTCTTGCAAAGCTACTCATTTGTGCTAAATAATGGATACAAAAGATCAAATAAAGTCAATGCCTTGCACAAAAGGTTGACACTATTAGCTACCATGACTGTGGAGATGGTAGGGTTGGATGAAATGAAAAATTTGCATGAAACATATGAATATTTTGTTGAAATTTGGAAGGCCCACAAACAAACACTCAAGTAGAGAGAAAACTCCATGCTTAGAGTTCTTCATCCAAAAGGGTTTTCTTTTCAGAAATTAGAAATTATGCATCCTAAGAGGATCAATGAGGGAGAACCTTTAATGTACTTAACAAACATAAACAACACAACATGAACAATATTTAGAGAAATATAAGTGTATAAAAGAAAATACAAGATACAATGAGATTAAACTTGCTTATTTTAACCCTTGTATTAATAATTCCAAAAGAGAGAGAAATGTTCATGGGCCTCTTCGAGGGGGCAACCTCATTTGAGTAGAGATCCAATAAAATAAATATCATTGACAAAAAATCCATAACCTTCTAGCTCTATACATAGTTTCTTATTAGAAAAACTTGAACTACTTGTGGTCCATCATTAATGAATATCAACCACCTAGTGGGCCTTATTTAATAATTTAATAAAGACAACCCTTTTACATTAAGTAACTACCCACTAACCTTTCTAGCTCTATAAATTGTTTCTTAATAGAAAAACCTGAACTACTTGCAGTCCATTATTAATGAGTACCAAGCACTAGTGGGCCTTATTTAATAAAGACAACCCTTTTACATTAAGTAACTATCCACTAACTATCTAATAGGTCTTATTCAAAAAACATAGTCTTGTACATTAATTAACTAACTCCTAAGTACCCCAGAGTAGGGAAGCTAGGGCAGGACCCCAAAATTCCCTCCCCCTTCAAAAGTAGCATTGTCCTAAAGGCTGGAAGCATGAAAATTGCTATAAATCAATGTAGGTTCCCAAGTGGTATCTTCAAGCTACATATCCTTCCACTATATTAGGACTTCCCAAATAGTGTGATGGCATAGGTGGTGCTCTCTTGTGGTTGGCATTTCTTCCGATTGTAATCAAATGGATCCTTCTTCATCAAGTTCTAGAAGGCTAGTCTAAGATAAAAAATTATACCCCATGACCTTCTCCAAAGAGGACTACATGAAAGATTGGATGGATCTTGGAGTGGGCAGGAAGAGCCAATCTGTAGGAAACTTGTCCAATGTGTTGGAGGATTTGATAAGGTCCATAGAATTTTGGTGCTAGATTATGCTATCCCTCGTCTTCGAGAGAGGCCTGGTTATAGGGATGAATATGAAGAAACACCAGTCCCATTCTTCAAAACGACACTCAGAGTGATGTTGGTTGACATGTTGCTTCATTCTATTTTAATCCAAAGTCATATTGTCCTTAAGTTGGCAGAGAATGACCACTCCGGTGTTAAGTATGAAATCTATTTCTTGAATCTTGGATGTTCCTGGTACATACAAAGTAATTGAGGGGGGTGTTTGGCCATATAATACTTCATATGGTGAAATTTTGGTGGCACCATGATAAGTGGTATTGTACCAACATTTTGCATGGGGTAACCATTGAGCCCATTAGTGTTTTCAGTCTAAGGCAAAGCATCTCAAACAAGTTTCCAAGCACTTGCAAAACACCTCTATTTAACCATAATTTGGGGATGATAAGTTGTGCTCATTTTCAACTCTATACCCTATAGTTTAAATAACTCCTACCAAAATTTGATGGTGAATGTGGAATCACGATTTGACCCAATGCAAGTTAGCATGCCACATAACTTAAAAGTCTAATCCATGAAGATTTTCATAATTGTGGAAGTTGTAAATGGGTGTGGCAAAGCACAAAAGTGAGCATATTTTGGAAAGGAGGTCAAATACCACGATGATGACCAATTTGTTGCCGGATTTTGAGAGGCCCACTATAAAATCCATGTAAATATTAGTTCAGATAGTGGTTAGTATCGATAAAGGCTGCAATGTCCTAAGAGTCTTCATTGTTTCTCCCTTGTTCCTTTGAAAAGATTCAAATTTAGCTACAAAAGTACATATACATTTTTTCATGCCTTACCAAAAGAAAGAGTGCTTAGATCATTCATAAGCTTTCTAAAATCTAGAGTGACCCATTGTAGGGGATGAATGCAACTCCTCCAACACCCTTTGTTATAGAGTTGGATTTTACACCAAAAAAAATGCATCATTTATAACACAAGGTATCACACTTCCAAGTATAGCATTTAAGGGGATTGGACCTCTTCCTAAAGTATTTGGAGGAGTGGAGACATTGTGTCATTAGTCAACCATTATTTCCGGGCCTTTGCAAGCCAAGATGGAATTGGTAAGAATAAAGAAAAGAGAGATCATTTCTCCTCATATTTCCTAGATAAAGCTCGACCCCCACAATCTCTTTTCCCTTTTTGTATATGATATCATAATCATACCATAGTATCCTAATGACCCACTTGTGCTTCTTTGGTGATGGGAACCTTTGTTCCAACAAATGCATCAAATTATGATGGTTTCGTCTTTATCTAGAAATGCCTCCCAATGAGACACAAATGCCAAGTATCAACTACATGAAGGATGCCCATCATTTATTTCTCATAAGTGTATTTTTCCAAATTTATATCACATAATTTTTTATTGGTGAATGCTAATGGACACCCCTCTTGTATCATCATTGTTCCAATTTCTATGCTTAATGCATCACATTCCAAGAAAAAATTCTTATTGAAATGAATAACTGCTAAGATGGGTGTAGTACACATGGCTTCTTTTGAAGTTGAAAAGGCCTAATTAGTAGGATCAAATGTTTAATTAGAGACAAGAGGATAACATTTATAGCCTCTAATAATGTTTTATCTCTTTTTAGATCTACATTAGCCTCAATTGCTTGTCTTTTTCCTTTGGCTCAAGCTAAGTTAGCTTTAGCTATTTGAAAGTTTCCTAGGATTCTTGGGGATAGATGCCAACATACCTCTCTTCATTATTTACCAATACAGTGACTCTATCATTGTCTATTTTGGTGAAACCTCCCATCAAAGCCATAGTTCACCACTACCCATTGAGACAAATTTTCATAACTTCTATATCTACAACTACTACAAGTGAAGCATGATCGGGTAATATTCCAATTTGACCACTATTAGTAGGTAGGATTGTTTCTTTAACTTGTGAATCCTAAATGATTCAATTAGGAGATAATACACAAAGATTTAGGGTCATTTTCATAATTTCTTGAAGTTTCTTATAGTGTTGTAAAGTTGGCTTAACCCCTTGTGTAATTTCGTAATGTTTTTTTTCCTATGATCCAAGGTTAGAGCATAGTTGATGTTGAATCTAAAGGACCCACTATTGGATAGATACCCTTATTAGATAATCCTCTCAATGGAATGACAGTATCATATGAATGTGCAAATGTTGTAGCAACAATAGGGTTGGTCAAGTCATCAACATGTGCATAAACTGCTTGAATCGAGGTTATGGATCCCTTTTTTGTGGAAGTAATTCTTTCTTAAAAAGAACCCATTTCCATGCAAAGAGTTGGATAATAACCCACAGTGGAAGTAATTCAGCCTAATGGGGAGGATACATTTGATCCCACTTGGACAAAGTAGAATATGTTATCAATAAATGATAGTACATATTGCTCATTGACATCTCAAAAATATTCGACCATGGTTAGAGAAGCAAAACCAACTCTCGTACGAGCTCCTAGTGGTTCATTCATATGACCATATACCAAATCCAATTTTGATTATGATTTTGTTCATCAATTAATCTCGATTCTTTCATTTCCATGTAAATATCATTCCCTTCTAGGGTATGTTTTCCTACTCCTACAAATACAGATACCCCATCCATGAGCCTTAGCAATGTTGTTGATCAATTCCATAATGATTATTGTTTTACACACTCCAACTCCTCCAAATAAACTGATTTTGTCCCCATGGCAGTAAGGATCCAAAAGATATAATACTTTAATGCCTATTTGGAAGATGGATAATTTTGTATCCAAATTTGTAAAGCTAGGAACAGGTTTATGAATAAGAGATGTTATGTGAGCATCTGCATGACCCAAATTATCAATAGGTTCTCTAAGAACATTGAAAATTCATCTGAAATTACCTCCACCAAATGGAACACTTAGAGGAGATCTTGTGCCAATCATTCTCATTCCTCTTATCAAACCATCTATAACACCCATAGCTACAACTTTGACCTTATGATTTCCTAATAATTATTATACCTCACAAGCAACCTAAATTTTCTAACCATATGTACCTTGATGCTTAATTTTCAATGAATTGTAAATATTAGGAATATTACATAGATGAAAATAGACATCCAGTATTGGGCCAATGATTTGAGCAATACATCACACATTTTTTTCATTACTTTTTAGAAAGGTGACTATTAATAGAGTGGAAATTCTCCTATAATTATTCACAAAATTCCTATAGTAGCATATGAGCCTTCAGAAACCCCATAAGATTTTGAAAATATTTGGGCACGACCAATCTTGCATAGCCTCAATTTTCTTGGGATACACACACAACCCATCCTTATCGACTATGTGTCCCAATTATTCCACTTCATAAGCACCAAACGTGCATTTAAATCACTTGAGAAACATTTTTTTTTTAATCTATGAAGAGTTGGAGGGATTTATCAACATGCTCCACATGTGCATATTAGGTTTTGTTATAAACCAATATATCATAAAAGAATACAAGCACAAAATTGTGTAGGAAGCTCCAAAAAACCTTGTTCACGAAGCTTTAAAAGGTGGATGGGGTATTGCAAAGACAAAAATGAATCACTAAAAACTCACAATGTCTTTCTTGTGTGTGGAAAGTTGTCTTATGAGTTTCCACCTCCTTCATCTTGATTTGGTGGTATCATGAGTGAATGTTCTATTTAGTGAGGAACTTGGCACCATGAAGCTCATCTAAAATATCATCAATTACTAGGATGGGACATCTATCTTTGATGGTCAACTTATTGAGAACATAGAAATAAGGACACATGCATCAATTGCATTATTTCTTCGATATCATGACTAATGGGGATGAGTAAGGGATCATACTGGGACGGATGACACTGACCTCCAAAAGTTTCCGAATAATCTTTTCAATTTCATTATTTTGGACAAAAGGGTGTTTATAAGGATGGATATTGGGTGGTTGACTACCAGGAATCAATGGAATTCCATGAGCATCCTCATCATGTGAAGGGGGGAAGCCACATGGAGCTTCAAATACCCATTGATGCTCAATTAGGACCACCTACAAATCAGGGTGAATTTCTTGTGGGGGGCATATTTAGAACTTGGATGACATTAAAGTGGGAAATAATACTAGAGTTCCCTTTCTTCAAGAGAAACATAGTTATTATTATGAAGAACATAGTTACCAACTTGATGAGAACCCTCTAGATTTCTCGTTTTTTTTTAGGTTGCATTTAATGGGTATTTTTTCCCCATTTCAAAAAGTGGTGATACTAATAACACCCTTTTCTTTTAAGGGTTGAAATTACAAAATTTCACAACCATGATTTATAAAATTGAAAAGAAAAACCTTAAAATTTGTAACATACCTAGTTTTAATACTCACAAATTATAATGTAACTGTATAAATGTGGATTAGGTTGGTGAGTTGATGTGTTGGGGAAAAATCTCATATTTATTTAATGTGGTCGGGGGTCGAACTATGCATTATGTACATGGAAGTAATTAATAAAAATGATAATTGTTGGCTATGATATGAGAGGGATGAAAATGATGGGGGGCTATGATTCCAGAAGAGAGAGGGGTCCAAAGGGGAAATTAATCCAACCCACATTCCTTAAATTATTATCATTGTGTAAATCTTCTATTTTCTGATTGAATGTTTACAAAGCCAATCATTGAATTCATGTAAGAGGGTGGGTGTGAAAAGTCACATCCCATAGTTATTGAGAGCATGGGTCCTAAGTACAATTAGCTTGGGGAAGAGTGCAATTCAAGCAAGCAAGAGAAAGAGAGGAAATTCGTATGGGTGGACAGGGAAGAATGAGATATTCACATTTTTGTATGCATGGTAGTTTTTACATGAATATTTTGGGTAGCAAGTTTTGACATTCCCTATCCCGACACCTAGGTATCTTGTTATATAGTGATTTACTTGCTGTAAATCAAATTAGTAGCTCACAAAACAACATACACTTGCTGGAATAATCAACTCAAATAAATATAGCGGAAGCAATACTAAAAACCAAAATCTCAAACACAATACAAAAATATATTTTTCCCATTAACTAAGCATATCATTCAAATAACTTCAAAGCTTACAAGGGATTCCTTACTGGGAAAATGAACCAATTAGAGAAATACAAAAAACTATAGACAATACCTACAAACCCTAACAACTCCTAAATTTTTGCTGTATGACCTCAATTTTTCACGTTTCCATAGATGTATGTGCCTTTCCTTAAGAAAACCCACATATACATGTCTATATCCACTGAAAACTGTGTACGTGCACTCAAAGATTGTACAACAAACTCTGTACGGTGTGACCCTACTGCTGTAGCACCAATCTGTTGAAACCCACTTGTGATTGCCTCTATTCTCTCTTCTCCTTGACCTAATCTCTAGATGGAAGTCCTTCTCCACCTATACAAGATCTCCTTGAATCACAGTCCTTCATGATCCAACCCCTCTCTTAAGAAAAAATCCTTCTCCTCTCTCAAGAGTATATTGTTATAACAAAAAATGCCACACCTATGCATTTGTGCCATGGCCCAACTCTTTCCCTTGGCTTGCTAGACATTTTCCCAAACTTGCCTCATGAAAATTATCTAAAAAACATGTCTTTTACACACATCCGCGGGATCCTTTGATGCAAAGCATAAATATTCATGACTTCCCAGTTTGCAACCCACGAATGCCCTAAAAAAATGGAAAAAAAATAATTCTGAGTTTTCAAGTGGGTTTTTCGGTTGGGTTTGTTTCCCAACATCCCCATGCCCATACAAAATGGATTCCAACTCCCCCAACCTATTGAGGAAGATATAAAATCACCATTGAGGGATAAGACAGAGGGAACTCCCTTGGTGCAAGATTATGCGGTCAACATATAGCAAGCCTCCCTTTCCTATAATCCTATGAGAAACACTCCCTTTGATATGGAACTCCTTTTCCAACACATATTTCTTATATATATGGCTATGGGGTGTATCCTTATCCTTATTTGGGCCATCCAAGGAAGAGTATAGTGGTTGAGTCGATGCTTGAGGGATTCTTGGAGGAACCTAGATAGTTGGCTTCAAGGCGGTGCCAAAGGTGAGACAAGGTTGTAACTTACCTTTCTGATTTGGTGCTAATAGAAGAGTTTTTTTTCCGCACCTTTATTCCCCCCCACTCCTTTCTCTCGACGAGCTCTAGATCCTTTGCTAGAAACAACCTGCAAAATGGACACAATACAAGATTTGTTTCGAAGGTAGTTGCACGATCAAAGGGTATGCATGTCATATATCATATTCAAAGTAAACTTAATAATAAAAAACATACAATGAACAGATGACACAAGGGAAAAAAAACTCTTCTATTAACACCAAATCAGAAAGGTAAGTTACAACCTTGTCTCGCCTTTGGCACCTCCTCAAAGCCAACTGTCTGGGTTCCTCCAAGAATCCCTCAAGCATCGACTCATCCACTATATTCTTCCTTGGATGACCCAAATAAGGATAATGATACACCCCATAGCCATATAGATAAGAAAGAGGTGTTGGAAAATGAGTTTCTAGATCAAAGGGGGTGTTTCTAGATGCTAACAACATAATCTTGCACCAAGGGAATTCCATCTGTCTTATCCCTTAATGGTGATTTTATATATTCCCCAAGAGGTTGGGGGAGTTGGAATCCATTTTATACGGGTATGGGGACATTGGGAAACGAACCCAACCGAAAAACCCACTCGAAAACTCATAATTATTTTATTTTTTCCATTTTTTGAGGGCATCTGTGGGTTGCAAACTAGGAAGTCGCAGATATCCGTGCATTACATCAAAGGAGCCCACGGATATGTGAAAAATAAATATTTTTTAGATAATTTTCATGAGGCAAGTTTGGGAAAATGTCTAGCAAGCCAAGGGAAAAGGTTAGGCCATGACATACATGCATAGGTGTGGCATTCTGTTCTATAACAAGTATCAAGTGTATCAAGTATCTCCTCCTTCACCCTTTCCATGCTTTTATAATCTTGAGTTATGACCTAACCCTAATCTCTAAAGTGATTGACAGTTGAGATTACTTCTCACCTCACTTGACATTAAGGACTATTATTTAATTCACTAATGCTAATTAAAACATTTCTTTAAATAAAAATCAACTTACTAATAAAAGCACTTTACTTTAATAATTCCTTTAATTAAAGTAAAGTCTCAAGGTAGAAGGATTTGGATGACTTCCACACGTATAAACACTTAGATTTGTACAAAAGTACCTTTATGATGCTACGAACATCAACGCTCCCTCTTAGCAAGGAAGGTATTCTGCACCACTCCAAGTTTGTCCCTGAAGAACACAAACTTCCCTTTAACCAAGGGTTTGGTCAGAATGTCTGCAACCTGCTGATCTATGGAAACATACTAAATCTTGACTGCTCTCCAAGGTGCTCTTTTTGTCTACTTCACTCCCTACCCAATCTGAGTCTAAATATCCCTGCAACTTTACTCCATCACCTCCAAGATACCTCAATTTGTACTCCATTGTACCTCTCAAGTACTCAAGCACCTGCTTTGCTACTATCCAATGCACCTGCCTCGGCTCCACCATGAACTGAATTAAGGTGTTCACAAAAAAACATATATCTAGCCTGATGTTGACCAAGTACATCAAGGACCCTATCAACTGCCTATATATCATGGGATCTACCAACTCTGAATATGAAGTGATAACCTTCTTTAGATTGGTAACCATAGGTGTATCCATCAATCTACAATCCTCCATCCTAAATATCCTCAAGATCTCCATTGTGTACTTCCCTTGACCAAGGATGTCATGTCCCCATTTTTGGATTCCCCTATTTGGTAGTGGAAATGACTTTCGTGGCTCATCGGTGAAGAAAAAAAGAGTCAAAAGAGTTATTTAATGTCACTTAGTTAGGAGTTGTTATGTATTTAAAGGACATTAAGGAAATAAAGTTACTTTAAATTAATAAGTTACTTAATTATTAAAAGTGACTTTTAATCTTAAAGTGAAAGTAAAAAGGGGATAAAGGTCATATTTGATTTAGTCAAAAGAAGTCATATTTGATTTGGTTAAAAAGGGAAATATCTAGAATATTTTGAGGAAGAATAAATAGAGGGGGTAACTATTCACCTGGGCATTATTCTTTGGATTAATCTCTTTGGAGTGCTCTTGGAGCCATTGTTTCGTTAGGGTTTAGAAAAACCATTCCACTATTGGTTTGGTTTCGGTGGTGCAGTATCCACCATATCTATACAAGAGGGGAATCCACCTAGGATTTCCACTGGAGTTAGACAAGAGGGGAATCCATCTAGGATTTACATTGGAGCTTCAGTTAAGTTGTTTCAGTTGGAGATAGATCCGCTCGCGCAGGAGATTGCAAAATTTTCCAAGGAGATCAATACCAATTTTGCAAGTACATGTGGGTTTCAAAAGGGTTAGCAATGACATCCTTGCTGGTTGAAGACGAGGGTCCCACAAGGCCCCGCTAGTTGCCCATATTTTTCCCGTGAAGACCCCTGTAAGCTGTGGATTTCTACCATGAGGGTTTCTAGGCATCCTCGCTGGCCGAACATTATTTTCCCGCGAGGCACCGCTGGTCATCCAGCCTCGTCCCATGAGGACCTCTACAAATCTAGCAAACTAGAGTTGCAAAGACACATAGATGCAGTGGCTAGATTCATGCATTCAGTATCAAAGTAGACCGAGGCCATGGACAACAATTAGTGAGGAGACAAAGGTATCTTGTCTAGTTTATGACTTATTTATTGTTTAGGGTATCTGAAAAATGGAATTTGTATCCAATAGGGTTTACTATGTGTTTAGGTGGATATTGTAGCTGGTGTTGAAGAAATAGAAGTTGTGTGCTCCAGATCTAGGGTGTTGTTGTTATCACAATTTTATATTGATGATATTTTGGAATTTCATAATAAATCAACGATTTCTCTTCCTACTTTATGTGTATCAAATGCATGCAACATGTTTGATTAAATGCCTATAAGAAGAGTACATGCAAGTTGTTTGTTAATGTTTCCAACCAGATTTCAGTCAAAGAATAGGGAATACCATATTATATGTAAATTATTACCACAATATTAATACAAAGTATTTGACAAAATTATACTAAGAAAACCAACATTCAAAACAACAAACATAATATATAGTTTTAGTTGGGTTCATCTTGTTGTTCCTATGGGTGTGATGGCATAGCTTGAGGACAAGAAATCTTTGGGAAGGGAGGATTTTTCATGTCCCCATTTTTGGATTTCCCTATTGGCACTAGAAACGACTTATGTGGCTCGTCGACGAAGAAAAACAGAGTCAAAAGGGTTATTTAACGTCACTTACTTAGGAGTTGTTATGTATTTAAAAGACATTAAGGAAATAAAGTTACTTTAGATTAATAAATTACTTAATTATTAAAAGTGACCTTTAATATTAAAGTGAAAGTAAAAAGAGGATAAGGGTCATATTTGATTTAGTTAAAATAATTCATATTTGATTTGGTAAAAATGGGAAAGATCTATAAGATTCAGAGGAAGAATAAATAGAGGGGGTAATTCTTCACCTGGGCGTTATGTTTTGGATTAATATATTTGGAGTGCTCTTGGATCCATTGTTTTGTTAGGGTTTAGAAAAACCCTTCCACCATTGCAGTTTGGTTTTGGTGGTGAAATATGCACCCTAGCTAGACAAGAGGGAAATCCATCCAAGATTTCCTTTGGAGCTTCAATTGCAGTTTGTATTCGGTTGGAGGTTTATCGTCTCACGCATGATTGAGAAATTATTCAAAGGAGGTTGAAATCATTTTTGCAGGTATCAAGAGGGTTTCAAAATGCCTATCAACAACATCCTCCCTGGTTGAAGACGAGGGTCCCGCGAGGCCCCGCTAGTTTCCCAGGTTTGTCCTATGAGAGTCTTTGCGGACTAAAATTTGCTGCAGGAAGGTTTCTGGAGGCATCCTCGCTGGTTGAACACCAATATTCCTACGAGGCCCCACTAGATGGCTAGCCTTATCCCACAAGGACCTCTGCTATCTGAGTTGTAGAGTTTTTTTGGTATAGGTGGCCAGCTTGTTGCAGTAGATGTTGAGGAGCAGATTGTGCCACACTAGGGAGGGCTAGACAATCCAAGGAGGGACACATCATCTCTTGAGGAGACAATGTAATTATTATAGGTTTTGGATTGAGTTTGTAGTGTTTACTATTGAATCTATTGTAGCATCCCATATAGCTCTATTATTGTTTTGTACTAGATTCCATTCATAATAAAATGCCATTTATTGTCTCTTCTATTTCTGGTGTATTTAATTTGCACTCTATATGTTTGAAGAAATGATTATAAATGAAATACATACAAAGTGTTTCTTAAAATTTGTCAATGATTTTATATCATAAAAATAAAGGGGAATGCAAAATATTTGGCAAAGACACATAACCAAAAACAAAATTATTGGACATCAAATATAATATCTGAGCCTATTAAGCATTGGGGACATTACAAAGGAAGATCTCTCCTAATATTTTTCATACCTATAATCCCAAGAAATAATGCATCAAGCCAATATCCTTCATCTCAAACTATGTAGCTAAATCTTCTTTGCACCCTGCAATAAGCTCCTCTGCACTTGTGAGAAAAAAATCATCCACATACAACAACAAGATGAGTAGATCAAACCCACCAAGTATGAAGTACAAGTTAGGATCTGCCTCACTCTTGGTAAATCCCATCCTCTACAAGTATCCATCAATCTTGAGATACCACAACTTGGGTGCATGTTTGAGTCCATATAAGGATTTCTTAAGCCTACACACATAAAACTCCCTCACATGTACCTCAAAGCAATAGGATTGCTCTATATATAATTCCTCTTCAATGATCTTGTAGAGGAAATTTATCTTCACATCCATCTGATAAATCCTCCACATCGTAATTGAAGCAATATAAATAACAACTCAAATAGAAGCATACCCGACTGGAGTAAATTTCTCCTCGTAGTCCACTCCCTCTTTCTAGGAGAACCCTCTTTCTATGAATCCCGCCTTGAACTTCTCGATGCTACCATCTGCAACATGCTTGATCTTGAAGAGCCACCTAGATTTCACAATTGACTTCTCCTTCGATCTCAACACTATGTCCCAAACATCATTCCTCATAATAGAGGTGTACTCTTCTATCATGGCATCCCACTAAACCTATTGATCTATTATTTCCTAAAAAATGGAAGGCTCAATATCAATGATGTTCCTCATAAGATCCATATAGTTTGGAAACTCCCTCAGAAGACTACACTCTCTGACTACACTCCTAGGAGCCTCACCAACATCTCTCAATGTCTGTAACATCCACATGGGTTTCCTGAAAGAATTGGAAGTGATTAAATCCTCCTCCCCACCTGAATTCTGACTCCTTGAACTAGAAGTTGTTGATAGTTTCTCATCCTTAGGAGCCTACTTCTCCTCATCCTTTGTCACTGCTAATGACTCCTGAGATCTCTTAGATGCCAAGTTCTGATCAAACTTAATATCTCTGTTCACAAATGTCTTCCACTGTGTTTATATGAATATCATGTAATCCTTTGAGGTCTCACCATACCCCACAAATATACCCTTCTTTCATGAAGGATCCAACTTCGTCCTCTTCTCCACATGCATATGGATGTAGACTAGACAATGAAAGATCCTCAAATTTCCTATCTCTGGATTCACCCTTGAGAATGCCTCCTATGGAGTCTTGTCCCCCAATATCTTGTCAGGACCCCCATTTTCAATTATATTATCATGTTACACACCTATGCCCAAAGAAACAAAGGTAACTCCTGGTCATGTATCATAGCCCTGGAAAAACCGATGATGGACCGATTCTTTCTCTTTGCAACCTCATTCTATTGAGAGTTGTATGAGATTGTCAACTCCCTCTTGATCCCTTCCTCCTTGTAGAAATACTTGAAGTCATTAGAGGTGTACTCTCCCCCATTATATGAACTCAAGATCTTGATCTTCTTTCCTATTTGGTTCTCCACATGAGCCCTGATTCCTTCTTCGGTAGACTGTTGAACAACTCTCGTGCTTATGTCATATGAAGAGAAGCACCACTGTCTAAGTACCATGCACTTTTGGTAGCTATGCTGGTAGAAAGGAAATAAACTAATGAAAAATATTTCTCAAACTTCGCTACAAACTCATCCAACTACGTATCTGCTAATGCTGCTATATGCATCTTTCCTCTTCCCTTCTTCTTCTCTGGACACTGAGATGCATCATGTCCATTCTTATGACATGAGAAGCACTTGATTTTACTCAAGTCCTTCTTCTTCCTTGACTGTGATGTTCCTCCATCACTTTTACACTTATTGTTGGAACCCTTTCCTTTTCCTTTCCTTGTCTTACTAACAAGGAATAGGTTCTCTTCACTACTTCCTTGCTTTCTACTTTTAGAATCCTCCAGAGTCTCTTCCTAGATGTAATCATCCCAAATCCTTTTCCAATCTAGGATTTTTTCTCGAGCATAGACTCCCTTGAAAAATGGTTCCAAGACTTGGGAAAACCATTCAATGCCACATTCA
>ML797009.1:483827-550860 GCA_009831015.1 Picea engelmannii
TGATATAATTTTAAAACTTTGATGTGCAATGACAACATTGTGTGTAGATAAAATGTGGCAAATTCAAATAACTCCTTAAGGGAATATAGTTCCACTCATGCTAGATACTTTTGGATTTTGGGATATTACCCTCCTAAAAAGATATGTTTCCATTCTTACTAGATATCTTTAGGTCTTGGGTTGTTATCCTATTTATTCCTTAGCAAACAAAAAAAACAAACTCTTAACCAATTACAAGAAGTTTTAAATCATATTAAAGGACCAAAAAAAATGTTAACCAAAATAATATCAATAAATAAATCAATATCCATACTACTCATCACTAAAATTATAAAAAAAAATTATATATTTCTAAATAATATTTAATCTTAATTCTATATAAAATGGAATCACATTTTAACTTCATAACCTACAAAATTTAAATTATTTATATTTTATTATTTAATTTTAAAATGGTTTTTTTATTAATATTTTAAATTAGTCAATATTGAAAAGTACAATTTAAAGTACAATTTAAAGAAATTTTGGGTTTTTATAAGAGAGCTTATGTTTAATAAAAAAAATAATTTACGAAAATTTTGGGTTTTTTTTGAGGAAATTTCATCAAAATTATGTTGAGACATAAAATTGAAAGCATTATGCATTTGATGTATATTCATAAAAAAAAATTATATATATATGTGTGTGTGATGATAATAATTAAGATTAAATTGGTCTATTTGATTTTAAGAGGGTAAGTGATTACTTGTGATTTTTTAGAATTTTGTTTTTGTGTTCAAAAAACATTAATAGAATCTTTCAAAGATCACCATACTTTTGTTTAGTTAAGAGGTTAGGAAGGTTGGTAGTGTGCCAAATATTTTGAAAATGAGATCTAATATGGGTATAGGATGGACAATATAAGAGAAAGTAATTTTCATCTTCAACCTTCTTAGTGTCACAAAGATGACACCCTTCCATCCCGTGGCATTTTAGGAATTGACCAATGCCCAGTTTCACTATGGAGCTCTTTAGAATTTGTTCTTATCTTAGCAATGCTTATTTTTTTCTTTACACTTGGAAAAACAGATAGATAATTTTGATCTTCTAGATTAGGGTTGATTACACCCTTATAATACCTTAATTTTATTTTTTCCTCTAACTCTTTATCACACCACATTTTCTCCTTAAATTTTGATTTGACGTTTTTTCTAATAGTATCTTTATTCTACAAAATGGTGTCTTCCATGATTCCCCAATAGTTTAACCAAGATCGGGCATCTTTATGCCATCCTCGCTTGAGTCAGTGGTGGTTATGACTCGATTTTGAAACAATTTTAGGAAGCCTCGTGTCTTCCATGTTGTTTAACTTGTTCGTATACATTAGGTATCTAGTCATAACCATGCTCTCAATGGGGGAGAGGCTGGTTTCTAAGAGGAGGATCGGATAGGGTGCATTTCCTTTAATTTTGAGATTATAGGTTATAAAATTCTTTTGTATTTGCTCTATCTTTCTTCAGGATTCACGAGAGATACTATAGATACTACATCCCCAGACTTCACATCCATAAAGAATAACAGGTGTAACAAGAGTCTCAAAGAGAAGTTTCTTCTTATCCCAACTCCAAAGATCAACTGATTTATAATTGTTTTGAAGCCGATAATAAGCTTTTCATCCCCCAATAATCATTTTCTCAATGCTATAATTCCTATTGACCTTGTGGTGAATATCAATTACAAGATATTTGTATGAAGTCACTTCCTCCAAGTTGTTGTTGTCATATACAAAAGTATCATAAGGGATCTTATTGGATTTAATAATCATGACTTTAGTCTTATCAGTATTAAGAGTTATATATATGTGTGTGTATTTAATAATTTTTATTTCAAATGGATATAAAAATTACTCACCCATTATTATCAATTTTGTCAAGCATCGAATGATGACATGAAAACTTTGAATCGTTTTTTAATAATATTTATATATTTTATATACATGAAAACTTTGAATCATTTTATAATAATATTTATATATTCTTATTTTAAACTAGTTTTTGTGAATATTTTTTTTTTCAAAATCATTAATTTTTTTTCCATTTAAAAAATAGATTTTGTAAATGGTATTAAAAAAAAAATGCAATTAATATTTTTTTTTTAATTTAGTAGAAAACATTTTGAACTTTTATAATTACAAATATCAATTATTAATATTGTAAAATCAAATTATAATAAAATATTATAAAGTAATCTAATTTTATTTTAAAAACAACAATTCTAACAAAACAAAATTATAATTTCAACAACACAAAAAATAAAACATAAAAAAATAAAATCATAAAATATTTAATTTTTTTTGTATTTTTGTCGTTCACCCTTTTTTGCATTTAGTTGCCACAATCAAAATACAAGCTTTGCCAAGTCAAAATATAAGATTGGGTTAAAGGATTTAAGAAAGGAATGTCATCACTAACTTATGTCAAAATGCCAAGCTTTTTTTAATAAATAAATTTTAATTAAAAGTAAGGATATATAAGTTTAGCATTAAATAATAATATTAATAATGATATATAAAAGAAAAAAAAAACATTAAAATTCATATTATAATATATAAGTACACCAATAAATTCCTGCTTAATTCATAAATATTCACTAATTGACAAGTACTATATGAATACTTAATAAACTTCTTATGCTACAATAATATAATATGAGCGTTTATTATTATAAATGAGTATTAATAATCACTTTTAAAATAGAATAATATTGGTTTTATTGGAATTTTAATCTTTAATCCATGATTTTCTTTAAACCAAATTCATTATTTTTAAATGATCTAGAAGTTATAAAACCAAAAGATATATTAATTATATTTAGCTTAGTCAAAATATTTTTCTATGTGAGATATTTTCAAATTAAAATCTATTAATTTTAAACTCATTTTAAACTCAGATCTATCAAGCACCAAGAAGGATTCAATTTCTTAAGATGTAAGTTATGTTTTGTTATTTTATTCCATGTCAAATTTTACAATATGCATATAATTGTTGTTTTGTTTAATTAAACAGATTTTCTTTTTAAAATTATTATTATTATTATTATTATGGACTTTATATTTTTGTGTAAATGTATTGTTAATGCCTCATCGCACTTAACTCATCATATTGAGCTATAGAACACCTAGCTACTCTGTATGCAATGACCAACTTATTTAAAATTATCAAAATGTTAACTTTTATATATTTATTTGTATTCTCTAGACAAATTGAAGAAACTTTAACCTTTACACTTTTCATTATGTATTCTCAAGACAAATTGTATTTTTTTTTGTAAGATATTATACTATATACTTTGAATACTTTGTTAAAACCTCCATAATCACTTTTATCAATTTCATTAGTAATAACTCTATAAATAATATTTAAATAACTTAGAAAGAAAATCTATAGAAAATTTCAAATGCAAATAAAGTATTGCTATCTCCACATTTTGTTGGTCGTCAAAATATACTTTATAAATATAATTTGTAAAAATATACTTTATATTCAAAACTTTATCTAATTAATACAAATAAGATTAACTTCACTCCAAACACACACACACACACATATATATCACTTGTTCCCCTTACAACTTACAATTCATCTCATTTATGTAATCACAATACCCTCTCACTACCACATTTTCATAGAGTGTCCCAATGTATTCATACTCAATATATTATATCATATTTTACATTTACTTTTTATAAGTTTCATATTTTTCCTATAATTCACAATAAATAGTAGAATAATATTTAATTACTTATTATATAGTGATTTTCATGATCATTAAAATAACAATGTCAACTTTTTTCTTCTTGTTTAATCATGGGAATCAATAACTCGTTGCAGTGATCTAGGCTAGGCTTACGATAAACCCTATTGGTTGTCACTATAAGAGTATATCCAATAACTCGCAAGCTAGATATACCAATAATGTGTGACTTAGCAAGGGCCAAGGTGTCCCAAGGCGCATCAGAGTAGACCTCTATCCAGGGGATGTCTACCCTTCTAGCCTTATCACAATGGACCAACATGTCACTTGTGGGAATTGAACCAGGATGGGGAGGATAACAATCACAATGCTAAATATAGTTGTGGACTTCTACCTATAACTCATTTTTCTTTGTTTGTTTTAATCATCCACTTTAATTATTAAAGGAATTCGATGTAATAATCATATAATACAACTTTGCACCCTTAAATGTTCAATTACTTTGTCTTGGAAAAATTAATTGAAGTGTGGACTTCATGATAATAATGACTTTAATTGGGGTAGTAGGTGTTGGGGGGAGGAGGGCAGAGGAACAAGAGAAAAGGTGTTGGGGGGGGACCCCAGAGGAACAAGATGGAAAACCTTTGTGTGGGGACTTGGTATCTCACCCAAAAATTAAGCAAAAGTTTATGCTCTATTGCAAGGATTGAGAATAGTGAAGGAATCGAGCATACAATCTCTTATTGTGGTTGATGATTCGAAGACAATCATAAGTTATATGATCCTGAACTCCCATTGATCCATGTGGATATCGGTGGCCACCCATGTATTCCACTGGCTCAAAACACAGTTTTCCACCTTTGTAGTTTTCTACAGTTTTTGGGGGGTCCTAAACTTCCAAGGCCATTTTGAGGCCCTAAACGACGTTTTTTTGACATTTTGGGGCCCAAGCGATAAAATTAGGCTCTCATCTGGGCCTAGCTAGAATGTGTACTTCTCAGATATACCTTTCCAACAAGCTATTGTGTGCCCCAAACAGAGATCGTATGTAAAATTTATGCCCTCGAGAAGTTGACATAGCAACTACCCCCATCAGGGCCCACAAACCTTTTGACATTTCGTCTCTCGGGGTTAGGGTTTTGGATGTTTAGGGTTGTGTCATTAATGATTTATGTTAAAAAGGATTTTTGAGCCTCATTGTAAACATCTTCTTACGAATGAGCGTAGCCATCACATCTCTTCTCAAAGATAAGCTTCCACCATTATAGTGAGTTCATTTCATTCTATATTTTACAATTCTGCATATTTCATTTCATTAATAGAAATCAAGTATTATTGTATCTCTATGTTTCTTGAAATATCTTTGTGTATTTCCTTGTTATATCTCTTCCTTCATTTCGTTCTCAGCATAATTCGAATAGGACAATTCATTAGCATCTATCACAACCGGAGCTAAACAAGAAAATGATCACTTTCCCAAAATCTCATTCTATCATGTATTGTGGGAAAACAATTGTGAAGCCAATTGGTTTGCTAACATTGCCTCATATTTAAAAATGGGGTTCCTTAATGTTAACGCCATTATTAATCAACATCATAATCCCTAATCATGAGTACCAAGACATGTAGAAATCATTTAATCCTTCACATGGCTCACACCATCGGGCTTCAAACTAAGCATTGCACAAATTATGTAATGAGAATTTTGTACCCCCATTACATGCTTGGAGTTATGTTTTTTCATGCATTTGAATATTTGTCTAGAGATTTCCCTGATCAAGGTGGGAGTAAGGTAGTTCCAATGGGGAATCATATGTGGGAAGTTTGGAAAGAAACATTGTTTATTTAGCAATGGTTGTATATGATTCTTTGTTTTTTGGCTATGTTTCGTCTACAAGGATGCATTCCCCTCCAACATAATTATGTGCAAGAAGGGTCTTTGAAGTTCTAATTTATTTTTATCTTAGATTTCAGAAGACCAGCCATCACTCTCATCCAAATCCTATTTTGTTTGTCTTTGGCCTTCATTCTACAGTTTGAAATTGGACCTCTATCGGTCTAGAGCATTGGAACACGTGGGTTAACTTGGGCGTGGAACATGTGGCAAAGAATTTGGGAAATTATAAGTTGCAAGAATATGAATATATTTGAGGACTCTAGACTTGGCACAACCTCAATGGATTACAGATAGATACGTGAGATCAAAATAATCTATGTAAATCACAAGGAGCGAACCCAATGCAATAGGTTAACTATATATTTTGTCGCCTCTAAAGTCCATTAGATGACTATTGGGTCAATTCTCAAATTGCAATGATCATGAATGCTCTTGTGGAACATAAACAAATTATTGCAATCCTTGAAGCATAATGCAATCTTCTTGGGAATATGGTGATAAGCTTGAGCAAGGGAAATCAATCAGAAGCATCAAATTAAAGACTATTGGTTAACTTGAATCAGGGGGAACCAAAGGAAGATGAAAATGTGCACCATCTTGCTAATGACATGGATATAATAAAGCAGGACTTTGCCTCTCTAAATGTCGTCTAGGAAGAAGCTGCCAGATGTCATGCCTTCTACTAAGTACATTGTTTTTCAAGATTATTAGAATTTATGTCTATATTATCTAATATATAGAATCAAGAAATACTAGGGAATTTTGTATAATGATATATATAGTCTTTGCTATGGGAATGTAGTTTTTAAGGATTTTGTCTGAGGATCTCAAACCATACCTATGATGTAATCTTGTTGCAAGATTTTCTACGTATTCAAATTAATATAATTTTCCTGGTTATGGTTTTAAAAGAAATGATGACTTTACTATTGTATTCTCTTTTTTTAACTCAAAGGTTCAAAAATTCAAGGTGTTAATTGCTTGTCTTATTAAATATGTTGTCATAGAGGGAGTTTAAAAAATATGCACTCTCCCCTTCTTGAGATTGTTTCCACCATTGGAGATGACATAAATCGCAAATTTCCTCTTGTTTTTGTCACCTTGATTTTCTAAAGTTATGACTTAGTACTATAAATCAATCTAAATAGAAGGAAATGCTCCACTCTTCACATGCTTATTCTTTCTTAATCTTTCTTATAACTTGTATTGTTCCTTAGTTATTCATTTGATTGCATTTGTATTAAACATAAATTTAGTATTAGATCAAATGTAAGGAAGCATTTTTCCTAGCTTAGAATATCTTAACCAATTTATGCTTTACATAATTATTATTTTACAAGAAAAGAAAATTGATGCATATTATTAATTAAATGTGGTTTTCAACATAAAACTATGTATTGATAGAAAGACAATATCAAAAAGTTTAGTCCATTCCAAAATCATACATAATAGTAAATAGATATTCAACTTAGTGATTTAGTGGGATAATATTTCATTATTTCCTTCATTTTTATTCATTAACTAGAAATTTAGGTACAAAGTGTTTATCTATTACAAATGTGGAATTCCATCCATGGGAGGGTGCACTTGTATGGCCCACTTGGATAGGGACGTAATCTCACAATTGTTTCCCATGTCAGTGTCTAGATTACTCACTTGAACCTCATGTACATGGTAAACCCTGTAATATCCCTCGACCGAACCCAAATGTAAATATAATCCAAGTATATTTAAGCTAGTGAGTTGTTTAGACATCATTTTTGTAATACACCTTTCATGGCATGGTGCGTGCATATACTGCGCAGTAAAGGGATGTAATGTGCACATTTTTTAATACCGCGCGTCGTAACTAAGGTGCTCACAACCTTAAAGACAGAGGATACAACACGCAGTAACTAAGTGCGTGCAATATTAAGGTCAGCAAACCTTTGTGTATATAATATGCATTATAGGTTGGTGAGCCAGTATTATAAGCCAGAATGCTTATGTCTTGGAATTAGGCCAGCACGCCTAGATGTTAAAGGCTAGAGCGCCTACTTTGTACATGACTCATGATTAATATAAAATACATCACTGTGCGCAGACCGACCACGATAAAAGAGATGGGGGACTGAACTTCACCAGTTAGGGAAAGGGAGGGCCAAAAGTCAAGGGAATATTACATTAATATTTCCTAAAACATAAAGTATGGCTAATTATTTTATCCTAAGTTCTAAAGTTGGAGACAAGTGGACAAAAGTAACTTCTGATATGACAAGTGTCAAGTTGGGGACATGCATTCATATCGTGGGGAAACTTAGCTCAGGTGGGGATTTTTTCTCAGAGATACCTTACGAACGGGGGAAGGATGGACCATCAAGATGACCATCACTTTTGACAAAGATTTCACAATGATTCCAAAACACACTCAGTTATCCAGTCAATGACTCCATGACCATTTCACTCATACATTTTGTTATCCTTGAGACAACCATTTCACCTTTCCGAAGGTTGTTTCCCCATCCTTTTTGGTTGGTGTACTTGGTTATCTTGGAGCGGGATTGAAGAAGCGGGTTGTCAAGCTTCTGAGCAGTTCTCTGAGCAAGAGAATTGTTGGGGATTGATTTCTGTAGGTGCTAAATTGCAACTACAACGCTCTGAGACTTCCGGTCTGGCTTGTTGCTGAAGCCATGGAAGGGAAGTGGGGCAGCAGAGGGACTGTTGAGCAGAGAAGGGGCACACTTCCTTAGGTGGGATAGGCATGTGGGGAATGAGAGGTTGTAGGCTGTTAGTTGAGTGAGCACCTGAGACAGAGTCTTTCCTGTTGTCCATGAGCCTTATCCTGGATAGGAATCCCTTTACCCTGGGTAGAATTCAGTCCCAGCTCGGGGGTGATTCACTGTTGAGAGTGATGAACAATGTAGTCTATGGTTGGGAGGTTCATGGACGACTTGTAAGAAGTTGGTGACAGTATTTCTAAGATAAGTACCAATTGTATGATATATGGATATGTTGTTTTGTTATTTACATGCCTATGTTACAATTTTATCATGCATGTGACTATGATTGCTTCTGTTCTTATGGGTAATTTCCTGTAAATGATGCATATCGGTAATTACTGTTATTTTAATATTAAAGTCGTATGTTACAGAAAGTAATTGTTTGTTTATGTTTAGATGTAAAGCTTTCGCGAGCGTGTTGTATGTATATGTTTTAGTTGCATGTAGTCTAAAGAGTAAATTTAGGTGGCATTGCTTAGTTGACTACCGGATATGCTACTATATGTTCTGCAGTATGGGAACGAAAGTGTTCCCTAGAGTAGCATGGCCCGACCTAATGGTTGGGAATGTTACTGAATGGCATCAGAGCATGAGTGGTTGCTCTGAAGTGGCGTACCTCGGCCTCAGGTTGGTCGGGGGGATCATTACAAACCCCTCATGTTATTAACATGGTAAAACCTTGTCATGTACATGGTAAACCATATCACCTTTCCCTTCCTCATGACAATCTCGTCCAATGTCCCATGTAGACCAAAATGTTTCACACTAAATAGTATACAATAATTCTAAATATCAAAAAGAAATAAATCCTCATATTTTGATTCATACCCCTTTATTATTTAATATTTTACACATGTACAAGATGAAGTAATTAATTTTAACCACTTATATATTATATTATTTTCAATATTTTACCTTATTTAACTCACGGGGAAATTGGTTTGCGAAAATTTTTGTTGTTGGTGTCGCATCTTTTGTCCTTCCTGGGAAGCAATCCAAATATTCTTCCATCCTTCTCTAACAAAAAGTTGTTCTTCACCCCATCATGAACAACTTTCCTATTGAATTATTGCGGCCTTCCCGACAAATGATGGAATTCATCCATTGGTAAAACATCATATAAGACTTGGTCATGATAAATCCTAGTGGAAATTTACCAAGAACTATTATGACATAGTGACATGATGTCCCTTATGCAACCAAGAGACTCTATATACAATTGGGTGTCGGGTGCACTTCAAATTCAACATTTGAATCACCTCAATATACATGAGTCTTTTCAATACTTCCAATCAACAATATGCAAAAACCACTTACCTCCAATTTTGCATTTGGTTTTGAAGATAATTTTTTGTTTCCTTGTCACCTCTTAAAGTTTCATATCAAGCCTCATATTTTCCATACATTGAGGGATAAAAATTTTAGAGGAGTTGGATTAGATCCATTTGAGGGTGTAACACACCCGACCCCCTAATCTTTGCTTAGGCTAGTGGTACATTTCATTTTCCTCTCTTTCCTTGAGGTGAGTATTCAGATTCATCGATTTCTTAAGTGAATGTTTGATCTAGGAGGATTCAGGAATGCTCACAGAGATCCAGAAAGAACTGGAACATCCTCAAAGGTCCAGAATGGTTCAGAAATGCTCAAAATTTAAATGGTTCACATCATCCCAAAAATTCCATCATTGCATAGAGCTTGGTGATAACTTTCCAATGGCGCAAATTTCATCTCGAACTGAGTTTGTATGAAAAAATTATGAGCAGTTAAAGTACTTGGGAAAATAAAGAGGTGACACGTGTCACCACTGCAAGGGTGACACGTGACACCTAATTGGCAGGTGAATGGGAAGATTGCACCTCCAGGTGGATGAATGGCAGGTTGACAAGTGGCACCTAATTGGCAGCTGAATGGGAAGATTGTACCTCCAGGTGGATGAATGGCAGGTTGACAAGTGGCACCTAATTGGCAGCTGAATGGGAAGATTGTACCTCCAGGTGGATGAATGGTAGGTTGACAAGTTATGAGTGGTTAAAGTTTCAGTCAAAGGTTAAAGTACTTGGGAAAATAAAGAGGTGACACATGTCACCACTGCAAGGGTGACATGCGACACCTAATTGGCAGTTGAATGGGAAGATTGTACCTCCAAGTGGATGAATGGCAGGTTGACATGCGACACCTAATTGGCAGATGAATGGCAGGTTGACATGCGACACCTAATTGGCAGATGAATGGGAAGATTGTACCTCCAAGTGGATGAATGGAAGGTTGGCATGCGACACCTAATTGACATTTGAATGGGAATATTGTACCTCCAAGTGGATGAATGGCAAGTTGACATGCAACACCTAATTGGCAGTTGAATGGGAAGATTGTGCCTCGAGGTGGATGAATGGCAGGTTGACAAGTGGCACCTAATTAGCAGTTGAATGGGAAGATTGTACCTCCAGGGGGATGAATGGAAGGTTAACAAGTGGAAGACAATTAGTTCAATCAAATGTTGGCATGTGGCATGGAAGAGCCAATGAGAGGATGCCACATGGCAACCTCCCATTGTCCTATAATGGTTGATGCATATTAAAAGTTACCTCCAAGTGGATGAATGACAGGTTGACATGCGACACCTAATTGGCAGCTGAATGGGAAGATTGTACCTCCAAGTGGATGAATGGCAGGTTGACATGCAACACCTAATTGGCAGTTGAATGGGAAGATTGTAACTCGAGGTGGATGAATGGAAGGTTGACAAGTGGCACCTAATTGGTAGTTGAATGAATGGTAGGTTGACATGCGGCACCTAATTGGCAGATGAATGGGAAGATTGTACCTCCAAGTGGATGAATAGCAAGTTGACATGCGACACCTAATTGGTAGATGAATGGGAAGATTGTACCTCTAGGTGGATGAATGGTAGGTTGACAAGTGGCACCTAATTGGCAGCTGAATGGGAATATTGTACCTCCAGGTGGATGAATGGTAGGTTGACAAGTGGCGGACAATTAGTTCAATCAAATGTTGGCATGTGGCATGGAAGAGACAATGAGAGGCTGCCACATGGAAACCTCCCATTGTCCTATAATGGTTGATGCATATTAAAAGTTACGGAGTTGACAGGGGTTGAACCCACAACTTCCATAACTTCCATAAGCCTTAACATAGTTCCCACTACCAACACGCCATCGCAAAGGTCTTAACCTATACATGGAAACAAATATATTTGAAGTGGTTATAATGTATGGTTGGTAGAGAAAAGGGTTGAGGGCTTAGCCCTCGACCCCTTATATATGTGGCCATATGATATAACATATAACCGTGAACTATATCCAATATTCGTGGGTAGGAAACTTTGGTTAACCATTAATTGAATTATCCGCACATATGTTATAACTATATACACAAAGTGCAAGTTGTGTCCAACTAATAAACCATATATATATTATATATATGGTAACAAAAAAATCAATGGATCATATGGTGGTCGGTGAGAATGGAACCCATGACCTACCATATATTGCCAATGGACTTAACCAATTCAGCGACAAGTCCGGATTTGGTTATGGACACAACCAAACTATATTTAGATGCCAACCTTGGAATTCGGGATTTGGTTAAGGGGTGCACCCTATTTAATTGTGCACAAACCAAGGATTGTACACATAATTAATGCAGATAATTTCCTCGCAATGTGTGTCGAAGGTACAACACATATGAGGTAACACCGTAAAGCATGTCGAGGGGCACCTTGACAAAATTTCAAGTATTTTATATCAATTTTGTAGTATTTTTCTTCAGCAATTCAACGGTGCACTTTATTTCTGCATTTGAGCAACATGTAAAAAGGTCATTTTAAAACGCAAACATTTGTGAATTAATAAAAGAAGTCTCTATTGGAAGTTGACCCGGAGAGGTAGCCCAAATTGGGTGAACTCCACTTTTTCCAACTTGTGTATGTGATTATATTATTGTTCATTTCAAGTTTAGTAATTTTCAAGTCATTTATCATTGAAGTGTATTTGGTTAGATAAGTTCTTCACATGTAATTTAAAAAACAGTAAAGCAATCGTTTTATTTCGAAGATCAAGTAGATGTTTATGTGTATTTAAAATTATCAGCATCTAAGTATTTTTCAAATCAAGTTGGTATTAGAGCAAGGTTTGACAAGTATTTTTCAAGTGGATGCTGACAAGAGCCAAACTCAAACTTGGTAAAGGAAAACTTGCAAGTTATAATTCCGAAATTGGAAAGAGATTTCTACGACATAAGATGGATTCTGAAAAAAGGAGAAGAAGAATATCAACCCATGAGTCATGAAGAGATTAGAGCTACACTTAAATCACTAAAAGAAACAATAGATGAGTTAGAACAAAGAATTCAAATTTCTACAAGCGGAGAATCTTTGGTAAAAGGAGAAGGAGGAGATGAAGGCAGTGGACCTTCCGAGCCCCCTGCCCCTTCCTCATCATCATCATCAGTTTCTTCTGGAGAAAGTAAACATTCTTCTCATCAAAAGAAGTCCTCTAAGAAGTCTGAGCATAATATTCCTTTATTAAAATTAGATGTTAAGTTTGAATTTCTGACCTATGATGGAGAATTGAATGTCGAGAAATTGGAAAATTGGATCAAGCAAATAGAGGTATATTGTAGGGTTCAGAAGATTATGGACGAGGTTGAAAATATACAATTAGATGCTCTTCAACTAAGTGGAACTGCCTTAATATGGTGGGAAAGTAAGATGCATGTTGATCTTGTTCAAAAAGGTAAAGTAATCTCTTCTTGGGATAAGTTTACTAAGGCTATAAGAAAAAAATTCTATCCACAGGCACATACACAGATGGAAATGATCGAGTGGTGGCATCTAAGACAAGGTAAGGGCCAGAATATTCAGGCATATACATATGAATTCAAAAATAAGGCATTATCCCTAGGAATTTCATTGTATACTCATGAAAATCTTCTTAAGTATATTGGTGGCATGCACTCATACATTTGTCACACTATTCTAATGTTTATTCCTACTAACATTGATAAGGTGTCAGTACAAGTTACACATCTAGAGGCTAGTAAGGGTAAGCATGCGAGAATAGATAAGAATCCATTCAAGTTCAAGAAGAAACCGAAAGGTAAATGGAAGAGTAAGAAACCAACCATAGTGAAGCAAGATGAGGGAAGACCTACATGTTCCCACTACAAAATAAAGGGACATGAGGAATTACAGTGTTGGAAGTTGATCCGTCAGGATTTTTCGAATGACTTATGGTTGATTTTTTATTTGCATGCATTAATTAACCATTGAGAAACTTAACGAAAGAACGAGGAAAATTAAAGGTATTATACAGCCATTTACATATATGCAGATCTGAAAAGCAATGAAAAACAACAAACCATAATGCACAGGTTGATAACGGAGTTCGACACAACTTTGCCTACGTCTCCGGACCTTTTCTCTGTGGGGGAGGCTTCTCTATTTCTTTTCGAAAGATTAATAGTACATCTTTACAATGTCGAATGGTCTCAAGACTGATCTGGTCATGTTCACCCAGATCTCTAGAACCATGCACAAAAAACAACACCTGAAACGGATGTCCTGAGCTCTCAAAAACGGTTCGACAGCATCTCCTCCTCAACGGCTTCCCTGCCTCAAACTAGCTTTGACTTGGCTTTGCCTCAGCATCTCTGCTCTGAATGCTCTCCAAAGATGTCCCCAAAAGCAGTCCCCATGGCCTCAACATGGCCTTGGTTAAATAGTTGGGAAGGTAGTTGCCCATCTCCAACTTCCTCCAAGAAGTTAGGCTAAAAAACCACCCAATAACTCCCAATTTCATTAATAATGGCTTAATTACATTTAAAAAAACCAAGAAGTGGTTATAAAACCCACTTTAACTATATAATAGTTATAAATCCGGGCTTAATCCCCCTCTCCTGGGCGCGTGCCCCCTTTAAATGGTCACATGGGCACCATAGGGCCAAGCGCTAGCCCAAAGGGCTAAGCGCTGGCCCCTAGCCCTCGCGCGCATTAACATATAGGTCACATGGTAAAGCCGAGGGCTTACACAAAACCCCGCGCATATTTCAAACCTCCGCGCTCGTTAAAGCCCGTCGTGGTCACATAACACGCATATAACTGGGGGTCAGGGCTAAGCCCCGGCCCCGCCCCCCACCATTTAACATAAAAAGTAAATTTAAATAATTTTAAATTCATACTTATAGCAAGCAATACCATGTAGCTCATTGGTCGGGCGGTCATTATGAAGGCTCTAAGTGGAGGGGAGGTCGTCGGATCGAATCTGGTTGACCACAAAAACTTTTGAAACTAAGACCAATTAGACAAATCTTGGGGTGCCACGTGGCACCTTAACCACCAATCAAATCTTGACACGTGTCGTAATATGATTCGCCCAAGTCATTTGCCACGTCATCTTCCATACGCCTGCCCAGTCAGCCTGCCACTTCACTTGCCGTACGATGCTGATGTCATCCCATGCCACGTGTCACCCTTCCAGTGGTGACACGTGTCACCTCGGGATTGGTCCAACCGTACGCCCAAAACGCCAAAACTGCCTGACACGTGTCCTGTACGTACCTGCCATGTGTCGTCTTCTGGTTCTACCACATGTCCTGTACAGACCTGCCATGTGTCTTGTACGGACTGACACGTGTCATGTACGGACAGGTACAGTCAGCATCCAAAATTTTGCCTGTTTGGCTTGGCGGACAGAATGCGATATCTTCTCCATACGGACTCTGTTTGACAAAAAAATTATACCACCGGAATCAGGAAGACGAGACAGACGCAATGGTGTTGGTTTCATCGAATTCCGATCACTTTCATTTTTGAGCATTTTTCATGCCTTGACAGGCTTTTGAATCCGATTTCGGATCAGAAGTTGCATCCATAATTACGAATGAATAAATCCAAAGACAAAGGGAAGCAAAAGATTGTTGCATCAGCTCATCTAGATCTAGGGTCAGATTTCATAGATGAATCAAAGATCATGGACATAGGGAGCAAAGTTATATCATCTATCAATTCAAATTCTTCAATTCAATCTGCCAAGGTGGAAAGTGATATTGATCATAAGAAAAGGAGAGATCTTTTCCATGTCAGAGTTATAGTGAAAAATACAAATGTAGACACTTTATTTGACAGTGGATCTCAAGTTAATCTAATATCTGAAGCAATTATTAAGAAGTTGGGATTAAAGGAGACACCTCACAAAAATCCATATCCATTAGGTTGGATGTGTCATGATGCTAAGTTGCAAGTGACGAAGTAGTGTAATATCAGGTGTGTAATTACAACTAAGTTCTTTGACAAGGTTGACTTGGATGTTGTGTCTCTTGACATTTTTGACATTGTCTTGGGTAGTCCATATCTATTTGACAGAAAGGTCATGTTCTATCAAGAAGAAAATAATATCACCTTCTTACGAATGGGGTTGAATATATTGTCAAATCTCATCACGTCAAAACTAATGTTTCTTTAGTGAGCACAGAGAAAATGAAGAGAGTTGTGAGCACAAGTAAATATTTTGTTCTCATGATAGTGAAAAAGAAAGAAAAATATATAACAGATGCTTTAGCAAGTTGTGATCCAAATCATAAATAGGAATTGATCAACATCGTATCTAATTATGATGAGTTGTTTCAGAAACCTACAGTGTTTCCACCTAAAAGAGAGGTCGAACATGAAATATATTTGCAGCAAGATGCTCCTCTTCCAAACATTGGAATGTACCGATCATCAGTAATCAAGAATGCAAAAAACAAGAAGCAAGTTCAAGATCTTCTCAATAAAGGAATCATTAGACCAAGGTCCTCTTCGTGTGGTTCTCCTATTGTATTAGTTCCAAAGAAAGATGGCACGTGGAGGATGTGTATTTATTTTCAAACCCTGAACAAGATTACGGTAAAGAAACATTATCCTCTTCCCAGAATAGATAATATATTAGATCAATTAAAGAATGTTGTGTATTTCACTAAGTTGGACTTGAAGTGGTTACCACCACATCAGAATTTTAGAAGGCGACATATGGAAACTTTCTTTCAAGAACAAGGAAGTCTTGTTCGAATGGTTGGTTATGCCATTTGGGTTATGTAACGCACCAACAACCTTTATTAGGGTGATGAATGATGTGTTCAGACCCTATATAGATTTTTATTTTTTATTTTTATTTAGACGACATATTGATATTTAGTCGAAGATGGGAAGATCATATAAAGCATGTCAAGACATTCATTGAACTCTTGAAGAAGGAGAAGTTGTATATCAAGTTATCTAAGTGTGAATTTGTAAAAAATTCTCTGGTATATTTGGGTTAGATTGTAGGGAATGGTCAGTTAAAGATAGATCCTGCAAAAGTAGAATTCATTATGAAATGGCCCAAACCAACTAATACCACCAAAGTCAGCACATGAAAGTTGTAACACCCTTGTTTCCCCTAGCTTGTAATTAATCATAAAATAGGATTACCATGCTAAGGCATGTGGACAATGTAAATGTGTTATTGTTAAACTGCCCATAACTGATTATTGGGGGGTGAAGCCTTGAAGTATGAGCCATGATATCTGTAGAGTAAATAAATTAGTTAATGAAGAAAGGACCAGTGGTTGAATCATAAACCACCCCCATGAATGGAAATATGGTCTAGCTGCAGGATGCCAGCTCGAAGTACCACAGAGACCTGCAGACCCGAGCTTCCTTCTTAAAGAAGGAACAATAAAGTTCGAAAAAACTTCCAGAGGAGGGAAGGTAAGATACATACAGAAACACATCAAGAGAGGAGACACAGGACGAGAGAACAATCTCATAAGGGAGATGTGTGAACCCAAAGGAAGTGTTGAGAACACGAACTGAATGAACTGAATGCGAGCTTGATGCTGAGGAAGTATCTGATAAACCTCACAGGGTCGCTATGACAGAGAGAGTTTCTCTGAGAGATGGCGTAAATTCCCTAGTGATATCATGGCTTGGCACAGGGGTGGCTAGAGTGCTAAGAATGAATGCCTCTGAGCCTATGGTTGGGTGGAAAGGCGCACACCCACAATCAATTGATTGGATGCAACTTGTAATAGATAAGTATTCTCATACCCTATGAAATTAAGTTGTAAATATGTAATGAAATGGGATATACTGTGAAGGACCCAATGATGTTATGTTTTCTTCATGGTTATACTGTATCTCTTTATTCATGTTTAAATTGTGTATTTAAGAAAGTATGGATTAGATATGTTTTGTATTCGTAAATGATTGCACCCTGTGGTGGCTTAAGCTAGACCCATGAACTGTGAGTTCGTCGACCTTGGGCACAGTTTCATGTACGCATGTCGACACTCCTAGTCATTCTGAGTCCCTTTGAGGAGGGAGTCTATTAAAGATCAAGAGAGATAGTGCATGTATGCACAGGATCTATGCGAGGCAGACAGAGACCGAGAACCACTTAAGTTCTAGAGTTGACGAATGAACGTAAGGGGTGCACAGAAGGATTCCTCCAAGCATTAAGTTCAAGAGAAAGAGAGCAAAGCTCTTAAGCCTTTCAGAGATAACGAAGCTCAGGGAGAACAAAGAGGTTAAAGTATCAAAAGGGAGGGTCTCTTATTTGGAGGACGAACGGACAAAATATGTTCAAAAGAAGCCACGGTCTGTTGTGACAGTTGAGTACGGGAAAAAGCGTGGGATTTAACCCTGGAGTCATTCAAACTTTGTGAGTTCGACGAACTGAGTAAGTTCGTCGTAAGGTAGGTAAAATACCTAAAGTCTCGAAGTCTTGAAGTTAACTCTGAACCTTAGATCTGAGGATGCCCGAGAACCGTCCTAACCATCAGATCTAGCGGGTATATGATAGTCAAGTTACCATAACTACCCATGACTTAAGAATCTGACAGCGGATATGGATGTGAGTCGTTTAACGGGAGGAGAGGCCATCCATGTTGTCAGATTGACTCAAATACTCACTAAAGTTACCAAATTAAACACTAGTCGTTTGATTTAATCGACGATTGGGAATAATTGCAGAGTGTGAAGGAGAATTTAGCGGACCTTCTAGTTCATGACCCGCAATCAACCCATGTCATTGATCTCGTTGGGGATGGAAGATCAACAACTAGGATTAGACCAGAGTCGAGCGAGCACTTTCAAGATTGCATAGGTTGAGCTCTCTGAAAAAGAGAACGCATGTTGGGGCCATGCAATTACTGTGAACCATCGATCATTGTGGACCTTCGATCTAAGTTTGACAAGATCCCTGAAATGCAAGGAGTGTGTGGGAAATCAAGATCTTCAAGAAGATCAAGATCATAAGAGATAAGCTCTTTTTAGAGGTGCAGACGAGGTCCAAGAGATGGACTCATAGGAGGAACAAAGGTTGAGGCATTTGAATACTTAGAAAATCCTCTAAGCTAGAGGAAGTCGAAAGCTCAGAAGGAGGAGTGACAACAGCCATCAGATCTGTTGTGGAGAGGAGCACTGAGCATTAGATCAATGTCCAGTGAAAAAAGGAAGTGCAGAGGAGAGAAACAGATCCCATATGTTGGATTTGTGCGTGAAGGACCAATAACCGTTGGATCCGGAAGTAAGTGCACGAGACTTAACCCTTGTGTGTGCAGGAGAGTGGAATTTTCAAGGTCCCAAAGTCCCGATGTAATTTGGGACCGTCCATCATCAAGGAGGACATGCGGCAATAATCTGCATACGTCGAGAGGGAGTGAAAGTTGAGGATTGAGAAATCCGAAGTCCAAAGATGCGAAGGGATTGCATTCGTTGATCCGAGAGGGACATGCATCAGTGGATTATCAATTCCGGATAAAATCCATTAGGTAAAAGCGAGAGTTGAGATTTGAGATTTCCGAAGTCCAAAAATCCGAAGCGACAAGAGTCATCGATGTGAAGGTGGACATGTGGCACCAGATCTAGAACTCTGGAAGAAAAGAGAGGAAGAAAAGGTCTGAAGACCAGGAAAAGGTCTCGATTTTTTATCAAGGAGGGAGATGAAGGACCGTTGATCTGGTTGAGGAGGTCAAAGTCCCGAAGCGGGAGAAGAACTATCGATTGAGGAGGACGCGTGGCAGATGATCTTCCGTTTCAGAGAAATCTCTCCAGAAGAAATGAGAATTTGAGAACTGAAACTCCCGAAGGTCGAAATCACAGAGGAAAATCGTAGCCACGCATCTGTAGTGACAGGTGTCAGTAGATCTTCCACTCTGGAAGATAGTTACTGAGGAGGAAGCGAGGGTTGAGAGTTGAAACTCCTAAAACCCGAATCACAAAATAAATCACAGTCGTTGATTTAGAAAGGTTAGATCTGATCCGTAGATTTGGAAAGGATGGATCTGAGCTGTCAGTTCAGAAGCATTGTCAAGTTTGATGAGATATACGGTCCCATCGCATTGTGGGGACTGAAGGTGTGCAAACTTTAAAAAGTTGAGTGCGGGCCGCAATCCAGACCACGGTTTTGGAGAAAGGACACGTGGAGGCTCAAGGTGAATTATGGGGCGAAAAGTAGTTTGGTTTCAAACCACCCTTGGTCATGCCTGCAATCATGTGGTTACGTAAGTCCATCACCCAAGGTCATATCAAGGAAGGGGCTTACCACAAAAGGAGCTAGCGCCCAGACTCTGAGATTTTGTAGGCGTGAAGGGGAAGGTCACGGGTACCATTAGACCTACACCCAGAAGTCGAAAGGGTCTGCGTTTAATTACAGAGCGAGACCATCAGGGTCTCAGAGAGTAGTTTGGCTTCAGAATGGGAGATCCTTGATCGGGAGGTCGGACTGGTTCCCCGACTTTCCAAATTAGAAACCATGAATGGAGAATCTTCCCTTTAAGAAAAGAGAAACTTTTATGCCCCGTTGTGGGTGTGTTACAAAAGTTATGTAGAACAATATTATAGGGATGATGATTTTAAAGAAGTATATGATGAATTAACTCACGGAAATTAGGAGTTAGATTATTATATGCATGAAATTTTATTATATCATCTTGGAAAAATATGTATACCAAGAGATGAGAGAGTGAATGTAATTAGAGAAGCGCATACATATCTCATATCTAGTCATTTCAGGGTTGGTAAGAAAGTTGCACAGTTACAAAGGTAATTTTTTTTGCCTCAGATGAACGAGATAGTTTCCAAGCATATCAAAGGGTGTGCCATGTGTGCCACAAGTAAGCCTAGCAACCGAAATTTGGGATTATATAAACCACTTATGGTACCTTCACAACCATGGGAAAGTATCTCCATGGATTTTGTAGGGGGTTTTCCGATGTCTAGGACAATTCATGATTATCTTTATGTTGTGGTGGACATATTCTAAATTAGCAGTATGTGTATTCTAATGCCATGGAAGAAATAGATCACAGCTGAATAGATAACACAGATCTTATTTGCTAATATATGGGTTCGTTTTGGACTTCCTACATCTATTATATCATATCGAGACTCTCACTTCTTGGGAAAATTTTGGTCTCATTTATGGGAGCTAATGGACACTAAGTTGAAGAAGAGAACATATTTTCATCCACAGACAGATGGACAGACAAACGTGGTAAACATAAAAGTGGTACATCTTCTTTGAGGATATTGCAGCAAGCATCCTAAATTATGGGATGAAAAGTCACCTTATATCCAACATGCCTATAATCATTCCATGCATTCGTCTACTCGGAAAACTCCTTTTGAAGTATGTTTGAGGTACTTTCCTAAATCACCTATGGAATTTGTTTTTGGAGAAGCGGGTAAAGAAGATGGATAGGATGATACATATAAAGCTAAAATTTTCTTTCAAAGGATTCAATAGGTACATCAAGTAGTACAGGAATAATTGGAGAAGATTCAATCCAAGTATAAGGCAAGGCGCAACAAACATCAAGTTGATCATCAATTTGAAGTCGGTGATCAAGTATGGTTACATATTAGCAAAGATAGAATGAAAGGTGAAGGTAAAAATCTAAGGCCAATTTGATATGATCCATTCAATATATTAGAGAAGATTGGTACTAATGCCTTTCATTTAGATCTACCAACCTACATGCAAATGTATTCAGTGGTAAATGTTGAGAATTTGAAGCTTTATGAGCCTCCTATAATTTTGGATGAAGAGGAAAGTATTAAGGTTCCAACAGTTGATGATTTTGCTCCAGAATATTTGGACGAGCTACAGGAAGATGTCATTCTCGACAGAAGGATTATAACTTCACAGTGAGGTGATGTGGAATATCTTTGAGTTGGTATTAAAGGGATAAAACCAAGTAAATCCAAATGGTTGGAGATCGGAAGGGTGAGGGAACTCTACCCTCACTTATTTGTTGAGTAATCAAAAATTTTGGTGGTCCAAAAGTCTTCCAATGGGGAGGAACGATCCAAGAGGATCTGGGAATGCTCACAGAGGTCCAAAAAGATCTAGAACGTCCACAGAGGTACACAATTTTTCAGAAATGATAAAAATTCAAATGCTTTAAATTGTCCTAAAAATTCCATCATTATGTAGGCGATAGCTTTCCAACAGTGCAATTTTTTCCTCTAACGGAATTCGTATGCAAAAGTTATGAGTTGTCAAAGCTTTAGTCAAACCTGTAAAAAAGTCAAAGGTCAAAGTACTTGGGAAAATAAGCAGATGACATGTGTCACCACTGCAAGGGTGACATGTGGCATCTAATTGGCAGTTGAATAGGCATATTATACCTCCAGGTGGATAAATGGTAGGGTGACAAGTGGCAGACAATTGGTTCAATCAAATGTTGACACATGGCATGGAAGAGCCAATGAGAGGTTGTCACGTGGCATCCTCCCATTGGCCTATAATAGATGATTCATATTAAAATTTATGGAGTCAACGGGGGTCGAACCCACAATATCCATAACTTCCATAAGCCTTAACATAGCTCCCACTACCAACACGCCACCACAAAGGTCTTAACCTATACATGGCAACAAATATATTTGAAGTGGTTATAATGTATGGTTGGTAGAGAAAAGGGTCGAGGGATTATCCCTCAACCCCTTATATATATGGCCACATGATATAACATATAACCATGAACTATATCCAAGATTCACGGGCAGGAAACTTTGGTTAACCATTAAACAAATTATCTGCACATATGTTAATTATAACATATGCTATATATATCGTATGTTATAACTATATACTCAAAGCTCGAGTTGTGTCCAACTAATGAACACACACACACACACACACACACATCAATGGATCATATGGTGATCAATGGTAATGGAACCCACGACCTACCATATATTTCCAACAGACTTAACCAATAAGGCTACAAGTCTGGATTTGGTCATGGAAACAACCAGGCTATATTTAGATGCCAACCATGGAATTCAGGATTTGGTTAAGGGACACACCCTGTTTAATTCCATTCAACCCAAGGATCGTACACACAATTAATGTAGATAATTTCCTCGTAATGCATGTAGAAGGTACAAGGCATATGAGGTAACACCGTAAAGCGTGTTGAGGGGTACCTTGATAGAATTTCAAGAATTTTATATCAATTTTGTACAATTTTTCGCCAGTAATTCAAGGGTGCACTCTATCTCTGCATTTGAGAAACATGTAAAAAGGTCATTGTAAAATGAAATCATTTGAGAATTAATAAAATAAGTCTCTATTAGAAGTGGACCCGGAGAGGTATTCCAAATTGGGTGAACTCCACTTTTTCCAACTTGTGAATGTGATAATATTATTGTTGTTCATTTCAAATTAAGTAATTTGCAAGTCATTTATCATTAAATTGGATTTGGTTAGATAATTTCTTCACATGCAATTTGCAAAACAGTCAAGCAATCTTTTTATTTCGAAGAACATGTAGATGTTTATGTGTATTTAAAATTATCAACAACTAAGTATTTTTTGTATCAATACTTCTCTTATTACAACATATACTATATTAAATCTTACAAATTTACAGTGAAATCCCCCTCACAGAGCTTGCTAGGGTGACCAAGAACCTACACGCCCTATATTGAATGGTCAAATTTTACCTCTTGCCAACAGATCAACAATATATAACATTCATTCAGACTCTTCCCCGTCAGAATTCTCAATCACCAAGGTTGGCATCCTTTCTAACATAATCATTATGATGGATCATTCTTAGGGATCCAACGATCCTTAAGCTCGGGAATACAATGAATCTAATTTCATTGGTTCATCTACATACTCAAAGGTTACTCTCCACTTCAAGGCCCATTCTCCATGCTAACAAATGGGACCCATGGAATCTGTGGCTGGGATTAAATCTCGCATGTGCACTAATCAATGGTCCACATACATTCTTGGAGTCCCTCCCCATCAGAGTGCCTCTACTCTAGTATCACAGACCACTCTGATCATTTCACTCTGACCACACACACTCTAATAATTTGATTATCCTCGTTCATTTAATCGGTTGGTCATGGTGTGCTCTAATATTAAAATCGCATGGAAGTTGAGTTTCTAAGGTCAATCTCTTTGGATTGACCATGCCAGATCTAACGACTGAAATCCTATGGTATGCGTACCGATAGATCAATGGTCCTATGACTCCCCAAGTCATCAGACTCCCTCTCAATCCCTCCATCCAGGCCTCTAACAGACCTCTTTCCGAAAGAATTATATCTCGTATCAATGGTCCAGAACTTGCCAATATCGTTCCCCGAAAAATCGATGGTTCATGTTGACTTGGAGTCACCCTCATCGGGGTTCCTCTTTAAATCTTCACTTTGACACTTTGAAGGTAGCCATCCAACCGACGGCCCCATATTTACTCGCTACGCCGAATTAACAGCTGCAAGACACCCCGACTTAAAACACATATATTCTCCATTGTATCAATCTGAGTTAGGACTTAACCAGTTCAATATTCCTCCTAGATATTTTATAAGGTTCTACCAAACTCTTAAGAGCTCAAAAATACACTCTTAATCTGACTAAGGAATTCTCACTTCGCTTGGATTGAATATTTTCATCCTGCAAACTTTACATTTCAAGGGTGGAAGGTATAACAGGGTTGAGGCTCTTCGAACTACATAGAGACCTTCCCTAAGAACCAAGACATTTCCTTTTCATGTTTCGGGGTGAATATTTTTCCATATATTTCAAACTTTCCTCTCAATACTTTCGGGGTTCTCAAGGATACATACCACCCATACATTGCTTACTTAGTTATAACAAATTCATTGATTAACAGTGAAAATAAATATTCATACCCCATTTTACTCAAGAATTCAATCATTTCCTACATACATTCACACTTCCCAGTTAAACCATAAAACAATGGGTTTACATTATTAAATTTAAATCAAACATATTGAGTTGAAACACTTGTCTATTCAGTGAATATCAACAACCAACTGAATGAGAGAGGACGTCTTTCATCCCAACCTTAGGCTATGTTGAAGATTTTCCTTCTACAGCATGCCACCCTCGTGCCATGCCATGGTATCACAAGGGGATTGATTCAAATGGTTCTCATATTTAAAATGATCCAAGAAGGTTACTCCCCTTCCTCCACTAGCAACTGTAGAATTTTCCCTCTTCCCACTAAGATCAAGACTTCCACAGGTTTATCAGGTACCCTTACCAATTGGATTTCCTCTGCACAAGGGAGTCCCTTCTCTGCTACACAGTCCCTCGGCAACCTCCCCTAACCAGTTTCAGTTTCTTTCTAGTAGATACCAAGCTACAATCCTCTGTTGCCCGAGTCTGGATCTGGGTCTTCTCTATTTTAGGGAGACCATTAATGTTTTGGATGAGCTTTCTATTTTCTTCAAGAACATCCATCCAACCTCTTCTATCTCTCAGATCTATGCAAGTGAACACCTCTATTCACTGCACCATTTTTCTTTAAGTTTTCTACTCACTTACTCTTTTCAACCTTCATCTTTCCTCATGTTATTATCCTCAGGTAGAATCTACTCGTTATTTTTCATTTGTTGTTGCAAGATATTCTTCTCGTGTTTTTCCTATTCTCTTTTGTGTGTATCACATATATGTTTCTCTCTCTTCTCTCTCTATGCATCTACCCGATGTTTTTCCACCTTTAGCCTCTTCTTCCACCCAATCCTTGGGATTCTTGTGGCTTCTATCAGATGCGACCTCCAGTCAGTGATCTGAATTTTGAAGTGGAATTATAAAGGGGTGTCCTTCTGTCAGGTTCTTTATTTGACCCTTGTCTTCTCAACAAATCATATCTGTCAACAATTATAACTTCTTCAACCATCGATCATTCTCCTCCATAATTGATCACGTGGATATAAGTAGGTATGGGTATGTTGGCAAGTGTGTATTTATGTCTTGCAAGTATATGTTGGCTTGCTATGCAAGATTTATGTTTTCTTCACTGAAACATCTCTGCTCCACCACACCAATCCAATTCATCAATTTCCCACATGTGATATCATGGCTAGTACTCAAGGATTTTTCCTCTCAATCAATTGTCTGGTTTTTTTCATTAGTCAAAGCATATTAACATGATTCATAATCACATTATATGAAGTTTTATCATAATTACAATCATGGGGGAAAACAAGGTGTTACATTCCCCTCCCCCTTAAAGAAACATATTCCTCGGTGTTTAAAACACCATATATATACAATTATATAGAAAAAAATAAAAAAAAAATGGGTATGCCACTCTCATGGTATCTTCTAGCTCCCAAGTGGTCCCATCTGTGCCAAATTGCTTCCATTGCACCTTGACTTGCACAATGGATTGGTTCGGTAGCATTGTTTCTCTCATGTCCAATATGCATTGAGGTTCGGGATGGAATTCTTCCTCTAGTTCCACCTGTATCATAGTCCAATCATTAACATGATTAGAATCATGAACATATTTACTTAACGAAGATACATGGAACACATTATGATCTATAATAGTAGGTGGTAATGCAAGTCTGTATACTATTATTCCCACTCTTTCCAGGACTTCAACGGTCCATAATAACGGGGTGATAACTTAGCACATGTCCCCATCCTTAGGGAAGTCTTCTTTGGTTGTACCCTGAGATACACATGATCCCCCAACTTGAAATCTTTATGAGTTATTTTTTTATCTACATAGATCTTTTGTATATCCTGGGATATTTTCAGATTATGCCTTATCTTAATCATGTCTTGCTCCATTTCCTTCAGTAATTCAAGTCCAAGTGTAATCTTATCCACTGGATTGTCCCAATTAATTGGAACTCTACAATTCTTGCCATATCGAGCCTCAAATGGACTCATCTTCAATGATTCTTGATAACCATTATTATAACCAAAATCTGATCCAGGAGGATCTCGGTGGCCACCCACTTTTTCCAATTGGCTCAAAACAGTTTTTTGGAAACTTGCTATTTTTAGTAGTTTTCTGGTTCCTAAACTTTCGGAGCCATTTTGAGGGCCTAAACATCGATTTTTTTGTGATAAGGCACCTCAATAACAGCCATACGGTCTTATTTATCCATCTAAATGAATCTCCTCATCAATACCTTTCCAACGAGCTATCGTTCACTCAAAACAGAGATCGTATGCAAAAGTTACGACCCCGGGAAGTTGATGTACTAACTTACCCCAACGAGGCCCACATGATTTTTGGCACTTCATCTCCTAGGGTTATGTTTTTGGATGTTTATGGTTTTGGAATTCATGTTTATTGAAAAAAGGCCTTCAGATCCTCATTTTACTCATCTTCTTGTGAATGAGTGTAGCTGTCACATCTCTTCTCAGAGATAAGTTTCCACCATTCTAGCAAGCTTGTTTTCAGTGTGCATTTTACAGTTTCAGCATATTTCTTATTTAATAGAAGTCAAGTTTTATTGTATCTTTGTTATTTGTCCCTATGTCTTTGTGTTAATGTTATAAATCTATGGTTTCATTTCGTTCCTCTCCTAAATCCGGATCAAACTCTACCAAGGGTAGATACTCTTCCCATTGCTTGGGTTGATGCATAGCATGCATCCTCAACATTTCCTCTAGCACTATGTTTACCCTTTCAATCTGATGATCCGGATTATTTTCAGAACGAAATGAAAGCAGAGATATTACAAGGAAACACTCATGAAAATTTCCAAAAAAAGAAAAATACATCAATACTTGATTTCTATTAATGAAAGAATTGTAAAGAGACTGTAAAAATACAGATTGCAAGACTCGCTAGAATGGTGGCAACTTTATCTCTGAGAAGAGATGTGATGGCTATGCTCATTCGCAAGAAGATGATTACAACGAGGCTCTAAAGGAATTTTGTATGATAAACAAGAATTCCAAAACCCTGGACATCCAAAAATCTAAACCTAGGAGATGAAACGCCAAAAGTCATGTGGGCCTTGTTTGGGTAAGTTAGTACATTAACTTCTCGGGGTCGTAATTTTTTCATACGATCTTCATTTTAGGCGCGTGATAGCCCGTTGGAAAGGTATTTTCGAGAACTATGAATTGTGTTGTCAAAATCTAAATATGTCTACAGTTTGACTGTGTTGAGCCAAAAAAACATTGTTTGGGGGCCCAAAACGGCCCTGGAAGTACATCAAGATGTGCTAACATGAAAACATACAAAATAAGTCAGTTGGATTAAGTGGGAGGCCACCAATATCCACCTGGAAGATGTGTAGGGATTTAGACAACCCCAAAAGTGTAGAACCCACAATTACAAAGAAGTACAGAAGAACATGTTGTACTAAAAACTGACAAGAGGAGTCAGTTGGAATAGGTGGATGGCCACCAATATCCACTTGGATCAATCCTACCCCCTTAGGAAGCAATGGTCCCCATTGTGTTGGGTGGCCAGGGAAGAGGGGAAAGCATTTTTTGAATATGAATCTTGGTGAGTTGTGTGCTTTGTTGGATAAGTTGTGTTGCTTGGTTTGTGGAAGACTGTCACACACTTGTTGTTGGCAGGGTTGAATATGCTCCACCAATCTATTATCTTTGGGTTTGATAGGGCATTGTGTAGGCACCATTGTAGGTAAAGAAAAAAATTGTTTTTGTCGGATAGAAGGTGTTGAGGTTGCAGTGGTTGTAGCAGTCTTATGTGCATCCTTTGAACAGACTGTGAAGAGGATGAATTTTGCAGTATGAGAGATTACCTTGCGGCACTATTTTGGTGGAGCAGTGGTCGGAACTACCTATGGTATCCTATAGAGATAACCTCCCAGATTAATAATGACACTACGAGGTCTAGACTCATAGACATCATGACGTCTCCACATAGATGGTTGGCCAAAAACAACATCACAGACATCAAGAGGGGAAACATCACACACTACCTCATCCTTGAAGGGTTGGATGCCATAGGACATGCGCCACTACTAGCTGACACAAAGATATTGTCCCTGGTGAAGCCACCCAATGTTGTATGGTTGCAGGTGTGGTGTTTTTGACAACCCCAACTATTTTACATCCTTATCTAAGATGAGGTTATTTTGGTTGTCGTTATCAAAAATAAAATGCAATGGGGTCCCCTTCACCCACATATGTGAATGGAAGAGGAACTCCCCTTCTTCGGGATCTACTGATTCTTTTGGTTCTATTGTTGTGGTTGTGACAGTAGAAGTGGGTTATGCATCGATGATCTGATTGTTTTCAATATTTTTTGGATCGGATTTTGAATTAGGGTTTGGCTATGTGTCTTTGAACTCGACCACCAATGACTAGTTCGAGTGACATTCATTGGTGTTGTGCCAGGGGATTTTGTGGAAGTCACGCCACTTCCCAGTGTCATTCTTCATCTTCCCTTTACCCTTTTTTCCATGTTTCTTAGACTGGTTGTCTAGAGGCTATTGGTTAGGGTCATCTTTACCATGATTTGGTTGTGGCATATTTGCGGACCCAAATTCCCATTTGTTCTAGTGCCTAAATTTCTTCTATATTTTAACAGCATATCGATAGGCAGATCCCAATGATGAGATGTTTAGGAAATCCATTTCGGTTTGGATGTACCTATGCAGATCCCCATAGTATTTCAGAACCATATTTTGCTCGGAGTATTTGATACCCAGCTTGGTGCGTAAGGTATGGAAAGAACTTGTGAACTCTGGCATTGTTTGGCTCTTCTCTTTCCACAGTGTGGTCCATCTCATGTATTGGTATTCATAGTTATCAACAGGATAATATTATTCTTTGACCACATCCAAAAAAAAATCCCAAGTGGGCTCAGCCCCATATAGTCCATATTCCTTTGTATAACTTCGCTCCCAGTAATTTTCCCACCAATGTTTGACATGGGGGAGAGCCTTGAGGAGTGCAAAGGTGATCTTTTCCATGTCAAAAAATTTTGAACAAAGAAATAACCTTCTAATAGATTTAACCATTTTTCTAGGGTATCCGCGTCTATCTGACCTTCAAATATGGGAATATCAAAATTAACTTGTACCTTGAAGGGAGAGGTTCCTCCAAAATGGTCATTTGATTAAGATGATCATGTTGTTATCAACAGGCGTTGAAGAATGTGTGCAAAATTCTCCTTCATTTCATCCCTCTTTCGCGTGAGAGCTTTCTCAATCAACAAGTTAATAGAATCTTTTTGCTTCGTCGTCTTTATTTTCTGTTGCCATCGAGGTTTCCTTAGGTGTGCGAGGGTGATGTTCCTCAAGAGATAAAAACTCAAGACCCAACTGGCTATACTCAGACCTCATCGGGGACATGCGCTCAAAAACGATCAAGAGCATCATGCCCTGATACCATTGATCCAGATTATTTTCGGAATGAAACATTGAAATGAAGCAGATATATTACAATGAAACACTCATGAAAATTGCCAGAAATAGATAAATACAACAATACTTGATTTCTATTAATGAAATAATTGTAAAGAGACTGTAAAAATACAGAGTGCAACACTCGCTAGAATGGTGGAGCGCATCTTTATATCTAAGAAGAGATGTGAAGGCTACGCTCATTCGCAATAACATGATTACAATGAGGCTATGAAGGCCTTTTTTATGATAAACAGGAATGCCAAAACCCTATACATCCAAAAACCTAACCCTAGGAGATGAAACGCCAAAAGTCATGTGGGTCTCGTTTGGGTAAGTTAGTACATTAACTTCCTAGGGTCGTAAATTTTGCATATGATCTTCATTTTAGGTGTGTGATAGCCCATTGGAAAGTTATTTTCAAGAACTACACATTATGCCGTCAAAATCTGACTTTGTATATAGTTTGATTGTGGCAAGCCAAAAAAAACACTGTTTAGGGCCCCAAAACGACCCTGGAGGTACAACAAGATGTGTTGACATGAAAACATACAAAATAATCCATTTGGATTAGGTGGGAGGCCACAAGTATCCACCTGGAAGATGTGTAGGGCTTCAGAGAACCCTGGAATTCTAGAACCCACAATTACAAAGAAGTACAGAAGAATGTGTTGTACTAAAAACTGACAAGAGGAGCCAGTTGGAATAGGTGGGTGGCCACCAATATCCACCTGGATCATCTGACCATCTGTCTGAGGATGGTAGGCCATGATAAACACCAATTGTGTTCCCAAGCCTACAAACAAGATTTTCCAAAAACTTGAGGTGAACCTAGCATCTTTGTCTAAGATTATGGTCTTGGGAAAACCATGCAATCTAAAAATTTCCTTCATAAAAATGTCAACAACATCTATGGCTTTAAAAGTAGACTTAATTGGAGTAAAGTGAGTTTCCTTTCTCAACTTATCCACTACTACCATGATTGCATCATGTCGCTTGATTTTCCTTGGAAACATGGTAATAAAATCCATGGATATTGCCACCCATTTCCATTCTATAATTGGTAATGGATACAATAATCTTGTAGGGTGTTTCTGCTCAACTTTCACCTGCTGACATTCCAGACACTTAGCAATGTATTATGCAATGTATTGCTTCATTCTAGGTCGATAATATAATTGTCTTACTATTGTTACCATTTTATGTTAACCGGGATGGCCTACATAGGGTCTCTTATGGAATTCATCCATGATTAGGTGCCTTATATCTACTAAACAAGGCACATACATCTTGTTATTGTATAGCAGCAAATTATCGGCCCCAAGCTTATATCCTTCATACTTTATCTTCCTGGGTTCTTGATGCAACCCTTCTTTCACCTGATTGAAGATATTGTCTTTTTATTAGAGGGTTTTTATCCTTTGTTGGATGTCAAACTCTCCCACACTTGTTGTTGTTGAGTGTATCCCATGCACACTCTGAATGAGTGTATCTACCACTCTGTTTTTATTTCCCTTTGTGTGTTTGATTTTAAAATCAAATTTGTTGATCAATGCCATCCATCTGGCATGTATAACATTTAACCTCAACTGGTCAAACAAATACTTCAAACTACAATGGTCTATCATCAAGACAAATATTCTTCCAAGCAGGTAATGTCTCCACATATTCAACACATGTACTACTACTACGAGCTCCAGATCGTGAGTGACATACTTTTTCTCATGCTCATTTAATTTTCATGATTCATAAATGGTCACTTGTCCCTCCTTATAAGGAATCCATTGATTCCTACCTTGAAAGCATCATTACAAATGAATAAATCCTTTTCAGGGTCTGCAATCTTCAAAACAAGGGCATTGATCAAAAGGTGCTTCAGTTGTTGAAAGTTGGCTTCACACTCTGTTGACCATATAAACTTTTTCCCTTTTATTTATAATGGGGTAATTGGATGACCAATATTGGAAAATCCCATTATGAGCCTTCTATAATACCCAACCAATCCCATGAAATATCTTACTTATGTTAAATTTTGAGGGGTGGGCCAATCCATGATTGCCTTGATCTTCTCAATATCTACTACCACTCATTTTGCTGAGATTATGTGGCCTAAATAATGAATTTATTTTTGAAATAAATTACACTTGCTAAACTTAGCATACAAGTGGTGATCTCTCAACACTTGTAACACCATCCTGAGATGCTCTTCATGCTCTTCTTTGGTCTTGGAATACACCAAAATATCATCCACAAACACCAAGACAAACTTATCTAAATATTTGTTGAGAACACTATTCATCAAGCACATGAAGGTAGTTGGTGCATTAGGAAGTCCGAATGGCACCACCATGAACTCATAGTGTCTATACCTTGTCCTAAAAGTTGTCTTGAGAATTTCCTCATCCTTAATTTTGACTTGATCATATCCCGATCTAAAATCAATCTGTGAGAAAACTGCAGCTCCCCTAAGTTGGTCAAAAAGATCATCAATCCTAGGCAGTGGATATTTCTTCTTGATGGTCATCTTGTTCAACTTTTTTTATTCAATACATAGTATCAATGTACCATCCTTGTTATTTACAAACAAGGTTGGTGCTCCCGAGAGGGATACACTTGGTGTGATGTAACCTTTATACAACATCTTCTTCAGCTACACTTTTAGCTCCACAAATTATGGAGTGCTCATCTTGTAAGGTAATTTTGATGTTGGTATTTCTCCAAGCACAAGATCTATTGAAAAATCAAGGTCTTTGTTAGGAGGAAGTCCAAGCATGTCCTCTGGAAACACATCCTTAAATTTCCATAAGAGAAGGTGATATTCATTCTTCATCTCTTTTCTTTCTGTTGAGTTAAGCAGTTGTATTACATATAGGGGGCACCCTTTCCAACTAAATTTCTTAAGTTGCAATGATGATATTTTCCTAACTGAAACTGGATTCTGAATGCCTTTCAAAACCCTTGCATTGCCTTTTTCATCTTCGCACTCTAGCATCTTATCATAGAAATTCAATTTTTCCTTGTGGGTTGTTAGCCAAATCATGCCTAGCAATACATCATATGATCCTAGGGGTAGGATATTCAAGGCTAATTATGTATGCAGTCCACTCATCTCAAATGGGCCTCTATCATTTCTTCCACTTTTCTCTTAGTTCTTGTAGCTAATTGAACTAACCATGCCTTTGCATGCTTCTCCCTCTGTAAGGCATATTCTTAAACAACTTGAGTGTTAGATCCAACGTTAATTAAAATAGATATAGGCTGCTTGGAAATTATACCTTCCTTCTCTACTACAGAAGCGTGGTGGTTTGTTTGTTTATTTTCCATAGCTGCATATATTCTTGGCACATTCATGGCCACATCATTGACAGTAGTAGCTTCCTGCACATGATAAACCATTTTACTATCCTACTTCCTATATGGAAATTCCCTCAACAAATGTGGTTCTCCACAACCCCAACATTACAAATGTCCTTTCTTTGGTTCTTATGTTTTTTCTATTGCCTTTTCTCTTGGCTTATTTCCACTATGAGATGGAATTTTTTGTTGATGCACACTTCTGCTCGGTTGACCAAACTAAGATCCTTTCTTCATATTCTTATATGGAAATTGTTTGAATCCCTTCTTTTGGAATCCACTCTTATCATTTATTTTCCAATCTTTAGAAAGCTCATGCTTATGTTTATACTGATCATAGCAACACTTGGCCTTGCTTATAGTGTATTCCAAGGTCTTTGTCTTGTAAAATTAAATTCGATCCTGATAGGACTATGGAAATCAACTAAGGAAATGATGTGTTATTTCCTTTTCATCTTTGAGGTAAGGAACATACCTCAATAGCTCCAAATATCCTTTTGCATATGCGTCCATAGTAATTTTCCCAACTTATGCTCATGGAATTCCTTAATTTTTTCATCAAAGTACTTCTTCGATAGGTATGATTTTTTCATCATGGAAATTATACCTTCCTACTCTACTACATAAGTGTGGTGGTATGTTTGTTGATTTTCCACAGCTGCATATATTATTGGCACACTCATGGCCACATCATTGACAGTAGCAGCTTCTTGCACATGATAAACCCTTTTACTATCGTACTGCCTATATGGAAATTCCTTCAACAAATGTGGTTCTCCACAACCCCATCATTGCAAAGATCCTTTCTTTGGTTCTTATGCTCTTTCTATTGCCTGTTCTGTTGGCTTATTTCCACTATGAGATGGAATTTTTTGTTGATGCACACTTCTTCTCGGTTGACCAAACTAAGATTCTTTATTCATATTCTTATATGGAAATTGTTTGAATACCTTCTTTTGGAATTCACTCTTATCCTTTATTTTCCAATCTTTAGAAATATCATGCTTATGTTTAGACTAATCATAGCAACACTTGGCCTTCCTTATAATGTCTTCCAAGGTATTTGGCTTGTAAAATTCAATTTGGTCCTGATAGGACCATGGAAATCCACTAAGGAAATCATGTATTATTTCCTTTTATCGTCTTTGAGGTAAGGAACATACCTCAACAGCTCCAAATATATTTTGTCATATGTGTCCATAGTAATTTTTCCCAAATTATGCTCATGGAATTCCTTAATTTTGTCATCAAAGTACTTCTTCGATAGGTGCGCTTTTCTAAAATACTTCTCAAACTGCTTCCAGGTCATTTTTCTTTATGTTAGTCGCTTTACTTCCTTGAGATCCTCCCACCAAATAGAGGCTCTTTCATTCATATTGAAGATGGAAATATTCGCTTTTGTATTGTCCGAGTAATTATGTACGCGAAAATACATCTTCAAACCTAGCAACCAAGCCTCAGCTTCTTCTCCCTTCTTTATTTCTCCATCAAAGGTAGGAGGCATAAATTTCTTGAATTATTCAATCAGAGAACTTTGTGAATGTCTCTTCCTTTTCTTCTTAAGGACACTTGATCCAGTGTCACTATTGTGTATCTCCTTAAAAGAAATCTTCCTACTGGATAACAAGTGGAAACACTTCCAACAAATTTACTTTACTTGGCATCATGATGCCTCTTCTTGGGAGAACTCTTCCCTATATTTCTATGGGATAATCCTTCCTTTTGGGCATTTGAATGGGTTTTCAACCTCTCTGATTGCTACAACTCTGCATTGTTAGGCCCTTGTTATAGATGCTTCTAAATATCATACAAGCTCTGTAGTAGTATTTCATTCATCTATGTGTGTTCATCCTAAGCTCTCATGAGCCTCTCATTGTCTTCCTTTATAATTCTAATGGTGGCTACCGAATTGGGAGGGGTTTATAAAACCCTCTAACTATCATATTCCTCATCTTTGAACTATGAGGTGTCTTCCATGCTACACTGCACTATTCACCTCTATTGTCCTACGTGTTTAAATATAAAACTATTGTTAACCATTACATTAACATTTTAATCATGCATTCTTGGAAAAAATAAGATTTTCTTAAACATTCAAGAGGTCTAGCGACCCATTCAATCCTATAGTTTGAACTCTTCTCTCATACCACTCTGTAACACACCCGACCCCCTAATATCTGCTTAGGATGATGGGATGTTCGATTTTCCTCTCTTTCCTCAAGGTGAGTATTTGGATTCATCGATTGCTTAAGTGAATACTTCTCTTATCACAACATATTCTATATTAACTCTTACAAATTTATAGCAAAATCCCCCCTACAGAGTTTGTTAGGGTGACCAAGGACCTGTACACCCTAAATTGGATGGTTATATTTTACCTCTCACCATTAGATCAAAAATTTGTACCAATTCGGACTTGTCCTTGTCAGAATGCTCAATCATGAAGGTTGAAATCCTTTCTGATGGAATCATTCTGACAGATCATTCTCATGGATCCAATGGTCCTCAGGCTCAGGAATACAACAACTCTAATTTCATTGGTGCCTATACTTACTTGGCGGTTACTCTCTACTTCAACGCCCATTCTCCATGCTAACAAATGGGACCCATGGAATCTACGGCTAAGATTAAATATCGCATGTGCATTGATCAACATTCCCCCTCCATTCTCGGAGTCCCTCCCCATAGGAGTGCCTCTACTCTTGTATCACATACCACTCTGATCAGCTCACTCTGACCAAACACACTTTGACAATTTGATGATCCTCTTTCATTTCATATGTCGATCATGGTACGCTTAGAGGTTACAACTGCATGGAAGTTAAGGTTCTAAGGCCAATCTCTTCGGATCGAACCACGATGGATCCAACGACCAAAATCCTATGGTACACCTACCGATAGATCAATGGTCCTCAGACTCCCCAAGTCATCAGACTTCTTCTCAAGCCCTCCATCTGTGCCTTCAACAAACCTCTTTCTAACAAACTTATATCTCGTATCAACAGTCCAGAACCTGTTGATACCATTATCAAAAAAATCGATGGTGCATGTTGACATGGAGTCACCCTCATCGGGGTTCCTCTTTAACTCTTCACTTAGACACTTTGAAGGTAGTACCATCTGATCGACGTCGCAGATTTACTCGCTATGTCGAATCAAAGGCTGCGAACCATCCTGACTTGAAACATGGGTTTTCATCGTTGTATCAGTCTGAGTCTAGACTTAACCAATTTGAGATTTCTCCTAGGTATTTTCTAAAGTTCTACCAAACTATTAATATCTCATAAATCCACTGTTAATCTGACTAAGGCATTCTCACTTCACCTGGATTGAAGTTTTTCATCCTGCAAAATTTCCATTTCAAGTGTGGAAGTTCTAATAGGGTTGAGGCTCTCCAAACTACACAAAGACCTCCCCCAAGCACCAGGACATTTCCTCTGCCAGTTTTGGTGTGAATCTTTTTTCCATATCTTGCAAACTTTCCTCTGAAGACTTGTGGGGTTCTGAGGGATACATATTGTTAGTCCCTAAAGCTTCACTTGACTGTGAGAGGGCAAGCTAGGTCATCATCGATTTATTGCAAAAGTGTTTTGAAGTTTTTTATGGTTTGGTTTTGAATGAAGTGGTTGAAAACTAGTTCAAAGGTTATAAAATAAACAATAAAATCAGAATAAGAACAGAAGATATCCCATTGACTGGCTAACAGGTAGTCACATAAATGGATTAGACCAATAAGAAAAATAGAAAATGAAGTTTCCAATTTGTCAACTTCACATAAATTCTTATCTCAAAATATCATTAAGAAACACAAACATCATCCTGAAATCAAAACTTGAAAATAATCACCACAGCAAGTTCCTTACTGTATTAATCAATAATCAAGAAAACAAATGCATTGTAGTTTGAATAATGAGATCAACCATGAAGAGAGAAGAACAGAATAGAAAAGAGATTCTAACCATTCATATGCCTTTGCTATTAAGTGTCAAATAGAATAGTAAGTTCTTACAAGGTGTTTCCAAAATAGGTCCTTTGGATCTCCAATTCCCCCCCTCCCCCTAAACTTCTCCTTCTACAGAGTTTATATAGAACAATACATAATTATCAAGATCCAAAAGAAATGGATCTGAAAACCTCCTCATCTATATTTAGTCTCTTGTTTCAAATAATCAAGGAAAAGATCCAATCTGATCTCCAATTCGAATTGATGAGGTGGCTTGTCAACTGTTGTCCATGAGATATTTTAGGAAAATAAATCTAGAAAATGCCTGCAAAATAGGGTCCAACAATCTCTTTGTATCTCTCAAATGGGGATAGTTGTGTAAAAACTGAGAGATTTTTTTGTGAAGGGACTCATTCCCAACAAAAACCTCTTTGTTTTTCCAAAAAATCATCACCAGCTATTCTGCAACCTCTCCCAAAATTACTGACTAAAACAGGAAATTATTTATTATGAAATCGCAGAAAAATAGGCCTCAAAGATAAATTTGAAACTCTTAAAATGTGATTGTTGTGTAAAAACCGAGAGAGGTTTTTGTGAAGGGGAATTTTAATAACAAAAACCTCTTTTTGTTTCAACAAATTCCTCTCTATATGTTCTTCAACCTCTCTTGAAGAAAAAGACTAAAACAGGTAAAAATAACAGAGTATTTCTTGTATCTTTATCAAACAATTAGGCCTCAAATATATATTTGAATCTATTAAAATGTGATATTTGTGTAAAAAAAAGATAGGTTTTGTTAAGGGGCATGTTACCAACAAAAACCTCTTTTTGTTTTAACAAATTCATCTCCATAGTTCCAGAAACTTCTTTTGAAGATAAGGACTAAAACGGGAAAAACAAAGTATTTCTTGTATTTGATTTATGTTTTTTCTTCTTTTTGTTGTGTTCATATTTACTTCTTGAAATCTTGTATCTTCTCTTGATGCCTGGCACTCCATTGTTCAACATGTTCCTTCTCCTTCTTCAATTTCTTCACTACCTTTCAGAGTTCTCTGATCTTTTCTTTGTCAGATCTGATCTTGACCTTAAATTCGAGGAACTCATATGCAGGTGCAGACTCATTCAGATTTATGTCAGCTTTAGGCTCTCTCAATTTAATATGGTACCTAGAAACCAATCATGAGTTGTTCTCTTCATCTAAACTAGTTGAATCCATGGCTTCAGGTATGTCTAATAGGTGGTCTTAATCTACAAGATGGCTTTATGTACTTTCAGGGACCTTACTTATACTTTCAGCAGGTACTTTAGCTCGTGACAATCTGGTAGTGGCTCTTGTTACAGGTCCTGTAGAGGATGGAATAACCTGCTTGTCTCTTTTTTTTGGTTCTTTATGTAATGGGGGTTTGTTTTCCCTTTCTTTGACATATGTTTTAGCATCCTCGGAATGATCTTCTATAACTATGACATCTTATTTTTTTATTGAGGGATCGAACATAGCTTTAGACCTCAGCCTGTATTTGTTGGTAATTCTAGTTGAATTTCTCCTAGGTTTTTTAGACACAGACACATATTTATTCCTTTGTCTTTTAACTGCAACACCTCTCTTATTGGTTTTTGGAGATTTATGCCTGGATGAGGGTTTAACATCATAATCTTATTCTATTTTTAAATCTTCCTCAAAAAACATTTCGTTTTCTGTCTCCAATTTGGGTCTCTTACCTCTATTGGTCCTTGTTACCCTGATGGCAGGAAACTATTCTTTAACAGGAGTTTCATCAACTGGGAAACTTGGTTCATGTGCAAGAGACCTTTTCCCTTTACACTTTTTATGTTTTCTAGGTTGTGGATCGGGGTTTAGGGATTGGATTAACCAACTCCATGGTTTTTGTACCTCCCTCAAAGAAGAAACGACCAGAGTTTTAATTAAGACTTGGTGGAACAAACTACTCTTTGCAGTGGCGGGGTGTGACTGCACTCTTTTTGACATTTTTGCAGGCTTTTGAGTAAGAAATAGGGAAAATTTAATGGATAATCTCTATTCAGATGCATTAATAATATAATATGGTAGATGTAAATCAATGAAAATCTGTCTTCACAGGTGATATACATGTGGATGATGATTAAAGAAGTGTGCCATTCATGTCTAATCCAACTATGAGGAACTCCCTTTCTCCAATCTAGGTTTTTCTTATCTGGTAGAAAAAAATGATTAACAAACTCTATGACTACATGCTCTTTCTTCCACCATCTCTCTCCTCCAACTACCAATCTGCAAGATTTGGCGATGGATTGTTCTATCACCAGCATCAACAATTTTCTGATCTCCACTTTGTAGCCGTTGAAATTCTTTGCAAATGCCATAGATACATGTTCGTCATAACCTTGGAAGGTAGTGAGGAATTCGAACTAGCCAGCATCTCTAAATCTCCATGCCATCTATGGATATGCTTCAAGAAGCTTGACGCCCTCAGGTTCCAATCTAACCACTTGCCCACTTCTCTTAGGCGCCATATTAATAACCCGATGTTACAACTGGCACTATTCAGATTTTGAATTTACAACCTGCAACTGTTAGCATATAACAGTTCTTCTGAGAAAACACCTGCACTTATAAGTCAGCAAAATCAGAACGATGAGTGACAGGTTCAAATAATGATCTTTAGGAATTGAATGATTTGAAATGAGTCCTTTGCAGGTACAGAACAATCTGATCATGTAACGGTTTGAATCATAAAATGATTTTAGAGCTATCGTGGGACACATGCGAATTCTTATTCCACGATCTATGTAATCATAATGAAATCAGGGTGGCAGACGCATATTAAGGCATGATTATATTTGCGCTACGGGAATAATGTTATTCCAGTAGGGCTATTAATGACTAGAAGAGTTTTGAATTTGCAAAATTCAAATAGGCATATGAAGTGACACATCTTTTAAAACCATGTCTTAAATCTCCATACTTAAAGAAATTATTCAAAAAGCTAAAATGCAAATCATAACAAGCTGAAAACAAGGATTAAAATCAAATGAAAGAAGACAATGAAGTGCAGGTAGGAAGGGTTTAGGATTAGGTTTTCTCACTAAAGCCTGGAAAAATTAGAGACTAACACATACCACCCATACATTGCTTACTTATGTATAAAAAAATAATTGATTAACAATGAAAATTAATATTCACAACCTATTTTCCTCAAGAATTCAATAATTTCTTTCATTCATTCACACTTCCTACTTAAACCATAAAACAACAAGTTTACATTACTAAATTTACATCAAACATATTGAGTTGAAACACTTATTTGTTCAGTGAATATCAACAGCCAACTAACTGAGAGAGGATGCCTTTCCTCCCAACCTTAAGTTATGTTGTAGAGTTCCTTCCTACAACATGTCATGCCATGATATCACAAGGGGATTGATTCAAATGGTTATCAGATTTAAAATGATCCAGGAAGGTTACTATCCTTCCTCCAGTGGAAACAACAGACGTTTTCTTATTCCCACTAAGCTCAAAACTTCCATGGGTTTATCAGGTACCCTTCCCAACTCAATTTCCTCTGCACAAGTGATTCCCTTCTCTGATACACAATCCCTCAGTGGCCTCCCCTTATCAATGACATTTTATTTCTAGTAGACACCAAGCTATAGCCCTATGTTTCTCCAGTATGGATCTGGGTCTTCTCTGTTCCGGGTCGACCATTAACCTTTTGGATGAGATTTATATTTTCTTCAAGAAAAACCCTCCAACTTCTTCTATATATCATATATGTGAAAGTGAAAACATCTATTCATTGCACCATCTATCTATGAGTATGCTACTCACTTACTCTTTTTCAACCTTCAACCTTCCTTAGGTTATTCTCCTCAAGTCAAATCTACCCATTCATTTTCATCTTCTACTGTGAATTATTCTTCTCGTGTTTTTCTCATTCTCTTCTACATGTATCTCATATATTTTTCTCTCTCTTCTCTCTCTGCATATGCTCAATTTTTTTCCACCTTTGGCCTCTTCTTCCACCCAATCCTTGGGATTCTTGTGGATTCTATCAGATGCGACCTCCAATTAGTGATCTGAATTTTGAAGGGGAAATCTAAAGGGGAATCCTTATGTCAGTTCTTCAGTTGACCCTTGCATTCTCAAGAGATTAGATATTTCAATAGTTATAACTTCTCAACCATCAACCCTACTCCTCCATAACTGATCACGTGGCTCTAGGAAAGTCTAGGTACACTAGCAGGTGTGTATTTATGTCTTGCAAGTATATGTTGGCTTGCTAAGCAAGCTTTCTGTTTTCTTCACTGAAACATCTTAACTCCACCACACTAATCCACTTCATTAATTTCCCACCTGTGATATCATGGCTAGTACTCAAGTCTTTTTCCTCTCAGTCAGTTGTATGGTGTTTTTCATTATTCAAAGCATACTTACATGCTTCATAATCACATTATATGAAGTCTTAGCATAATTATAGTCATGGGGAAAAACAAGGTGTTACAGAGGGTATGTTTATGACCCTCCTTAGTGAAGATCATGTATAAGTTTGGAAAACAATGGTAACAAAACTCAATGGTCTTAACCATTCTACTCCAAGCATGACATCACAACCGCCCATTTAAATAGTGAACATGTGGGATTAGAGTTTTCAATCCCCCATTTGATGTTTCACATTCTCACATTTTCCACCATATTTTACCATACCACCATTGGCTATCATAATTCAAACATTATGCACTTGATGGATGTAACAATGGGTTTTTTCGACAACTCTCCAATGGATAAAATTGTGGGTGTTTTCATCATTAATTAAAACAATTACCTTTCAATGCTTGATGTAGCCAAACAACTTCAAGGTATAGGGAGCTAAAATTCTTGATAAAGAATGGAAGGAAAGTTTATGTTACTCACCAGAAGACTATAGGGAAATTTCATCTTGAGGCATATTGGTAGGTTCCTCAATGTTTGGCTTAAGAGGGTCTACATCATATATTTCTTTAAGTTGGTTGAAGGAGGTCACATGAATTTAAATATTTTTTTCCCTTACATTTATGCTCTTTGAAATACTTCTCATCACATTTATATTAACATAGTTTGAGGATTTGGTGTTCTTCTACTTCCTCTTGGGTTAGGTTGTGGACCCTCAAGGGCTAAGAGGGAGGGTAAATGTTTGTAGATGCCAGAGGAGGGTGAGGGTAGGGAATAAAAGAGGGTATTTTGGCTTGTGAATTTACCACCATCTTACTTCATGAGCTATATGAGATGCCTCCAACTAAGTAGCTAGGCATTGCATCATGAATTGTGCTCTAATATTCGCCTTAATACCACTAATGGAACATTATTTTAAAAAATAACTAGTCACGACCTCTGTGTGGATTTATAATTACTTGAAGGATACTATAAAGTTTTATATTGATCATTTTTTGTGCAACTTGATAAGTCATCCCAAATATTGAGTGACTCTTTCAAAATGAGCTCCAACCTATGTACCCCCCATAGTATTTCTTATGCCATTTCCACCATTACTAACTTTCCTAATCTGAATATAGTATTGTTGATCATTTTTATGTCAAGTGAAAATGGCCAACATTTGAGAGAAAATATTGTGGGGTGCAAGAAAGACTTTCCTTATTGATATAGAGATGGTTCTCCTCTCTTGAAATATTGAAAGATTCTTTATATGGTTGTAGATGAATGCAATGGGTAAGTGATAAACAGAAAACCCCAAAAGATATTCCAACAAAGCTCTCATTTATCATATTTATTCATTAATCACATCATATTATTGATGGAAATAAAATTAAATAAATATAACTAAAAGAAATTTGTACTGAATTTTCTTTCGACATATATTTTGTCTTCCTCTTGAAATGATGTGAACCTTGAATCAATTTTGACTTTGCAAGATGAAATAAAATTAAAATGGATAGGTCATCAAAGAAATTTACATAATCACTTCATTACAAATCAAAAACTATTTTGATGTATAATACATTTAAAATCTCATGATTTAGACTCAAAGTCTAAAAAATCACTAAAGTAATGCCCCGAAATAGTTCTTTGTGGGAGAAATTAATAATAATGTCCCAAATGAAATAAACTTAAAAATGTCTTAAACAAGAGGGTTGAAACCGCCTCAAAAAGATTTCAATGAAAATTACATAAACTTAAAATAAACTGCATCTACTTTTACAAGACGGGATTTTGCTCCTCTGAACCTGAAATGTCATGGGAAGTATAGGAAAGAATATTGAAAGAGTTGGGAAGAAAGGAATATGAAGGGTAAATTCAATAAGATTGATTCAAAAATCTTTTGAAAGGCCCAGAACCTGCTTCCAACAAAAAATCCTCTATAGAAAACTCTCTAACAACCCAATGCCAACTCTTTGAATATGCCTCCTTTTCTCTTTTGTAATTTCTTCTTCGTCTTCTTGAAACTGTTTTCCAGTTAGGATTTTATGTATCCATTTTGGTGCAATGAATTAATCCCTTTGGTAAATATGAGCTTTAATATTTTTTCCATCATCAGGGACCCACCTTATAAGTTTATAAATTTATTTAAATAAATGATTTTCCAAAAATAACTTGTTTCCAAACTCAAAAATAGTCCCGACTGTAATTTAATTTTTAGGGCTTGATAAGTAATGTTTCTACCATTGAAACCACTTTTAATGTGTTCTTCGCCTCTTTATATTTCCAACGAGCTCCCATTTTCTCAAATCGACTGACGGGATCAAAAGTTACGATCTCTGGAAAATGGAGACTCAGTCATCGTTGTTCTGTCCTCGTGAAATATTGGCCTTTGATTTGCAAATTAGACTTTCTTTATCCCACATGCATTGTGGGAGGGTTCTCATGACATCTTTATAAATAAATTTAGTTTCCATTTTATTTGTGAATAAAGAAGAGAGATATATAGAATTCCATGTAGCTTGTGCACACAATATCTTTTGACGACCACATCATTACCCATTCATCATGCCAATTCATTGTCCAGTCATCTATGTTCATCGATGTGTCACCTGGGGGTAGGTCCACTTCACTACCACATGTCCATGTATAATATATCATCACTGCCATGTGTCATTGGGAGGTGTGTCCCAAAATAAAGAGAAATAAACTTAGGATAGGAAATGATATTTTTAAATGAAATAATATTAAAAAGGAAATAAACTTAGGATAGGAAATAGTATTTAAATGAAATAATATTAAAAATATAAAAGAAATATTGGTAGAGTTACAGGAATGTGGAGATAAAGGAGGCAAGTGAGGAGATAAATCTTGGTAAAAATGACTAAATATGAGGTAGGGATGCGGGTTTGAAGGAGGGGTCCCACATCCGCATTCAAAGGTCAAGAAATCAACTAAGTGAAAAAATTAATGAGGGTGCAATTTGAATGATGTGGAAATGGAGGTGCAAATTGAGGGTCACGGGATTGTAGGTTGTGGAACTAGGAGTGGAAGGTGTAAATGAGGGTATGGGATCCTGCATCCACAATGGAAGACTTAGTGTAAAAAGAAGTAAAATGTGGTAAGTCATGAAAAAATGACAAAGTGTTGGGGAGGTAAGTCATAGAGTATGAGTGGAAGGTGGAAATGAGGGTATGGGATTAGTGTAAAAAGGAGTAAAATGTAGTAAGTCATGAAAAATGACTAAGTGTTGGGGAGGTGAATCATAGATTAGGACTAGAAGGTGGAAATGAGGGTACGATCTCCCGCACCTGCAATGGAAGACTTAGTGTAAAAAGGAGTAAAATGTGGTAAGCCATGAAAAATCACCAAGTGTTGGGGGGGGGGTAAGTCATAGAGTTACATGAAAGTATGGAAATGGAAATGAAATATGAAATATAGAAAAAGGAAAAAGGAAAAAGGAAAAAGGAAAAGGAAAAGGAAAATAGAAAATGGATATGGAAAATGGAAAATGAAAATTGAAATATGAATATGAAAATGGAAATGGTTAAATCTGGAAATAGTTAAATATGAAAAGTGAGGAAAATGGCTAAGTAAAAGAGTATGGGGAGTAAGGTATGTAATGTGAGGGTATGGTAATAATACTTAGTCAAAATTTTGAAAATGGAGGAGAAAATTTGGTGAATAGAGGAAGAATAATTGGTGATATCTTGGGAATATGACCTTTGTTTTCAATTCTGTAAAGTGTTGCATGAAGTTGACACATAGGGATATTCAATGAGAATGTGGACATAAGTAATTTCCTTATTTTTAGTATAATTCCCTTTCCTTCTCTTTTGTTTCAAAGAGAAACTATCCTTGTTATAATTTCATGATAAGAACTGGAAAACTGAAGTTGATTGGAAACTTGTTGGATCTTCACAATTAACAGTTAAAGATTATTTGGAAATTTCCTAGTTCAAAAAAAAAAAATCAGCCTCTATTTTATGTGTGAAAACACATCAACAAGTACCCCCATTATAAGTTTCATAAGGTAATTAGTGATACCATGGAGGGAGACGTAGTGTTCCATCTAGGTAACGCAACTAGTGGGATAAGATCCATTAAACGTGTTCATATCTACTTTAGGAAAGTGGTGCCACATGTTCTTATCATGAAATGATGTGTTATCGGCATGGTTATCCTAAAAGGGTTGTTTATCGATATGCTCTTCATGCATATAATATTCCCCACTTAGTGGATCCATATGCATTGGGATAGCAACAGGTCAATATTTCTTTCTAGGCATTCGAGATTAGAAACATGTGTGTTAGCAATTGAGTTGATCCAAGAAACCATGGAGACAAGTTTCTTGAACTAGTTATTTAGGTGGGTGAATTTGTCCTCCATGTTTAACATGGGTCGAGTGTGGGTCATGGGACTACCTAATGCTACTCAAAGGATTAGCCCATTATTATCTCAATGCAATCAATGGTGCAAGAGGAATATTTTGAGAAACGTCACAAACAAATGTATGATCATACCCACATAAAAATGGTTACTAGAGAGCTATACCAATGAAATTAACATCGTGCAAGCAATCCTTTGAGATGTGTCTCTTGTAATGGTATCGATTAGCCATAAACCATATTTTGGTTGGCTTATTACTCTTGTTTAAGAAATACTGTTGTAATAGAATCCGTAAACTTTTTATATTTCCAATTATGTAGGAATTTTACTAATTATGTTGTAAAGGCTAGGTTTTGTAGGGTACCAAGGAAAAAGGAGTTTCAAGTGTTATATATCTCTAATATACCTAAGTATTTCCAACAATAGTACTCGATTGAATATTTCACAGCACCAACCAAGGATGATAGCCCTTATTTGGATCCATACTACCCAATTCCCTAGTACATGAGAGTGATATCCTTGAGTATTTTCCTCGATGTACTATAACAATAGGATGACCGAGATTCTTATGTAAGGCTAATTTTAGGTGCATCTATAGAGAATCTGATATACTCGAGGTTATGTGGAAGATCAAATCCCTAGTTATATTATGCCTAATTCAATACCACTTTAAGGGGTACCAACAAAGGTTACAAGGGTGTCTAACCTTGTGACTTCACTTGTATTCATTGTGAATATTGTTCCCCAACTATCAATTTACCTACTGAATGGAAAACATCTCTGTTTAAAGATGTCGAAATGCATCTCTAGCCTAGAAAAATTCTAAAATTTGGGCATGTTTTGGCTTAGGAAAGAGATATGATACCACTTGTAATGTACTTAACTAGTAGAAACAACAAATATGAACAATATTCATAGAAATATATGTGTGGAAAAGAAAATAAAAGAGATAATGAGATTAAACTTGTAGAATACAAACCTTGTATTTATAATTCTAAAAGAGAGAGCAATGTTCATCGGTCGAGCAAATCTCGAATACAATAACAATCCTTGGCAAAACATCATATAGTCTTCAATATCTATAAATAGTTTCTTACTACTAAAACACTAATTACTTGTGGTACCATCATTAATGAATATCAACCACCTAATAGGCCTTATTTAATAAATATGACCCATTTACATTAAGTAACTACATATTGACTATCTAATACGCCTTATTCAAATAAGATGGCCTTGTACATTAATTAACTAACTCCTAAGTACCCCAAAGTAGGGAGGTTATCAAAGGACCCTAACAAAACCTCATAAAAATATTCATAATGGTGACCTTGGTGGACATTATGGAATGGAAAAGACTTATGTTTTGGTTGAAGAGCGTTACTACTGCCTAGGAATTCCCAAGGACATGAAGAAATGGGTCAAAAGTTGTAAAATTTGCCAAGATGCAAAGGGAAGAAATCAAAACATTGGACCATACAAACTATTACCAATATTGGAAGCACCATGGGAAGAAATCAACATGGATTTAAAGTTGGTATTGCTAAGAATCCATAGAGGTAATAATTTTATCTTTCTAGTGGTAGATAAATTCTCAAAAATGGAACATTTTATTCCATGTAATAAAATTGGTGTTGTAACAAACTTAGTTGTTTTAATCTTTAGAGAAATAGCTTGTTTGTATGGTTTTCTAAGAAGTATAACTTTAGATAGGGGGGAAAAATCCATTATTCACTTTTATAGGACCACATAGAAGAATTTTTCCAGCCCTATATATTGAGTTATTATGTTAAGGCCCCTATGTTATATCTTGCTCACTTTATCTCCTATTTACAATAAAGGAGATTCATTTTTATAGGCATATCATCGTGTACATTTGTTGTATTGTAAAATGAGGTTTCCCCCTCAAAGATCCTTATCATTTGTTACTCTATCTAATTCTCAAGGTGTGGATTTACTTCTCTTTATATTTTCAAGCTATTCGAGTGTTTGTTTCCTAACATTTGGTTTCAGAAAATATGATCCTCGGGTTTTGCTCCTTCAAACAAGTCACCTTGGAATTTTTGCTATAATTTTTTTCTGCGAAATTTTATAAAGTAAATTTTTTGAGAGCCTTTGATAAATGGTGAAGTACGTATGGTAAAAAAATTAGTTTTTTTTTCACTAGACTTCCGTAGTTATAGCCTGTGAAAATTATGGTTTTTTACTAGTCCTAAAACTAGTCTCAAATAGGTGTTATTGGTACAATAGTAATAATTTTTTTATGGGACATATCATAAATAAATATTTTTAGGATCCTGAGGAGACATATCAAGACCATGTGGTAAAAATTTAACATTTTTATTCTCTATACTTTTCAAGTTATAGACTGTGGAAGTTAGGGTTTTTTACTAGTCCTACATCTATTCTGAAATGGGTGTTTTGGGTAAAATAGTCATATACAATTCTAGAAAGATCCAAATTGAGTGCCACCAGTTTTATTGGAAAGAGGATGGAACCTAATGCTTCAAGGCCAAATTCCATAATCATATAAAAAAAAATGGACATGTTCACTCTTTGAAAAGAACCAAGAATCAACAAGTTTTGGGAAAGTTACCATAACTTTCACTTAGCACATCAAATTTTAGTCAAACATGTGGTGTTGTAGAGAAGAAATATCAAAGTACTATAGGAAAAAACAGTAAACTCAGAATGGCCAAAATTTTAGAGATACATCAAGAGAAATTTCAAACAACAAGATGGTCTCCAAATCAGGGTTTTAAATGTGCATAACTTACAATTCGCATAACTTTTGCTTGGAAGATCTATTTTTGGTGATTCAAAAATTGTGATAAAGAGAAATAAGAGGAGTATTATTATTTTCTCACATCGAAAACAGTTTTTAAATAATTTTACTCCCGATAAACCTCCAGACAACTCACGTGTGACACTTGAATAAAGTGAAGACTTATAAAATAGGGTATCCCAATTGAAGAACCAAGTTAATTAAATGAGTGGTAGTATGTTGAAACTAGTGGATTTCTGACATTCTCGAGAAAACCATAAAATGGAAATAGAGAAGTTTATGGATCAAAAGATGGAATGATTACAAAATTCCATGGAAACCATGCTCTTACATAGGTTTCCTAAAATGGATATTGTGGTCTAAGGAAATCATGAAAATAAGGAGAACAATAGTGTTGAACCTCAGTCACAAATGGGGAATATTTCAACACATTTAGAGAGAATAAATATTGAATCATAGAATCATGATAATTTATCACTCCAAGATCTACATCATCGAGGATTCAACTCATGACCAAGGAACTAATTAATTCCCAAGATTGATATGAGGAAGTTTGATGGTAACACTACAAGGAAAACACCTTGTAGTGGAGGTTTTTGCAGAAGTTTTTAGTGTTACAAAATTTGGAAAAAAATTCAAAAAACCCTCCACTACAACCGCGTTATTTCAAGTGAAATTTTTAGCAAAGGTTTTAACTAATGTTCCATATAACTAAAAAAAATGGTGGGAGAAGATTGTAGAGGATTTTTTTTTTTCCAGTACTTGTATTGGTAAACCAATGCATCGGTGCATTTTTAAGTAACACGCATCGGTGTGTTTTTAAGAAACATGCACCGATGTGTTCTTAAGTAACATTCACGTATAAGGGTGTGATGGTCATTAAAGTTTCAAAATACGCAGGCCTGAGGCCCTGCTTTCATTAGGTAACACTGCGGGTTTTTGTCCCAGTGTCACGTCGGTTTCCCATCTCGGAGGGTTTTTTTGGATAAGATCATCAAAAATTCCCCCACTAACTTCATTTTAATCACATCCTAGTGAGGTAGGGACTCCACATGGAAATGGATGGGTTTGACGAGGAGAAGGTCGAATATGGCCCCAACCCGCATAAAGGAGAAGCTTTCAAATCCCAATCATATTATTATTGTGGGGATTTTATGCATTTGTCTCAATTTTTTTTGGTGGATTCACATATGGAGAGGATTAATGGCCCTTGTTGCATTCCATTACTGAGGCATCAATCCTCGTTCTAGGTGTTAATGCAGAGGTTAAATCACAAGATGGTATTATTGAGCCTAATTTTCAATCATGTCACCTTCTACCAAACCCTGAAACTCCTTTCTCCTCTGCATCTGAAGCTAGTAGAAAGGTCGGGTTTCTTGTTAGTGTAAACTCTAAGGCAGTCAAAAGGGCTTATAAACCCCATAAAAATATTTCCAGGGCTCGGTCGAAGGTGATGCGGAGGGTGTTTGGAAGAAATATTGCGGTGGAGGAGGTGGGTAAGTTCTACAACATGACCTTGGCTGGAAAATTTAGTGGTAAATTGTCGAAGGGAGGTTCATTGTCTAATTGGAAAAACCTACAATGGAAACCAGAGTTGGACTACATGCTTTCATTTCATGCCCTTATCAAAGGATGGATGGTGTTTATTTTTTTGTTAAAAGAAGATTGCCTCAAAATTATTATCAAAAAATGGACGTGGAGGCCTTCGAGGTTGATTGTGTGGAAATGGGATACAAATTTTATCTTGGCTAGAGAGAAGGTGTGGTTCTGAAAGTATGGGCCATTCTTCCATGGATTCCTATGGTATTTTGGACTCCAAATGCACTAGAAGCCATAGGAAACAAGTTGGGTGTATTATCTTGTTTGGAACCAGATTGGGAGCGGAAGGAGAATAGGTGGTGAGCGTGGATACAAATCGAGGTCAACTTGAGGGAGGGTTTGGTTAGAAATGTGGATTTAGTGTTTGAAAAACAAATGTGGAATTAGAATCTTGATTATTGGTGCTTTCCATTTCGATGTTTTTCATGCCATGAGGTGGGCATTTTCAATCTCAAAGAAAAATGGTTCCCCCTATTATGGTGAGGTCGGAAAAAAAATGGGTTAAGAAGTACAAGTGTGACTAGAATGATGCTAGTCTACCTCAAGTGTCAAAATTAGAGGAATATAAGGATGATCCAGTCATTGAAGATGGAGGCTTGGCTCGAACAACAGGAGCTCTAAATTAGGCAATTAGTTTTCCTTGTAAGCATTATGTTATCCCATCTCATGTTGGTGTGACTCTTCCCACCTATTTTTCTCCTATGTCCATTCCCTTGAGTCCTCATGCATTTGTTCCTACTAATGAGTCTCCTGAGGGGATATCCTCCTCTCCTCCCTTATGGTGCTAGTCTCAAAGTTTCTCCCCCTCTTCCCCCTCTCATTTCTCCTCCTCTTCCCCCTCTCGTTTCTCCTCCTCTTCCCCCTCTCGTTTCTCCTCCTCTTCCCCTCCCTGGATCGTATCCTCTTGAAGCCTTTTCGATACTAGGGGAGGATGTCACCTCCATGGCACAATATGACTATCCATCTATCGTGGATGAAATCGTCCTCCTCCCCAAAAAATGATATGCTTTGCAACCCAGGGCCAGGAAGAAACATGAATCCTCTTCTCAAGGGGGTTTATCCCTCGACCCGACCAAGCCCAACCCAGTTAGGCGAAATTCAAACCTTCTAAAATCTCAACAACGTATAGTTATGGATACTCATAAAGGAAAACAAGCCACCATTTCAAGGGCCCTTGGAGTAGGGAAGTCCCTAAAGAATTTGTCATCGTGATTGTTCTCTCCTTAAATGTGAGAGGGGTAGGGGGTGCCCACAAAAAATTATCCCTCAAGAAACTCATTTTGAGCCTCAATCCTGATGTTTTTTTAGTCTAAGAAACCATGTTTGATGGATCTAAATCCAAAGTGGCCCTAGAACCCTAGATAAAAGGGTGGTCCTTTTGTACTATTGATGTCTCAGGGTAATCAAGAGGCTTAATAACCAAATGGAGCTTGGCCTGCAAGGCCATTTCATCTATGTTATTCCATTCATCCATTGCGGTCAAAATGGAGGTCAAGGACGTGGGCGTCAACCTCAATGTGGTTAATGTTTATGGTCTGTATTCTGGTAGAATTCCCTTTTGGGAAAATTTGGCAAATTCTAGTATTTTGAATTATCCAAACACGATGGTGGGTAGTGATCTGAACCTTATGCTTTCTTTAATGGAAGTGTGGGGCTCCAAACCTCGTTAGGACCAACAGAGTGGTTTTTTTACGTTCTTTTTCGAAAAATACCATCTTGCAGATATTTGTGTGTCAAATTGGTTCCCACTTGGAGGATTTTTTCGTACCAATGAATAAGTTGTTAGGGACCTACCCTCCCTAACCCCTCACATAGGTAGAATAATATATCTCCATGTAATAAAGGTCGATATTAATAAGGCCTATCAATAAGGAAGAATAAGTCAAATGTAAGAAGACCTAATAGAAGCTTTCGCTTCTAGAAGGATATTCCTCTAGATGGTTCTTTTGGGTAGATAGATTTAGTATAAATAGGAGTAGAGGGTATGAGAAGTTGTGTCTTGAGAATTATTGTAATAGAGCATTTCTCTGCTGGAGGTTGCCCCCTCGAAGAGGAAAGTGAACATTGTTTTCTATCAATAAAGGTATTATTTTGGTGTTTTGGTTTCATCTATTGTGTTGTTCCACTGTTATTCTATGCAATATTTATGTTTTCAACTATTATAATAGATCGGGTATCTTACAAGTGGTATCAGAGCACTTTCCTTGGCAGAAAATTATGGGTTATTTTTTTTTCAAGGTAGAGACGTATTCTAGCATCTTAAAGCTACAGAGATCTATCATTTCGCACATAAATCCATGGTCGAGGAAACATACACGTATGAACTAAAAGTGGTACTTAAGCCCACATTGTTGGCCACCCTTGTAATCCTTGTTGGTACCCCTTTGAGTGGTAGCACATCAGAGAGAACATGTATATGGATCAGCCTATATATCCTAAATGCCTCCATAGATAAACCAATCGATTGCCTGACTGTTATAGTGCCACCGAGAACAACACTTGGGAAGATACTCTCTATTACATGGGTAGTCGGGTAGTATGGATAATGGCATGGTCTAGCCCCCTTAACGAGTGCCCTGAGATATTGGGTTGAGTACTATTGTTGGACCCCGCACATATATCAGAGAGATATAGCATAGGGAAAATCCTTGTCTGTAGAAACCCTGAATACCCTAACCCTTGGGATGGAAACTGAAATAGAACAGACAAGATCTATTGTCATGCAACTTTACCTCATGCATCCTGGTTGTGAAATTACTACACATTTTTTCCTGTTAAGAATTTGAGCCTTTCAAAACTGCAATATTCTTCAGATCGGAGTATAAATCCACAGGAGTAAAAAAAAATAGATTATAGTGGTCCTACCAGCACACTTATTTAAGGCCTATCCCATTGGATTCCTCTCTTCGCCCTGATTCACATGGTACATATCATTTTTAATACAATTTGTTTAGTGGACCCGACCCCTTTTCTGGCACCCTTATTTGGCCCCTATCCCATTGGATTCCCCCTTTTTCCCTGATCGTAGTGGTACATATCACTTTAAAATATTCTTCTCAGTGGTCCCACCCACCCCTCCTGCCCCCCTGCTTTCCCCCCTAATCCATTTTCCTGACCATTTTTCCAAATGGCCACCACCTACGCCCAAGAACTCAATGCAATGGTTAATAACAACCTCCAGAACAAGGAGGACATCGAGAATCTCAATGCCAATATTATCTCGCTAAACTCCTCTGTTGAAATACTCAAGGACCAATGTGCCCACATCAAAGACATCAAATCCACACATGACCAATTGATTGGTCATTCCACGAACCCTTCCTCTTCTGAACAACCATCCTATCACGAAGACCAAGACTCTTCTCATTACCAAGGTCCTCATTCTACCCACATTCCTCAAGACCTAAGCCTTCCTAGAATTCAGGTGAACAAATTTGATGGCTTGGATCCCACAGGCTAGGTCACTCAAATGGAACATTATTTCTCTTTTCATGGAATTATTGATGATTTATCCAAGCTTCATTATGGTATCCTACATTTGGATATGAAATGATGGAAATGGTGGCAATGGCGTAAAAAGGCAAGCCAAGGGTATGTTGCTTGGACACAGTTTGTTGCAGAGCTCTATGACCACTTTGACTCTGACACCCGCCAGTTAGGTCATTTGACCAAGTTGAAGTAGTCTGGGACACTTTATCACAACATTTGAGCACTTGTATTTTAGAACAAAGGGTGTGGCAGATGCTTTCTTCAAGGAATGCTTTATCAATGGCCTAAAATATGAAATATGTGCCCATGTTCTCATGGCACGCCCCCAGACTTGGTTGGAAGCTACTCAACAAGCCAAGGAAGCACAACAGATTGTCTCCTCCTAGATCCACAATCCATCCTTTCCTCCTCACCTTAAACCCACTAATTCTTCCCCTCCTGCAACTCCCCTCAAAATCCAGAAATTAACAAGGGAAGAAATGGTTGAACGCAAACTCAAGGGTCTTTGTTATAATTTTGATGACAAATATTTTCCAGGGAACAAGTGTAAGGAACAAAATATTTTTATGGCCATGACTGAGGACGTTTCTACCAAAGAGGTTGTTGTTTCACTTGTGGATGAGCTACCACCACCCTTTGATATAACCTCGCCCTTTGATCCACCAGAAGTTGAGCCGGTGATTTCACTTAATGCCCTCATTGGCTTCTCTACTCCCTAGACCCTCAAATTAATTGGTTACATCAAAAATAGGAAATCCATCATCCTTGTGGACAATGGTAACACTCATAATTTTATTCATTATTGCATTTCCCAAGAAGTCAATTGTTACATATGTGTCGTCAACAATTTTCAAATCATGATTTCCAATGGAGGTTCCATTAAATGTGGGGGACGTTGTGAAAATGTTCGGCTCCAAATTGGTCAGAATCATCCGAAATCCCATATGTTTACTATAGACATGGGTGGTTATGACATTTTTCTTGGTGTTGAATGGTTATGCACTATCGGTCCCATTCTCATGGATTTTAAGGACTTAACCATGCAATTCCAATAGGAGGGACAACAATATAAGTTCCAAGGCATCACAACATGCTCCCTTGATATCATCAGTTCCTATTACATGAAAAATATCCTCAAAAAGGGTCATTCTAGCATCATTTCCCAACCCCACTCCATTTAAGATGTTGAGACACCCTATGTGCATCTCAACCTCTAATCTATCCTCTCCCACCACCAAGTTGTTTTTACCACTCCCAAAGAACTTCCCCCTTCCCGTGGAGTCCATGATCATTCCATTCCTCTCATACTGGGTATTCTTCCTCCCAATGTTCTCCCTTATAATCATCCCTTTGCCCAGAATAATGAAATTGAGAAAATTGTTCATGAATTGATAGAAGTGGGTGTTATTTGCCCTAGTAATAGCCCCTTTTCTTCCCATGTGGTCATGGTACTCAATAAAGAAGGTGTTTGGTGCATGTGTCCTGATTTTTGCACCCTCAACAAACTCACAATCACAGACAAATTCCCCATTCATGTCATTGATGACCTCTTCGATGAATTGAGTGGTGCTCAGTGCTTCACCAAACTTGATCTACATTCTGGCTACCACCAGATCCATATGAAAGAAGAAGACATTCCCAATATTGCATTTCAAACTCATGAGGGTCACTATGAGTTCTTGATAATTCCCTTTGGCCTATGTAATGCTCCCTCCACTTTCCAAATTCTTATGAATCATGTCTTTCATTCTTTCCTTCCTCATTTTGTCTTAGTTGTCTTTGATGATATTCTCATCTATAGTAAAACTTGGACATCCCATCTCGCCCGTGTGGATCAAGTTCACCATCTACTCTCTAATCACCAACTTTTCTTCAAATAATCTAAATGTTCCTTTGGAGCCTCAGAAGTGGAGTACCTAGGTCATATTGTCGACAAGGATGGTGTATGGGTGGATCCTAAGAAAATTGAAGTTGTGCAGGATTGGCCTTGCCCTAAAACTCTTAAGAGATTGCGTGATTTTTTGGGTTTAATGGGCTATTATTGGAAGTTTGTTCGAATTATGGAGAAATTGCAGCTCCACTCACTACTCTCTTTAAAAAGAATGCTTTCACTTGGACCCTAGCTACTTATCACTACTTCCAAGCCTTGAAATATGTTATGTGCTATACCCTTGTCCTATAACTTCCAGACTTCACAAAGACTTTCGTACTGGAATGTGATGCTTCCACGAAATGAATTGGGTTTGTCCTCATGCAAGATGGTAGGTCTTTGGCCTTCACTAGAAAACAGCTTTTAGAGAGACATTTGGGCCAATCCATTTATGAAAAGGAAATGTTAGCTATTCTACATGTTGTGGATGTTTGGCATCCTTATTTATTGGGACAACACTTCCAAATTAAAACCGATCATCGGAGTCTCAAGTATTTTTTGGAACAACGAATTTCATCATAGAAGCAACAAAAATGGGTGACCAAGTTATTTGGCTATGATTATGAGATCATTTACATTAAGGAAAGGAAAATGTAGTTGCAGACGCTCTTTCTCGGAAGTATGAAGAAGATGGGTCCCTTTACTCCCTCTCCTTCCTTGTACCATATTGGATCCAAGTTGTTCATTAGGAATGGTTGCAAGACCTCAAAATTTCTAACACGATCCACCAATTGCAACACAATTCTCCAGCTTCTACAGGGTACTCTTGACATAATGAAGAGCTTCGCTACAAAGAACATTTGTACTTAAGAAAAAAATATCAACTTAAATCCACGGTGCTTTCTAAACTTCATGCTTCCCCCACAGTTGGGAATTTAGGGTTTACCAAAACCTATGAATGGGTCAAACATTCTTTTTTCTAGGATGGTATGAAACAGGATGTCCTCAAATTCGTGGATAAATGTGAGGTCTATCAATGCGAAAAGGGAGAAGCAGTCAAAGCTCCAAGAACACTCCAACCTCTTCTGATCCCTCTTGCTATTTGGAAAGATATTTCTATGGATTTCATTGTTGGCTTACCTAAATCAGGAAATAAGTTAGTCATAATGGTGGTCCTTGGTTGTCTTTCCAAATATTCTCATTTATGTTCTCTTCAACACCCATTCACAGCATCCACAATGGCTCGAATATTCATGGATAATATCTTCAAGCTTCATGGCATGCCTCATTTTGTTGTCTCTGAAAGAGATCCTAGTTTCACCAAATATTTTTGGTAAGAATTGTTTAAGCTATAGGGCACCCAATGGAATCTCAGCACTGCCTATCACTCCTAGATGGATGGGTAGACTGAAGTTGTCAACAAGTGTTTGGAAACATATTTGAGGTATTTTTCATTTAAGAGGACAAATCAGTGGGCTCGGTGGTTACCCCTAGATGAATGGTGGTACAACACATATTACCATACAAATACTCGTATGAATCCTTTTGAAGCAGTATATGGAAAAAATCCACCATCGGTTCTCTCAACATTTTGGGGGTTTCGAAGGTTTGGGAGGTTGAAAAACATCTTACAGTCTGAGAGGCTATCCTCCGTGCCCTTAAAGACAATTTTTTCATGGCTCAAAATCGCATGAAAAAAAATTCTCCCAAAGTTGCAGACTTCACTCAAAGTTGCACATTGTCGGAAACTTTCTCCCAAATTTTATGGTCCTTATATTGTGTGCAAGTGAGTGGGAACAGTGGAATACCAGTTAGCTCTACCCGATCCTTCTAAGCTCCATCTTATTTTTCATGTCTCTTGCTTAAAGAAGGTGATTGGAACCAACTTCCAAACTCAAACCAGTCTCCCTAAGTTGGATGAAGAAGGTTGCAACCACAGGTAGTCTTGGAACTGCAAGAGAGTCATCTCCGCCAGTGCACCATCAAGGAAGTGTTATTCTAGTGGAAATATATAACTCCAGAAGACGTCGCCTTGGAGTTGGCCACCATTCTACAACAATTTCCTCATCTCAAGCCTTGAGGACAAGGTTTTTATTTAAGGGGGAGGGCATGTTAGGAACCTAACCTCCCAGGTAGAATAATATATTTCCATGTAATAAAGGTTGATATTAATAAGAGATAGAAATAAGTAATAATAAGTCAAATGTAATAATACCTAATAGAAGTTTTTCTTTTTAGAAGGATATTCCTCTAGATGATTCTTTTAGGTAGATATATTTAGTATAAATAGGAGTAGAGGGTATGAGAAGTTTTGTCATGAGAATTATTGTAATAGAGTGATGCTCTGCTAGAGGTTTTCCCCTAGAAGAGGCAAGTGAACATTGCTTCATATCAATGAAGGTATTATTTTTGTGTTGTGGTTTCATCTATTGTGTTGTTTCATTGTTATTCTCTGCAATATTTATTTTTTCATCTATTATAATAGATCGGGTAACTTACAGAAGAGGTGTATAAAAGGATTGATATATTTATGGTCTCTAAGGGCTTGACAAGTGGCCCATTTTTATGGAGGTCAAGTGTCTCAAAAGGCGTTTTATTCAACCACATGTTGATTATTCTAAATATGTCCTAGGGGAGGGAGAGGGGGAGATTCCTTTGTCCACACTTAAGTTCAACCATGCATGGTTAGCGAAGGAGGATTATCGGGATCTTGTCTCTGAAACATGGGTCCACTTGTCCTCTTTTTATAAATCTTCCTATATGATCCAATTTGTAGATAATATAGCTAGAGTTAAAGAAACCACCAAGAAATGGCTCGGATCATATGCCAAAAGGTAGAGGAAAACATTTGCATGTTATATATCGCAATGGAGAGAGCCTCCCTCTCTAGCTCTCAACTCCAACAGCCCAGTGATGTTGAAACAGTTCACCACGGTCTGTTAGCCAAGGAAGAGAAAACTAGAAGATTGAAGATAAGAGCATTATGGATAAAAGTAGGGGATAACAACTCTAAATTATTCCACTGCTATGCCAATTTTGGAAAAATTCTAATACAATCTGGGAAATCCAAGCAAAGGATAGTTCTATGGTTATCTCATTCAAGGAGAAGGCAGAGGAAGGTGCTCATTTTTTCCAATCCATGTTCTAGGAGCCTAGGGGTTGTACCATGTGGGAAATTCTTCATTTCATTTCCAAATTCCCCTTGGTAATTACAGAAGAGATGAACCAATCCCTTGGTGAGGAATTCTCTGAGGAGAAAGTTCTGATGGCCCTTTCCTCTATGCAAAAAGGGAAGATTATGGATCTAGACGGGCTTACGGTCGAATTCTTTACAGGATTTTCTTATTTGTTTAAAAATGATATGTTGAAGGAATTAGAGTCACAATCGTATGGAAACATCCTAGGATATTTCAATTCCACCTTCATCTCTTTGATCCCCAAAAATCAAGATGTTATGTCCTTTGGAGATTATTGTCTTATCTTTTGTTGTAACGATCTACAAGATCGTGGTGAAATTTGTTGCTAGATGGCTAAATCCTATCCTCAGTAATATCATTTATGAAGAGAAGTTTGGATTCCTAAAGAATCACCAAGTCCATGATGTGGTCTTAGTGGAATTGGAGGCTCTACACTCTGTAAAGAAATGGAATCAACAAGCAGTGATTCTTAAGTTGGAATTATCCAAGGCGTACGATCGGGTGAGTTGGAACTTCCTTTGTATTTTACTCCTTCAAATGGGGATGGTTGTTATGAACCAAATGCTTGACCCTTTGGTCATAACAATGGCTCTCTCAGTGGTCAAATATATCATGGGGTGCATTCATTCTATATCTTTCATCATACTTATTAATGGAGCACCTTCTAGGTTTTTTAGAGTCTCTTGGGGGTTGTGGCAAGGTTTCCCGTTATCTCCCTTTCTTTTCCTGATAGTTGCATAATCCCTCTGTAAGCTCATGATGGAGGCCCAGAGGGAGGGGGAAATCAAAGGCCTAAAAATTTTAGATCAAGAAACCATCTCTCACCTTTTATTTGTATATGATGTCCTTTGCTTCGCCCAAGGATCTATAAGGGATATAATGACCTTAAAAAGAGTCCTCGATCTCTATTGCAAACCAACCAAAATAGTGGTGAAACTAGAGAAATATTGTTTATATCATTATGGGATTCTGGATCTTGGTCTTTGGATTATCAAAAACTCCTTTACTCTTCAGGTTAAGGATATGGAGAATGGATTTAAATACCTGGGGGTTTTGCTAAAACCAAAAAACTATAGGTTCTCTGATTCGTTGTGGCTCTTTTAAAAGAGTGGAGGCTCATATTTGTTTCCAAGAGGAGGTCAGTGGATCTTATCAAAATCAGTCATTGAAAGTATTTCGATGTACTGGTCGTCATTTTTTGTTGTTCCTAAAGGAATTCTCACAAAAAAAAAGGAAAGTCATTTTCCACGATCTATGGTTAGGCTTTGATGAAATAGAAGGTATACCAATGGTTAAATGGAATAAGGTGGCTTCCCCTAAATAGCTCGGGGGATGGCGACTTAAGAACATTTACACCTTCTCTCAATCACTTGCAGCTAGAATCCTCTTGAGGCTCTCTATTTGCAATTCCTTGTGGGGTCGATTACTCAAATCAAAGTACATGGGACAACTTTCATTTGATGAATAGTTCAAACAACCATCCAAATCGTCAAAAGGTTCAATTTGTTGGAAGGCTTTGGTGTCAAACTTTCCAATGGTGGGTCAATGGATGGTGTGGTGAATTAGGGATGGCAGGTTGGTTTGGATTGGTGAGGAACCATGAATGGGGGATGGAAATGATTTTTGGTTATCTAATCCTCTTCGTCAAGCTCTCCGTTAAGAAAATATATTCTCTTTAGCTAAGCACAAGTCTATATTCCCCAGGCCCAAGGAAAATAGGGCTATATATTGGTCCCCTCCCTTGGATTGGTCAGAGTGGAGGCGAAAGAATGGGACTATTTTGTAGGTCTTCTGGTCTCAAATTAGAAAGTGTTCTAGGATGATGAACCTGACAGGTTATGTTGGTCATGTTATCACCATAACAATTTTCAGATCAAGATCCAAATTTCGGAAATTTAGCGAAATGCTATATCACTGTGGAAGTATGATAGTTTGGGGGGTCGGGCTATATCCAGCGGCATATAGACAAATATAGTGGAGGTGTAAAAGGTATAACTCGGTGGACCGTCGATATTGAAGAATCCTGGATCAACGACTAAGGCACATATCGGAGAATGAAGTAGCGCAAAAGATAATTATTCAAAGGCGGGCCAGGGAAACCATTATGGTTTCATTCGTGGACGCGTGGTGACACCAGAGGTACATCGGGGTGAAAAGCGATCTACTCAAAACCGTCTTTTTTCAACCCCCGATATCGGAAGTTGATGGTGTTATTACCTGTTGATTTTCATTTTATTTTTCCAAAGAATCTTGTCCTTGTGTTATATTTCCACTCAAATTTTCAAAACTTTTCACCAGCTCCATCAAGCTCCCATCACCTAAATCCTTCATCCAATGGATCATCCAAAACAGTCATGTACTCCATGACTCAATAGTTGGCAAATATCCCATGCCTACACCTAGCTTTAATTCTTATCTAAATCCCTTAGTTCCATCACGTCATTCATTTTTACCCTTATTTTCATATTCCCGTTGAAATTAAAAAAATATTCCTTTTATTAAGCACCCTTATCCTATCCACAAAGTCATGTGTTAAGCCTCATATGCCCAAAGTCCTTCGAAAATAGAAAAAAAAGGATTTTTTATTATTAATATAAATATTTTTATATTTATATTAATATTTAATCCAATTTTAATTTATGAAATCACGTCAAATCATGGGCACAAATATCAATTCATAATGTGGAAAAGTCAAAGGTTGGATGGAGGGCGCACATACATATTGGGGATTAAAGCAACTAGGAGGTTAATTATGTGAAGGCAGACCGGGGAGAACTATTGTGGTTTATTTGGTGGACACGTGTTTTTAAGTGGAGCACATCGGGGGTAAAAGAAGTTTGGATTAAACCACTTTATCCCAAGCCCAATATAATAAATGAAAACGTTTATCATATGTTTTATGTGCGGAATTTTTCCAGGAGTGCATTTCAATAATGATTATGGGATTTCCAATAAAAGAAATTCCTCCTCATGGTGAAATTATTTTACAGAGGTGAAATTCGCATTTTACAAATCAAAGACTAATGTTTATTTCCATGGAAAATAATTAAATGGAAGATGCACGTGAATGGAGACTTGGATAATTTTTATCCAAAGGTTTTATAGAAGTAAAAGAAGAAGATAAAAGGTATTTTGCCAAAGACGGTAAATTGGAAAAACATTACACAGTAAATGTTTTTCCACAGTGAAACGGTAAATTGGAAAAACATTACACAGTAAATGTTTTTACAATGAAATGGTGAATTGGGCAAACAAGACATGGTCTTAAAAACCACGGGCATGAATTAAATTATGGAAATTTAATTCTACAGGATAGAAAAATATTTGGGAATTATTTTTATTTCAAATATATTGTTACCAAATGTTTAATGAGAATATGGATAAATGAAATTACATTTGAAAGAGTATGAGTGACATTTCAAGGAGAACGTGGTAGAGGAAGGAGTTGGAGCGTCAGAGGAATCTGCAGGGATCATGAAACATTTTTTCTGAAAACTGTCATTTGTAATCATTGTAGAAGATGAAACATTTCATTTCAGTTATTGTAACCGGTTGCGCACTAAAGGAACTCGAATTGTATAAGTGATAGAGGTTCTGAGTGTATTAGTGGTGGACAAAAGTGCAAGGGCATAGTTCTGGTTGTTTTGAACTTCATTGTAATTTTCTAGGGCTAAATTGAATACATATGCAGCAGCTTTGAAGTCTCTATGAAAAGATTCTAATGGTGGTGATATGAGATTTTTCTTCCCTCATTGTATGTGTCTCCTGTGATCTTTTATGCCATATACATTTTTCTTCTGTTTAAATTGGAGAGTTAAAGGCCCAAAATTCATCATTTGATGCTCTTGGCTTAAGCAATTTAAACTGTGTATGTTTCTTCTTAGTTAATTCAGAATTCATTTTCGTAATGCTCTGATGCAGTTATTTGTTTCTCTTTCCTCTTACCACTCTAATTAAATTCAAGTTATAACTCATATTCATTGGCTCATTTAGCCTTTATCCTCTGGAGAGTTATAGAGTCGATTCAATGTTTTCATTCAATTTCAGAATTTTGACTCCATAGCCCAAAGTGTTCCTCCCCTTCCTTGCCAACAACTTTATTAAAAACCCCCAAAACAAACCAAATCTAGCCACCGATTCCCAACGAAATATCAAGTGACATGAGAGAGCCCTCTCTGAGTTGAGCATGCTAGTGCCTCAGCTCTAAAGCTGGTTGAAACAGTTACCTCTGTCGTTTGTCTATCAACTGGACAAAATTTACAGAGTGTTAACAGGTTAAAGAACCCAAAATATGGGAAATACACAGATAAGTTGGGTTATAAAGATGATATGGATTTGGAATTGTTGGTAGTAGGACGAAGTGGGAAAGAAAGTGTGCACAAAGAAGAATAACATTTGGAAGAGAAATCGTGGGAAAGAAAGCGTGCAGAAGGAAAACAACAACTGGTAAGAAGCACAGCACGCGCGCATGCAAGAAGGAGGCGACAGCTGAAAGGAAGAAAAGCATGCATGCAGAGAAGGAAGACCTAATGACAGTAGGGTTAGGGTTTTTGTAAGGTTTTGTGTAAATGGTTGAAGAGCTCGATAGATATAAATATAGATACGCAGGTATCATAGGGGGGTTCGGTTGGGTTCAATTCACTACTTTTGTAGGGATTGATATGGTATGTAATGGTTTTTTATTAGATGAACTATTTTTGAAAATCGATTGAAATAGAATTGAGGAGAGAAGGTAGATCTTGAGGATTAGATCGTAGGCTAAGGAGCCTGGTGCGATCTAGTTCTCCTCATATAGATCTTACCCATCTGAGGGGAGTTGTAAGCGCACGGCGTGAGATTGCATAATTACCATAATAGGAGAGCCAAGAGCCAAATATTTGTGGATGTAGCCCAGGAGGGGGTGAACCATGGTAATACCTGTGTAATGTGATGAATGCATACATATCTTTTTCATACTTTTAGTAGTTAAACGTTATGTGTAATGAATGAATGAGTTATTATATTGCTTAGTTAATTGTTGTTGGGATATCAAGAAAATATGCCATGAAGGTTAAAATATAAAAGTGAATAACAGTAGTTCGTAACACAAGTTATAATAAATGGTTCAGAATACAAATTCCATATCTCATGCTCAATCCTAGGGTGTAAACACCTGAGTCTTACAACCACCCATTTAAAGTTATCTCAGGTGAGACTACGCAGTTCATTCTTTGTACTGCGTTGCCTTCTGGTTTACCAGAAGGGACGATATTTTTAGGCTTTGTTGGTACCCTTAAAGATATGAACCCTGGGTCAACAATGCAAGTAGTAGGGAAGAGTAGTTCATTAAGCCAACAAATGGTTTCGCTGTCATGTTAAGAGGAACAAGAGAGGACTGAGTAGATGAGATAGAATGCATGAGAAAAGAATGAGTGAAACCAGAATATCATTAAGCCATTAGAAAGGAATGTTGAGACTGTGGAACCCCACGAAAGTAGAAATCGAAGGCTGGTTGAGAACCAAATATCTAGAGTTTTCCCAGAAAGACAATAGAAACCCTAGCATCACACCTCGCAAATATCTGGATAAATATGTGTTTACGGATTTACAAGAAGTCTTTTTTTTTTTTTTTCCCCACCTATTGCAGGAGTGGATACTAAGGTTGAAAGATAACCACGCTACAAACTAGATCCAACAGCTATATTGGACCCTAGTACAGGTTGAGCAGTTACAGAAGGTGAACAACAAATTCACCTGTGCAATCGAATTTTGGCTTGACGGTATTGTGGCAAGCTTCATCACAAAGTTTGCAGTTAACACAACAAAGTCATACAGCGCAGCAGAGTAGGAATTTCTACGCAGACCCCACAGAAGGTACATTCAATCACTGTATACTTCTATTAAAATAATGTCATATAACAAAGGTGTAATGACAATGGAATAAAACAGCTAGACTTACCTGCGTGCATGGGGGAAGGGGGAAAGCACTGACAAAGAGAAGATAGATGGATGAAGGTGAGGATAAAGGCAAGAAGGAGGAGGAATTCTTGGACCCGATCTTGATGGATGACGATCAACTTGAGTGGATCTTGGTGTCATCAGGAATGATGCGTAGCAGAGTACCCTACCAATACAAGGTGAATACCAAGAAGAGATTCGTAGCCGCGAGGGAGGGCTTGGCAAGCGATGAGGAAGAGTTAGAGGATATTCGAGCTGTGTAGCAGATTGAGGAAATCTTGCACACAACCTATGAGCAGAAAATAAGAGGCCCAAGAACGGGAGGAGAAGATAGCCATCCTTTCCATATTAATGTCAGTGTGGAACCCATAAACCCATGTGCGACAAATACACCACCATTTAGACAACCGAAGTTTAGAGGAAGTCTGACAGTAAGAAGTGCATCTACCATAGGAGCAACAACTAGAGGATCCAGTTCAGGTGGCACTAGTCAAATATCTACACCATGCAATGGACGTAGCATTTCAGTATTTAGAATGGCAAGACACGATCCCACTATCAGACTACCATAATTTCGAGGAGAACCAGTAGAAGATCCTAAGAAGCATTTGTTCATTTGTGCAAATATCTAGGAGGAAAAACAGATCACTGATGTAGATACCAAATTTGCGCATCTAGCGATGACACTAAGAGACCGCGCACTAGATTGGTACATGAGTCTAGACATGAACAGTTCCCCTGGGACGACGAGGACACTGGAAAACATTAAGAAGCTACTGATTAATGAGTTCCAGAAGCCGAGATCAGAGGATCAGTACATGAACGAGATGATCAAGATAAGATAGAAACCGGGAGAGTCTGTATGGGAGATTGACCAGAGATTCAAGCAACTGAAGGGGAAGTTAAAATACCTTATGACCGAGATGCAGCACCCACACCTATTTGTCAACTCACTACTCCCACACCTAAAATATCCCTTACGACGCAAGCTGAGGCTCTATAGGAAGCCTTGCAGCTGGAAGAAAACCAATACCAACAGACAGACCTAGCTATTGAAGAATTGAAGGAGGATTTGAAGAACCTAACATTTCAGTTGAAAACAAATAAGAACAAGGACAAACTAGAACTTGGTTGGTGCATCACATGCAGGACGGAAGGACACCATAAGAATGAATGTCCAACATTCACGCAGTATATGGAAATAGGCATGCCAAACTCGCTACCACAAGGAGGATTATGGTGCGAAATATGCAAGAAATCGGGTCACGACCCTTATCACTGCACAATGATGCAGAAGTACCAAACAGTCCCAAAGAATTCTTATTGCACCTTTTGTAAGTCGGTAGGCCATGACGACAAAGATTGCAGAACTATGGAGCTGATGCAGGAAAAAACATCAGACGCATACAGGGTACAGGACAAAATGATGAATGGGCAAGTAGCACAACATTTCAATCAAGCCCCATCTCTATACAACATTGCGCAGCAGCAGTACAATATTGTGCAGCAACCATACAATAACGCACAGTCGTAGTACAACCCAGCACAACCCCAGTATTGTTGAAATTACTAATACAACTGAGAGGGGGGGGTGAATCAGTTGTATTTGAGCTTAAACAATTATAAGTCTATTAAAAAATTCTTAATCTTTATTCAAGTGATCATCAACATTATACAGCATATGGACAGTAAAAGTAAAAAGCATCAGTCACACATAAGGTATACACAGAGACAGATTTTCATGAGGAAACCCATAAAGGGAGAAAACCTCTTCTTCTTCGAAATGATAGGCAGTCTTTTAAGTTCTGTACATCATCTTTAATTGAGCACCAACTCAATGTGAGGCTACTACCTCTGTTTTACAAGTTGCAACTTGTTTGAGAGCACCAACTCTCTAGTTTCTCTAGCACCCACTAGAAGGAAGCACCAACTCCCTGGTTTCTCTAGCACCCACTAGAAGGAAGCACCAACTCCCTATATGTTCCAGCACCAACTGGATGGAAGCACCAA
>ML797009.1:564962-583155 GCA_009831015.1 Picea engelmannii
TGAGGGGGGGTTCGGAATCCTCATTAAAATCCAATCATTTTCCCCATGCATCGCATCCACATGAATATTTCTCGATCTCTGGCTTGGACTCATGAGCATACGGGACATTCTTATTTTTTACCCTCATTTCTGAAATGATCCCGCATGGATCATAGTGCCAGGTGAAACTCGTAAATAATTTCATCTCCTTCAACATTCTATCCGCTTCTTCCCCTGTGCCTCGACTATTGTGGATGAAAGAACCAATTTGACCCTTGATTCTCAATTGTTGCTTCTTCTTCAGGGAAACAAAATGAATGTCATCTGAATTCATTATCTGCCTAATATATTCTAATGCAAAAATTCTTACCGGTACATATTTTGGCAGCTTGTAGGGTGCCAATTCGAACCTGAAAACTCTGATCTCAGTGTGATTCTAATACAGGAACCAGCCTCCTGTCTTTGCATTGTCCGAGAGATGTAGAATTCTCTGGACCTCTTCATTTATTCGTGGCTCAGGCCTACCGCTCAGCATGCTTACCACCGGGTGATAGAACAGATCAATGAAAACCTTGAAGATATACTCTATGGAGTTATGCTTCAGAAGAGAAGTCCATGCTGTGACTGGCTGGGGCCTTCCGTCTACATCCATTTTCTGCATGGAGAAACTGAATTTGTCGGCTTGAAAGTAAACGAACATGTACGCCAGTATGGAAGAATATCTAAACATGCCCTCTGTGCCGAAATTCACGAATTGTTCGTGAATATTATCGTCCAAGAAGGTGCTGTAGTTGAACTGCGTTGTGGGATTTTCATCGTTTGAGAAAATGGACAGAAAACCCAGGATGGGCTCATCTACCCATTGGTCGGAATAGTAACCAAGCAAGGCACAGAGGGAAGAAATGATTTGGTTTCCTTTGGTGGAGAACATGGATGAAGGGTAAGGGGGATTGGTGGAAGGGAAAGGAGCGGAAGTGGGAAGGAAAAGCTCGAATATCTGAGCTCTCTGAGGAAAGGTCATTTTCTGATATAGCTCAGTGAGGATTTCTAAATTGAAAGGGGACGCAGATTCAGCACGGGGAATTTGCATCATCTGGTCAATGTCTTCGGGCGTGATGAAGAAGAGGACGTCTCCATATGAAGAGACGATGGCCCTCTGATCAGGGATATAGTGGGCTTGGCATTTCAGCGCGAATTCATGAAAGTGATGTATCTGGGGGAAAAGGTACAGTGGAAAATTGGACTCCCAGAGTCCAATTTCGTCGCTCTGGTCCAAGAACACCTCTCGTAGCCATGACTGGAGGTCCGAAAAATCGAAGTCGGAAATGGTATCTGCGATCAATCAATCTTTATCGACCAAGGGGATTTTGTCCAAGTCGACAGGAGGAGGAAGAAAATGATTCTCTTCTCCTTCCGCTTATCTTGGCTTTGACACCATTTCAGCAACAGTACCTGCAGTAAACACGATGTTAGTGGGGTAGACTGACTGGGGATAGACTGACTGTGGATGAAGGTGGCAGAAAAGCGATGGAGGCGTAAGAGTAAAATCTTCTGGTGCGATGGACGAATAGTGAATGAAGAGGGAAAACGGTAATTTTATTTAAAACTGGGTCGGTTGGACGTGGGAAAACGGTCATCATGACAACGGGTATGTTATCTAGTTATTAATGTACAACGGGCCACTTAGGGGTGATATGGCAGGTGTCGGTGGCCAAAACATACGGATGGTTGACGTGGCTGCTAGGGATTGGAGGTGATGGGAAGTGAAAGTCTCCATAAGGGGTTGATCATGAGTGGAAAGGGTAAAGGACTGACAGCAGGGACTGACAGCAGTTATGGGATGAGACACGACCCCGGGAGCAACTGGAACAAGTGGACTCAATGGAGGATGACATCCATGAGTGACGGGTTGTCAGATAGCATGTGGGGGATAGGACTTCTGGACCAATGGGACAATGCCACATGTAACAAAGGGCCCACCAAAAGGAATATTCATTCCGGACCCCCCCCCCCTTTGGTTAAAAGCAAAACACTAGGGGGGGTCCGAAATTCATTGTGAGCCATAGATCCGCGCGCTTATTTCCTGGCCGCAGATCTTAGCGCGCTCCTTAATACTCATTTTGGACCCCCCCCCTCGGTTAAAAGCAGAACGAACGGGGGGTCCGAAATCCATTGTAGACCATTGATTCAAGCACTCTATTCTAGGCCGTCTAGATGTGCGCCCACATTATTACCAATTCCAGACCCCCCCCCAGTTAAAATCATAATGGTCGGGGGGGTCCGGAATGCGCTGTGAGCCGTAGATCTTAGCACCGTGATCGGGACCGTTGATAAGTGCAAGAAACATAGATCAGGAGCGAAAGACGTATGCACTTGGGGAAAACTTAGGATAAAGCCATTTCATGGGTTTTTCTTCAATTTTACAAAGGAACACCATCATGGGACTTTGAACGACTATTTTTTAAGCATTTGGAACATGGTGTGATCTTGATTTCAAGCTGGTTGTAATGGACTTTGAACAATAAAGCAACTGACCTACATGCTAGCCTATCTTCCTAGGACAATTAACCCAGATTAAACTATTGGGTTAAGAAATTACTCTACCTAAGGGCTATCTGACCAGGATTAGACAGTCTGGTCAGATTTATTCACTACTCTAACCTAAGGGCTATCTGACCAGGATTAGACAGTTCGGTCAGATTTATTCACTAACCTAGCAACATTAAATTTAAAAAAGAACTTGGCCATGCTTGAAAGGTATGGCCAAGTTACTATTATTGCATGGGGATTTTCTTTTCAATTCTTTTATGCCCTCTTTTACTTTTCTTTTCTTTTTCTTTTTCTTTCTTTTCTTTTTTCTTTTCCCTTTCTTTTTTCTTTTTCTTTTTACAAATTATTTGCAGAATGAAACATCATTTGTCAACAAAAACACTAGATACAGATAATATCCAAGTCATCAATTGATTCCCATAATTTATGGGGTGATAACAGCGGCTCCACCTAGGGATGGTACTTGCCCTGTTAAGTGCCAAGAATCCTAGTTCCTATCATTCTGAAAAAATCTGTCTAGTAGCCTTCATTGGTTTATTCTCAAAAATGGAAAAACAGTGATCAGCAACTTAGGGCCTTCTCTTCGGGCTTCAACCAACTGACTAATGTTCCACGCTCAGAAAAATGCAAGTAATAAATGAAAATTAAAAAGGTATGTACAGTGGAGAGTGGAAAACTCAAATCTTCTACTGAGGTGGTACATAATGTTTCAGCATCCTTCCATTCACTGGTGCTCCTGGCAGATCTGACCCATCAGCATTGTTTACCAAAAAGGCATTGTTTCCTCTGAAAGCTCGGATCATATATGGCCCTGTCCACAGATTATCAAATTTTCCATGTTTCCCTTTGTCTTCATTCCTGGCATCCCATCTCAACACCAAGTCACTACCAGAAGGAACAACAGACCTTGCCAAGTCCATGGAGAAAATGAACCTGCAAGAGACAGAAATTAGCAAGCTTAAGAAAGAAGTGGAGAACCTCCAAGAGCTCAAAACTTCCTTTCAGACAAGCCTATCCAAAGAAAAGCAGGTAACATAGCATCTCAGGAAGGAGTTACAGCAGCTCCAAAAGCAAACAATGGCAGGGAAGACTTTGGCTGAGGTCAAAGAGATTGTATGGACATACATCACCAAGTCCATCAATGAAATCTGGACAATGATTCAAATCATGTTTTAACAAAATGAGTTGCTCCATAGGAGAAAACAAGCCGTTGAGAAAATCAGAGTGGAGTTGGGAGACATGCCAGCACAAGCAAATGAGATCATCAGGTTCCTGAATTCCAAGACCAGAGAGGAACTTGAAGAACTAAAAATCGAGGATAGAACAGAGACTATAATTGAGGTAAAAAGGGTTTTAACCAAGAGAAGTCTAATGCTTCAGCTTGAGGAAAAGGTTCAAGTCATGGATCAAGGAGTACAGAAGTTCTTCAATAAGATTGATGCTCTCCAAAAGAAAGGCCTACCTGGTCTGAAGGTCATTAATGACAAACTAATGACACTCCCTGATTACAAGAAGAGATTGGTTGAAGTGTCTAAGGACAGTTCCAAGTTTGCAGGGATACAAGGGAGCATCACAGGTAAAGCATTCATGGATGCCCTGCAGTTGGATATTAGTATCCAACATGAGATTTGATACATATTCCTCATTAAGCCTACATTCGTTAAGTATACATACATGGATGAAGTGTATCAGAGATTACTTAAAGTCACAGTGCCAAGTCATCTCAGATGGGAAGAACTTTGTGATCTACTAGATTAGCAGATGAGTTGTTACTATCCAGTCACCTGTCCAGTCAAAAGAGGTTGCGAAGGCACCTCGCCAACGTCCTACCCCAGAAATCCCGCATGCAGTTGTACTGAGTCATCAAACAGTTTTTGATTAGTTAAAGTAGTTAAACTAAAAATAGAATGAGCATGTCCTGATCAGTTATGATAGGAACGTTTGTAATTTGAATTATAAATACTTCAACTCTCGAAGTATTGAGGTTTGTTGATTCGCACACCCTATCGCTATCTAACTGTAATATTTTTTAAGAGATCTGCCATTAATAAAGAGGAGACACTTTTACAGGATTCTTGCGTGTGTTCACTGGCGATGTTAATTTTCTAAGTTGAATGTTTTTCTTTCTCTGTAATCATTTTTTTTCTAGAACTAATCTTTATGAGTAACGTAATGTTGCAGGATTTATCTTTGATACCCTGTTTCCGATTCTAAAGATTTTAATGTTTATCTTCTGATATCTTCGATTAAGAAATTCTTAATTGCTTGTTAGTTGAAGTTATTTTTGTTATCTTTTCTTCTGTCCATCCTTTAAATTACTAAAATATCCAGTTGAGTACATTATCTCACCCTGTGAAAGTCTTCTTTGGCGTTTCTGGTTGTTTCTCATATTTAATTAAATACAGACCCCATAGCCCAATGGATGTGTAGACTGTCTCAACCAATTTATAAACCCTTTTACAACAAAACATACTTGTTCCTTTACCTAGCCTAATATCTAAATTAAAAACAAAGCTAAATCATATAGAGAGATCCCTCTCTGAAGCTGGAAGGGCTAGATCCCAGCTTTAAAAGTGGTTAGATAAAGTTACCTTTGTGGATTCCTTCTTTGTCAACCTCTTGGAAATTTACAGAGTGCTAACAGCGGGAATACAACAACTTGTTTCCTACCACATTTACAGAGATGAAGGGTATAGCAGGAGAATTGGGAGAGATGAATATACCTCTTAGACCTGAAGTGAGACCGATTAGACAGCGACCATATAGACTGAACCCCATATATAAACAGAAAGTTAAAGAGGAGATCGATCGGATGCTCGAAGCTGGCATAATCGAACCAGTCAAGGAATCGGAATGGATAAGCTCGATGGTTGTACAGGACAAGAAACAAGGAAGAGGGATTAGGATATGTGTTGACTTGAGGAATTTGAATGATGCATGCCTACACGACCCATTCCCTACATCGTTCATAGATGAAGTGTTAGAGAATGTGGGGGGACACGAAGCTTACTCATTCATTGATTGATTCGCAGGCTACCATCAGATTAAGATAGCACAGGAGGACAGATACAAGACCATGCGATGGAATGGGGATATTACCATTATACGGTCATGCCATTTGGACTAAAGAATGCACCAACAATATTCTCCAGAGTGGTTATCACAGCATTTAAAGAATTCATCCATCAGTTTCTCCAAGTATACCTAGATTCTGGACAGTTTATATTTTGTTGAAAAACCATGTGGAAGTTTTACGCTTGATGCTAGAACGATGCAGACAGTGTCAGATATCACTAAACATAAATAAATGTATATTTGGAACACCATTTGGGATACTACTGGGCCATATAGTATGCAAACAAGGGCTATTGGTCGATCTGGCAAAGATCGCAGTTATCGTTAATTTACCAGCACCAAAAACACTCCATCAACTATGAGCAACGTTAGGACACACATGATACTACAGGAAATTCATCAAAGGATATGCACAGATCACAGAACCAATGGAAAAAATTCTAAGGAAGGATACAAAGTACCAATGGAACGACGAGTGTCAACACGGTCTGGATACCCTGAAGGAAAATATGGTCACTGCACCGATATTAGTATTTCCAGACTGGGGAAAGACATTCCATGTGCATGTAGATGCATCAACGATAGCACTGGGAGCTATCTTAGCACAACCAAGAGAAGGATACTTGGATCACCTAATAGCGTTCGCAAGTAGAAAACTATCTGAATCATAACAGAATTATAACACGACGAAAAGAGAATGCCTAGCTATGGTTTACCGCACTGCAGAAGTTCAGACACTACCTATTGGGAAAACATTTTAAGATGTTTACAGATCAATCAGCCCTAAAATACCTAGTCAACAAGCCAGTGTTGGGGGGGAGAATCTATCGATGGTTATTGTTATTTCAAGAATTTGACTTCGAAGTAATAGTCAAACCAGGAAAATTCAATGCAGGACTTGACCACCTATCACGGGTCACAAATGGAGAAGAACCCACGAAATTAGAAGAAAATTTTATGGATGCACAGTTATTCTCTGTACAAATTGTTGATGACTACTTCGTAGAGATCATCTAGTACTTGAGCACAGGTACCATGCCACAAGAATATACCACCGCGTAGAAGAAGAACCTAGTAGTTCGCGCAGCTGAATATCAACTAATCACAGGACATCTATATAAAATCGGCGCATATAGCATTTTATGAAGGTATGTGTTAGAGCCCGAACGACCAAGAATTTTAGAAAAATCCCACGAGGGATTGGCAGGAGGACACTATGCAGGGAAAGATACCACGCAGAAGGTACTTCGCGCAGAATTATGGTGGCCAACGATTCACAGAGACTCGAAAGAGTACTGTCAGGGATGTAATGTCTGTCAAAGGGTAGGCAAACCCAACTGAATGTACGAGATGTTTTTATGACCGCAAGTGACATTACATGCATTTGATAAATGGGAAATAGACTTTGTGGGACCAATTAACCCACCAGCCAAAAGAATAAGGGAAATATACATCATCACCACGACCGAATACCTAACAAGGTGGGTGAAAGTCGCACCAATAAAAGATTGGAACACAGAGACAACTGCACACTTCTTATTTGAACAAGTAATTACTAGGTTTGGGTGCCCAAGAGTTTTGATGAGAGACCAAGACATGCATTTCATAAATAGCACCATCCGTGCGATGCTCAAAGAGTTTGAATTCCACCACCATAAAAGCACACCGTATCATCCACACGTGAATGGCACAGTAGAAGCCTTCAACAAAATTCTAGAGAACGCACTGACAAAGATATGTAACGTCAATAGAGACGACTGGGACCTCGAAGTACTAGCATTATTATGGGCGTATAGGACGACATGCAATAATTTGACAGGGCACACACCATTCAAACTAGTCTACGGCCAAGAAACAGTAGTGCCATTAGAATTTTTAGTACCCAGCTTACACATAGCAGCTATCACACAAATGACAAAACGCAGCACAATACAGGAGATACTGAACCAGATGTTAGCAATGGAGGAAGACTGAATCCTAGAAAGATTCCATCAACAAGTGCAGAAGGCCAGAGACAAAGCATGGCATGATCGACACATTACAAAGAAGACTTTCAAGGAAGGAGATCTAGTATTGCTCTATGAAAACAAATTGTTTCAGCACCCAGGAAAGCTGAGAATGCATTGGTTAGGACCATATGAGGTCAAATCTGTAACAGACGGTGGAGTTGTATAGTTAAGATATTTAGCAGGTGCATACCTCATAGGAATGATCAACGGGAGATGACTGAAGTTGTATAAGGACAGTCGACCACCCACCGCGCAATAAAAAAAAATTCTTGAAAAGCGTGAAGCACGCTAGAGACGAAAAAATAAAACGGATGCTCGAAACATGAATGTAGTAAAGGAAAGAACAACAGTTACATGCCAAATAAAAACGAGTGGGAAACGGAAAGTCGGAAAAAGTAGGTTAACAGGACAGCACTAAGCGGAATTAAGGCACGGCAAGGACTGATGGAACATCACATTAAAAATGCCAACTGGAAACAGAAAAGTAAGCGTAATGGCAAGTATGAAATTGCCACAGATACATTTAACCCACAATTATGGTGCATTAATCGCATCATGGAGGAAGCGTCCTCGATAAGCTTCATGACAAACCCATAAAACACATGAGCACAAAAGCAACTTGTCTATTCGCGAAAGGAGAACAGAGAGAGAGCAACAACTACTCGAACGAATAGAGACCACAGAGCTCACCGAATTCCTCCAAACTCAACAAACATTCGACACTCACCACTATGGCACCATCAAAGTCCGTCGAACCAGACCAGACAACCAAACCGACCATGGTTCAAACTAGGTCACAAGGACTACTGGAAGAAAACGAGCAGGCAGTTGACTTGCTCGACAAAGTAGCGCAACTTTGGACAAGACTAGAGGAGATCCACAGGTTCAATGCTGGGACAAGGAAGAGGAAAGGATCAATGCAGTGATACAAGAACTCAAATAGAGGCAAAAGACCATACCAATCCCAAAACATGTCAATGGGACACAAGAGTTGAAGAAGATGCAAGCAGAACTTATCACTGTGAAAACATAGAAACAGGAGTGTCAGGCTCAAATAGAACCATTACATGAACGGGTAGCAGAAGTACTCGCACAGGTAGAAGATGCTAGAACACAGATGGCATAGACACAGGCAGAATGTGGAGGATTACTGAGCGACGAAGTGGCAATTCAAGTAATGGATACCATTAAGGAGATGACCGTGCAGGCAGTGACAAAAGCAGCAAAGTTGAGGGAAAAGTTCCAGACAATCACCGAGGATATCGAGGCAGCTCAGAAAGATTAGGTGACTCGGGACGAGTCACATGTCAGTGTTGGGAGCCTATTGGCAATAAGCCAAAGTGGGAAAGAAAGCGTGCACAAAGAAGAATGACAGTTGGAAGCGCAATCGTGGGAAAGAAAGCGTGCAGGAGGAAAGAAACAATTGGTAAGAAGCATAGCACGTGCGCATGCAAGAAGGAGGTGACAGCTGGAAGGAAGAAAAGAATGCATGCAGAGAAGGAAGACCTAATGACAGTAGGGTTAGGGTTTTTGTAAGTGTTGAAACATATATATTTTTTCTAAAAAATTAGACTAAAAATAATTTTCATTTTTGTTCAAACAAAAAGCACGAAAATGCACTTGGATAATCACCGTCGAAATGAAGTCTTCCGATCAATCCAAAGGTTTAAATGTCTTATTAGATTATGGAGCCACTTTTTTAATTAATTAATCAATCTATATAAAGGTTTTCTTTTGAAATTTCAGGAGTCGGGGTTTCATGAAATGCGAAGGTTTGATATTGAGCATCCTCGAAGTCTCGATACCCAAAATCATGAAAATTTTAAATGTTAAGTCGAGTTCATTAATGATTAAGTAATATTAACAAAGAGTAAATCTCGTCGTGACTTCGTGATTCGGGATGCTCTCACATATAAAGGCTTTGAAGTCTCGATACCCGAAACCCCGACAATTTAAAAAACTAATCGCAATTAATCAAGAGTGTTAAGTATGATTATAGTTAATTAAAACCCGTCGCAACTTCGCTTTTCATAAGTCTTAGTTCAAACTTCTTTAAATATACCGAAGACCCGAAACGTCGAAACTTGATTAAGTGTTAGGTATGATTAATTAAGGTACTAAATGAGGATTATACTCTAATTAATCTATTGCTTAAAATTAACTCGGATCCATTCAAATTATGCGCTTTTCCCGAGATATCGACCATAAATGACATTAATATCTGATTTAGGGAAATGATTCCAAATAGGATCAGATTTTAACACCCAAATATTTTTATTAAATGAATTAAATACATTTTCAGTGAAGGTATATGCATGGTTTGCGCGTTTCAGGAAAAAAGGATCTTTAGTTCTGAATCACTTTCTTGTTTTCTTAGAGTTGGCTTAGTGAAATAACTAGTTTTCTGCATTCTCATTCTCTGTAAAAAGTAACTGAACTCTGAATTTGATATCATACTAAAGGCATGGGAGGCCAATATAGCCGAGAGTAAGAAAATGGCCAAAGAAATAAAGGAATATTGTGAAGAGGCTTTTGATTTTCTAGATAAAAAATCACTAGGCATTGGAAAGGACAATTGTGCTGGAGTATTAGGGCAAATCAATGTCGTAAAGCATCAATTAGACATCAAAGAAAGCTTAAATGAAGCTCAGATTGAAATTTCACAGTTGAAGCAGGTTGATGTCGCTCAAATGGATAGATGGCTGGTAAATCCAAATCTACAGTTGCAATCAACAAATTTTGAAGGTAAAAGGATTGAAGACAGGTTGCCGAAATCACAGATAAATTTGTATCTTTTTTAGGAAAAGGATGTGACAGAGCCTTCCAGAATTTTAGTGCAATTTCTAAGAAAGTGTGTCAAGTGTCTCGAGCCAGGTGAAGGAAGTACTTCAAATAAATAATGAAGTAACACATGCATGCTCGTTCTGTCAATATGAGAAAGAGATAGAAATGAAACAAGTGAAACGGTTCAAGTTTTTATTTTGTAACCGTTAATATCTAGGAGTAAGGAAAATACCAACCATCTAGGGTTGGTAAGATTTTGTATAAATATAATTTCAAAATACCTAAAGAAGGATTTTTCCTGGACGATTGTAATAGAGAGATCCTTTTTTTTTTAGAACTAAGACAAATGCAAACCAAAGACTCCATATTTCGTCAATCTTGAGTTACATGTTCTTCTGTTCTTTCGTATTCCAGCATCTTTATTTATATGTCTTTGATGAATGCTTAATCACAACTTAGTACAACATCTACTGTGGTTATATGGTTCATTTAGTTATATGATTGTTTACATATTTTCCTCTATGTTGGCTATTAGCAAATACAAGACCTGTGAATTAGTTAGATTACCACATTTTATGCTTCATTAAAGGTTCCACATCCATTTTTCTTCTTCTGTATCAGAGTGAGATTCTTTTGTGATTGATGCCTCACTTTGGTAACAGCTTTATTTTTTTCTTTCATCACATTCATTATTTTCAAATTTGACTCAAATATGGAAAACGGCCTCTGAATTGTTATACTATTAATTCAATTTCAAGAATTGTTCTCATATAATTGAAAACAAGAAAAAGAAAACATAAAAACAACATATCTTTTAATTTTCTTTCCTCCATGATTGTACCTGTGGAAAGACAGCCTAATATAGAACCCGGTCTCACAGATCAGACTAGCATCGCTTTAAACTTGTTCAATACCATTTTAGAGACCGCTAGCACCTAGGTTGAACTTGAACGTTCATGGGAAGTGATTGAATAGGACATAAGCATCTAGGAACGTTGGGAAGCTAGGCAAAGACAACTCATAAATCAACCATAGCTTCTTTCCCTAAAGAATTGACTTTCTTTTCATATTTTAAACTCTCTTTATTTTTGGATGCCTTGACATTATACTTTCAAGCCTTAGGTATAAACTCAGGAACAACATCTTTTTGGCATCATTGACGGGGAACGAAGAAACGAAGTTATTTTTCCCTAGGAAGAACGACATTGGTAAGTTTCCTTCTTTGATAGTGAAAAGAGATCGAACACTTTATACGACTATTTTTATCTTTCACTTGGTGACTCTGGGATTAATAAACTGGCTTCTAATCGAAAGAATACCAAAAAGATTCCAAACGATAAGCAGACCTCCCCTGTCCATGATCCTGAAAAACTTATGAAAACAAGAAGATACCTTAAATAGACTGCTTCATCAACAAGTGATATTTATCAACCCAAATCCACTCATTCAAATAATAAGGATCTCGTTGAACAGTGCAATACCCAACTCCTTTTTAGAGAAACATCTGTCAATAGAGTCGAAACCCCAAAACCTGCGTTGGTGTTACCCGAATTTAAAACCGAAACTTTTCCAACTGTCTCCTTTACTAATAGAGGTAAAATATCTATCTCACTTCTCGCCTCGATTGGTGTTTCATCAGTTCTAGAGATTCATCCTACAACCTCTCAGAATTCAGAAGAATATATTGTATACCTTGACTCTACTCCTGTTGGTTTTCCTGTGTACACATCCTCTGAGTCCGAGGAAACCAATCCCCTTTTTCCAGTCCCCTATTTTTCAAATTTCCTGTCTCCCGACTGTCAGTTATCTAAAACCATTTCACTTTATCCATACATAACCGAAAGGTCACCACATGTCCTTAAAAGTATTCTCTATAATCTCCAAGTTTCACCCTCTAAATTATCAATGGCTGCGGCCGGAGGAGGTGGTGTTGTTGGGGGAGGAGGGGGCGGTCAAGTACCACCCCCACCTCCTAGAATATTTTCCAAAGTAGCTTCTAGGTATGCCCCTTTTGTCCTCCCATCCCCTCTCCATGATCTACCTAAAAATTATATGAAAAATCTACTGAAGTTTACTAGAGAGGGAGATTTAACTGCTACCGAACACATCAATTTCTTTGATCAATTTCCTAATATCCTTGGCCTCGAGCACGAGGACCTTTACTCGAGGCTTCTCGTTCAAACTTTCGAAGGTCAGGTGAGAACCTGGTTGCGAGGACTCCCAATAGGGTCCATAGGATCATATGATAAGTTATAAAATGATTTTATTAGATAATGGGGAGAAAGGAAAGATCATCTCTATTATCTAATCGAGTTTGGGGCTCTGAGAAAGAAAAATTCAGAATCAGTTCTTGAGTTTACCCAAAGATTCAATAAATTATATAATAAAATTCTAGCTGAGGTTAAACCTTCCCAGCCTGCAGCAAAAGTAACTTTTGTTGGGGATTTTGATCTGGATTTCTCTCTACTGTTGAGAAAAAGGAGATCTGTTGATCTCACTAAAATGCAGGATGACATTGTAGAAATCGAATCAAACATGATGGCATCGGGAAAGTTAAAAACAAAAATTGAAACAGGAAATAAAGAAACTAGACAGTATAGAGAATAAGCAGGACCTTCTGGAGCTAGGAGGTCTTCGGAAGATAAGATGGATGACATGGAGACAATAATTAAAGAATTGTCAAATAAAATCTTGAGAATGGAATTAGACCAATCAAAGAATGATCTGTTCCCTAGAAAGGATTTCAGAGGGAATCCTAACCCTCAAATACAACAAAGAAAAATTAAGAATGAAGATCAAAAAATTCAAACCCCCTTCAAAAATGAAAATTTTGTAGGAGGAGAAGACATGCAAAATTTTGAGGAGTTAGAAGAATATATAAATAATCTTGGTGATGATTATCAAGAACCTTATTTGACGAGACAAGATTATGAAAAATCCTTAAATATGGAATACAGGTCTGAAAATGACGAGAATAGAAATATTACAGAGGATTCAGCTTATCAAGGAATTGTTGATAATATAATGGTCGAACTCCAACATAAGTACAATCTAAGGCCTAGAAACAGGAATATCACAACCGCCCCATCAAAGAAAATTCTGCCGAGAGGGGAAATAAAAAAGGTAGCTTCAAAAGTTGTTGAAAAATAGACTATTAAAACCAATATTGCTGACACACAGTCTACCAAAACAAAGCCAGCAGAAACACCAGTTATTAACACAAGGAAAGTGGAGGTTCATGTGGCTGAAACAAAAACATCACAAATAAATAAGACTGAAAAGAAGGGAATAGAATCCCAAACCACAGAAGTTGATCAAACAATGGGAAATTTCAGTCTAGAAAATGAAATTAATAAAATCAAAATTCCTATACCTCTGGTCGAACTGGCAAAAAACCCAATGTACAGAAATAAAATTGCTAAAAGAATTGATTTTTCAGACAATGAAAGTTAAGCTGATGTTATAAACTTAGAAGACGATAAGCCTAATATAATTTTTGGTCCACATTTCGAAGGTGCCAGAGATATCGTCGCCCCTTTCTATATCACACTAATTGTGCACGATCACCTACTCCACAATTGCATGTTGAATTATGGATCCTCTCACAATGTAATGCCTAAAGCCATTGTGGATAGACTTGGTCTCGAAATCACTCGACCATATGGAGACTTGTATTCTTTCGATTCGAGAAAGGTTAAATGTGTAGGTATGATAAAATATTTAGTAGTCAATCTTGCACAGATTCCTGTTAAAAGCGTTCTGATGGATGTGATTGTCGCTGACATACCCCCAAATTATGGCATGTTATTATCCAAGTCTTGGGGCACCAAACTTGGAGGATCCCTCCAACTCGACATGACTTACGCCACAATCCTGATCTTCGTAGGATAGTTCACACGCTTGTATAGAGAAACAAGTTTGGTGTTTACGATAAGTGATCCTCTGAACCCAAATAACTATCATGTTTACATTGCCAATCAAGATTTAGGGAATTTCATTTTGTCTATTGATGATGATTTAGATGTATGTATAGAAGAAAATTGTACAGAAAAAGAAAAAGAAGAAAAAATAAGTAAAGATGTATATAGTTCTGGAGTTTGGGAAATTTATTTTGATGGTGCTTCATCTTGTGAAGGAGCATGAGCTGGAGTACTATTTGTAGCACTCGACGATGAGTTCATCATTCCTTTTTCTTACTGATTACAATGGGACATATATTATACTAACAATGTTTGTGAATATGAGCCCCTATTCTTAGGATTAGAAGCTGCTAGAAAATTAAAGATTAAGAACTTAGAAGTATATGGTGACGTTGAACTGATCATAAAACAAATTAATCGTCAATACCAGGCTAAGCACCCAAGGTTAATATCTTATAGGAACTATTCCTGGGATCTAATCGATAATTTTTTATCATCGGTTAATGTTCATTATATCCCTAGAACTGAGAATCAACGGGCAAATTCATTGGCTAAAGCGGCCTCGACCTTTGTGCCTCCAACAGTTTTCAAACTTAAATACCATATAGAGATGAGACATAGACCTTCCATACTGAATAACATACAACATTGGCATGTTTTCGAGGATGATGAACAAATCAGGAAATTTTTAGAAATGGTGGATGACTTTGCCAAAACACATGTCGACCAAGAAAATCAAAATGATCCTGCTTGGATCATGCAGGAAGGGGAAGATCTTCAAGAGTTTCAAGATAAGATTGTTAATCATAGTATGCTTATTTTGAAAAATAATCATATCCCCAAAGGCTTGATCCCCTTAGAGAGGTTATTTAATCATGACGACATTCCTTTGAAGTCCACCTTACAGCCTCAGCCAGAAGAAGTTGAAGAATGTAATATAGGCACCAAAGAAAATCCTAGGTTGGTAAAATTATCTAAGTACCTTCCTCCTGAAATAAAAAGTAAGTATGCTAAGTTGATTAGACAGTATAAAGATGTTTTTTCTTGGTCCTATGACGAATTAAGAATTTATGGCACTACTATAATGGAACACAAAATTCCTCTAACACAAGGTGTCAAACCTTTCAGACAAAAACTCAGACAGATTAACCCTATTTTGTTGCTTGTGATAGAGAAAGAATTAAAGAAGCTTTTGGATTCCAAGATCATTGTCCCACTCAAATACTATGAGTGGGTAGATAATTTAGTTCTAGTAAGAAATAAAAACGGTGAAATCAAACTGTGTGTAGACTTCAGGAATCTAAACAGATCATCACTCAAAGACAATTATCCATTGCCTAAAATGGATCACGTTTTAGAGAAAGTAGTAGGAGCTAACAGAATGTCTATGATTGGTGGATTTTCAGGCTACAATCAAATTGCAGTCCCTCAAGACGATAAAGAGAAAACTGCGTTCACTACTCCTTGTGGTGTCTTTATGTATGACAAAATGCCTTTTGGTTTAATGAATGCAAGAATAACTTTCCAACAAGCTATGGACATCGCCTTCATCGGTGAAAGAGATAAGTTTGTTGTTATTTATCTTGATGATCTAACTATTTTTTCTAAATCTGATGCAAAACATTTAGTACACCTCAAGCAAACTTTCGAAAAATGTCACAAATTTGGTTTGTCTCTGAATCCCAAGAAATCTCATTTTGCAATGCAAGAAGGTAAACTCTTGGGTCATATAGTGTCTAGGGATGGAATTAAAATTGACCCGAAAAGGATTGAAGCAATATATACTATTAATATTCCCAGGAATAAGAAAGAAATTTAGTCATTTTTAGGGAAAATAAAATTTTTGAGAAGATTCATTATGAATTTCGCTGAAATCGTAAAATTGATTACAAATATGCTTAAGAAGTACAGTGGGGTAAAGTGGAAAAATGAGGCTAAGGCATCATTCAAATGCATTAAGAAGGTCATAGGTGAAGCACCAGTACTGGCAAGTCCTGATTATTTAAAAGAATTTTTTAATTTTTCATTTGCTTCTGAGCATACTATTGCGGTCGTATTGTTACAGAATAATGATGAGGGTTTTGAGCAACCAATTGTGTTCTTTAGTAAAATTCTCAGAGATGTTGAGCTCAAATATGATATATTGGAAAAGAAAGCTTAGGCAATGGTGAAATCCCTCAAAGCTTTCAAAACTTATGTACTACATTCAAAGATCATTGCTTATGTACCTACCAGTTATGTTAGGATATATTGGTTCAACCCGACAGCGATGGAAGGAAAGGCAGATGGTTAACCAAAATTCAGGAGTTTGACCTGGAAGTTAAACCAACTAAACTTATTAAAGGTCGAGGCTTGGATAAATTGTTGGTTGAATCAAATATGAAAGCACTCGAAATAAATCATCTGCAAGAGAACGAAGGATTTTTAGAGATAGAGGAACTCGATGTCAATGTGCCCACAACTGAAATTCTAGAAAACATCTCTTCTTCAGTTTGGTACCACGACATTGTTTCTTATTTATTGACCCTTCAATGCCCCAGTGACCTAACCCCATCTAAATCTAGGACATTGAAGTTACACACTATAAAATATTGTATTATAGATGGTCAATTGTATTGGAAGGATCCCCTAGGATTCTTACTGAGCTGTTTAGTAGAATCCAAAACAGGAAAAGTTATAAATGAATTCCACGAGGGAGTGTGTGGAGGACATCACGCTTGGAGAGAAATGGCTTATAAAATCTTAAGAGTCGGGTATTACTAGCCGAAATTATTCACTGATGTAAACACTAAAATCAGAACTTGTAATCCTTGTCAGGTGTTTACATGCAAGCAGAAAATTATGGCATTACCTTTAGTTCCAATTAAAATTGAAGCTTCATTTTAGCAATGGGGTCTTGATTTTATTGGAGAAAACCATCCACACTCAAGTGCTCAAAATAAATGGATTCTCACCGCTACAAACTATTTTACTAAATGGGTGGAAGCTATTCCTACACGAAACGCAATAGACACAATAGTGATCAGTTTTTTGGAGGAGAATATTCTATCAAGATTTGGTTGTCCTCGAAAAATAGTTATTGATAATGCTCAGGCCTTCAAATCCATGGCCATGATAAGTTTTTGCCAAAAATATAACATTGTGCTAGGACACTCCATGGGGTAATGGATTAGTCGAGTCATCTAACAAAAGCCTGATCATTATAATTAAGAAAGTATTGACCGAAAATAAGAAAGCATGGCATGTACATTTAAGATATGTTTTTTGGGCTAACAGGATAGGCACAAAATGGTCAATCGGAATGTCTCCATTTCAGATGGTATATGGTACAGACGTCATTTTACCCATAAATCTAACACTTCCAGTAATAAATCTCTGGAAAGACTTAAAGGAAGAGCCAAATGACATTACCAAGAGGATAGATCAATTGATTGAAATTCAACAAAATAGCGATGAAGTAAATGAAAAACTACAGAAATATAAATATAATATGAAAGCCTTATTTGACCAAAAACCTAAAGATAGGGAATTTCTCCCTAGTGATTTGGTTCTAAAATGCAACCAGAAAAGAAGACGATGGGAAACATGGTAAATTTGATCAGATCTGGTGCGGACCATACAAAATTACAGCTTCTGAGGGAAAGAATGCATTTTTTTTAGAAAATCTCGACGGAAAGATTCTTAACGCCCCTATCAATGGGCGATACCTCAAGCACTTCATGCAGTAATACGTCTCTGAACTCTCATTGTACATACCAATTTGTTTTCATGTTTTGTTGATAGTTACCTTTCTTTCGGTAAGCTTTTATTTTTACTGTAAATGCAAAAAGGTCAGCCATATATATATATATATATATATATATATATATATATATA
>ML797009.1:615287-626022 GCA_009831015.1 Picea engelmannii
AAACAGTGTTCAGCAAACGACAGTTAAACAAAACGTAAACAGTAATTATTCTAACACACTTCTATCTAATGGGTGAATCTTGTGATGAAGGTGGGCCCTCCCTTCTCACAAGATTCCCCTGAACGAAAATCTAGAGAAGGATATTCAAAGCAGTTTTATATTCATCTGTCAAAATATCACATTACAAATTGAAGGAATGGAATGCGTCCCGCTTCTCTGGAGTTGCTTCAATGTATCAAAACTTGGATGTTTCGAATGGTGATTTCCCCTGAATTTAAAGGGGAAATCCCTTTGATACAATCATTACAAAGCATATATGAATCCTATCCTAAATCGGATCTTCTTTCTAAATCAGCATAGGATGTCCTATTCTCACGCAACCGAATGCTAATACAGGAACTGAACGGAGTATTGTTGTTACGGTTGGTGTAACAGCTCCTTCTCATCGCTGCTGATGTTGTTTCAGCATCGCAATTCAAGGGTTGTTCAGCCACGTGAATTGTGTTTTTGACTGTGTCGGTCTTGACTGCTAACTGTAGCGGCTCGTGTTTCAGCATCGTTGCGGTCTCCTCTGTGTTTCAGCATCTGCACTTCTGAACTGAGTGACAGCTCTGTGTTTCAGCATCTGCATCCTCGAGCTATGTAGCAGCTCCGTGTTTCGGCATATGCGACCTTAGACTGTGTAGCAGCTTCGTGTTTCATCATATGCGACCTCGGACTGTGTAGCAGCTCCGTGTTTCAGCATCAGTTCAACAGCGACTTTGGACAGTTCTGTGTTTCAGCACCGGCCTTAAATGCTAATCTGCAGTTATGGACACTTATGTACTTCTAATCAATGGTTAAGTACGAAAGTAATGTAAAATATTATGCAAAACAGATTAAGCATATAGTAATGAGAAAGGATGTTGTATACCTTGGACTGATCAGATGAGATGATATTATGAGTCTAAATACAAGTGATGAAGGGTATAATAATGGCAAAAAGTATGGGCAAAAAGGTACAATATGTGGTCCTAACAGGTAGTATGTTGTTGTATACAAGAAATAATGAGACTTTCATGGGACCTTTACCACATGGGAGAGAAGACAAGAAAATGCAGAAAAGAATGAGAAACGGATTGGAGAGAAGTTGAAGCATTGGGGATGCCTGACCTTCTAACTATCCTCCCAGTCGACTCAGTCTTATATATCATGTTTCCCCACAATGAGAAAGGGGTTATTTGGTTTTGAATGATGTAAGAGGCTACCTAGATGTCACAAAGGAGCATAGAATGAACCAAAGAGCCCGTAATTTTCCCATTGTGTATAATAAAGATCTTGGTCGAAGCCAAAAGAATGTTGGTTTTCCTATTTGGGTTTCCAGGGTAAATTCTAAGTTTTGTGTGTGTGTTTGTCGTATTTGAATTTCATTGTCTATGGGTGGAAATTTCTGCATTGTAATTCAATGAATGGTTAATGGAGTATATTGTAATCAATGTTTGTCTACATATTTTTTAGCAAAGATAAATATGTGCAAGTTATTTTTCAAGCTCGTTCTTCCTTTCATATGGTTCCTATGAGCCAATAAGCCAGACCAACCATTATTTAACCATGCTCGTACATTCATTCTGAAGTGGAAAATTGATGGCCCTCCTTCCAGATTCGCTTCTATTTACTTGAGGGTTTCTAATTTTGTTTTATGAGTCGTTGGGGATTTTCTCTCACTCCTAGAGTCGAGTTTACTTCTATCCAGTTTACACACCTTTCTCGTAGGTCATGCTTCATGTTCTCAACTTTGTCGGGGTGTTTTCCTTTTCCATAATTCATATACAAATAATCCTTCAAAATATGGGCTTGTTTGTGTGTTTATTTACTACTCATGAACCATATACATTTTTTTACAACTCCATCAGCTACCAATTTCACCTCAGGCATTTTTCTCTACTATTGAATGTTAAACTCCCCCTCCAAATTTATTTTTCTTGTTGTTGGTTACCAAAATAGTCCTAAACGTTTTTATGATATTATTGGTTGTCGAAATTCGCTTTGCAAGGATTTTCCCTCACTATTGGTTGTTGAATTTTCCCTTTGGATGTTTGGTTTAGTCATTGGTCGGCCCATTCTGACTGGGTTGTCATTTGGTTGATTTCCTCTTCCCTATTCAACTGATAGCAGTTTCTAGTCGATTAGATATGCCCATTGATTGACTGGGTCTTCATTGGGTCGATTTGGCTCACTTGGTTGAATGGAATTCCATTCGACTCAACTTGGTCTATTTTCCTTTCATCCAACTTGACTTCTAGGGATTCAATACCCTCATAATTTGATTGAATTGACTTTGGTTTGACCAATCAAGTTTCCATAACTGGATGAGAGCTAATATTATATTTTTCTTACAAATACTTCCATGTTGGTGAAAAGGTGAGGCCATAAGCCTCCCGTTTACGAATCATATGGTACTAGAGCAGAAGTTTGAATGGATTTAGTGAGACCTGTATGGTAAGTACTCAAAGTGATTACAAAATAAAGGGACGAGATTTGTTGCTAGGGCTAGAGCGAAGTAGATCATCAAGAATGTCAGGAGAATATTATGGAGGAGATGAGGAAGAATATCCCAGGGTTAGGTTGGATCAATTTGAGCATATTTTGGCCACCTTGAAATTGATGGTGTCACAACTATTTGTAATGAAGATCTAGGAAAAACCATCAATAGAGGCTTGTCATGAAGGCCCAAAGAAGGAAAAAAATAAGCTAGAGACATAGTGTAAGACTGAGCCAAAGATGGGAGAATGCAGCTATAGCTAGACACGAGTGTCATTCCATGTGGAGGTCAAGGTGGACATCAAGCCATATGTTGGGCAAGTGGATGCTATCAGGCTAAACCAATCTCTACAGAAGATGGAAGTATACTTCAGTGAGCATGAAGTAACTAGAAAAAAAATATTGTTTTTTCTCAGTTGAAGATTGAAGGCCATGCTTTGGCATGGAGAGAGAGTGATGTAGTAAGAATAGCACTAGGAAATGAACCACCAATGATGGATTAGGAGGTTTTCAAGGACATGATCAAATCCCATTTTTACCCAATAGGATATGAGAAACACCAACAAATTGTATCACATTACTTCAGGCAGAGACAAGGACAATCAGTGCAGAATTTCATGACAAAGTTCGGGAAGAGAGAAATTAAAATGGGAACCTCTCTCAAAAGGTTGAACATGCTAGTCAAGTTTTTGGGGGAAATTTTACCTCATATTTGTAGAAAATTGATTCTATTTAGACCAAATACGATTGATGATGCCAGTATTCAAGCACAGTACCTTGAGGGAGACAAGTGGAAGCATGCACAAGAAAGTAGAACCACAAGAGCAACAGAAGTAGAAGAAGAAAAAAAAAAGTGGAATGAGAAGAATATTGTAGAATAAACACAAGAATAAATTCTTTCGATCCAAAAATGTAAAGGATCTGATCGAAAGGGGCACACCGAGGAGAATTGTTGGAAATTGCACCCAGATAGCACCCCAAATATTTCCAAAACAATAAGAAGAAAGCAGTGATATCAGTAGATGTTGAGGAACATATGGATAGCACCTTAGACCCAGAAGGGAATATTAATTGCACTAATCTTTAGAAATAGGTAGCATTAGTTGGTTGTAGTCACAACGAGGAGAAGGTGATGACTGAACTTTTCTACATTAAAATTCACATGAAGCAGAACAAGGTGGATTGTTTTTTTGATCTTGGATCACAATCCAACTTGAGCTTTGCACAAATAGTTGAGAATATTGGGTTAGAGACTCAATCTCATCCACATCCATACCCCCTAGGCTAGGAAAGTAAAGACGTGGAATTGAAAGTGAGCAAGCAATGAAAATTTAAGTTTTCCATCAATCAGAACTTTGTTGATGAAGTAGTTGCAAATGTGATCCCTCTTGATATATGTGGATTTATATTGGAAATCCCATACTTGTATGTAATGGATTGCATTTTTAGAAGGAAAGGGAACTACTATATGTTGTGGTAAATTCCCCATGTGGACAAGTGAAATCCCCCTTGGATCATGAACCCTTCTTTGATTCAAGACAGAAGGGAAACAAATGGTAACTACTTTCCTTTTAGATCTATTTCTACAAGTAGTATAGAAAAGAGAAATGGATAGCACACATTTTTATGATGGTTTTCCTCACTTCTCCAGCCTTTTGACCTTGATGTCCAAGCTCCTGGGCACAAGAAAATACCTGCAAAAGAACAAGATGAGATCCCTTTCTTCTGCACTATAATGTTAAGTAAAAATAGATCTATCTATGATGATTTTTACAATAATAGACATGTAAATACTTAGACGCATAAAAATGAAAGCAATAGGCCAAGTTATCTATTGATGGAAAGCAATAATGAAGCACTTGCAATCAAATTTGATGTTGCAGCAACCTCCTCCAAGCTCTTTGTTCCATCCCCTTTGTATCTCACACAATCATAAGTATGATGTTCTTCAATTCTCTCCCTTTTCATCTTGGAATGCACTCATTATATAGGAGTTGGAGGCTTAACCACCATGAAGTATTTTGGGAAATGGTTGAAGATTTAGCTCCATATGTTGGGATTGAGTCTACCTAAGATGGATCCATGAGATATGATTTGAATCCTTGACCTCGTCTTCTCAAAACTAACTCTTAGAATAAGGTGGGTTAGCCATAACTCCCTCTAACCACTTCAACGCTCCCCCAACACTAATAATAGAGCATTGACAACGCTCCCTATTCATGGGCAGGGAAGAATTGACAAGATTTCAATGCTCCCTATACATGGGTAGGGGAGTGTTGACCTTCAAAAATGGTCAATATCTCATGGTAAAAGGCATTGTTTTGACCTTCTCATGATGATTTTTTTTCCTCCACAATCAATAGGGATTATGACAAATGTTCTCACATGGTAATAAAGTTGCAACACTTAATAAAGTGCATGTGACACTTATTAAGGTGCATACAACACTTGATAAAGTGCATGTGACACTTAGTAAGGTGCATATGATTTTGATAAAGTGCATGTGACACTTAGTAAGGTTCATACGACACTTGAAAAAGTTCATGTGACACTTACTCAGGTGCATACAACGATTGATGAGGTGCATACGACACTTAAGTGTGATATTTAGGTGTGTAATAGTATAGGCTAGTCAAGGATGGAAAAGTGTGTTCCATAAATGCACACAAGCACAAAGCTAATATCTCTATGATCAATGCTCATCAAGAAAGAAGAATCATGGGATGTACAAAGAATGTTTGCTTGTTGTTCCTAAGAGTAGGAAAGCAACAATGAGAAGGAAGAGAGTTATATATGAAGGCATCCTTGGAAGGATATAGTGGAAAACAAAGTCAACAAATACAAAAATTTATTGAATCCTACAAGAAAGTATTTCAAGATCCTTAGGAACTGTCACCCAAGAGAGAGGTTGAACACGAGATTCAATTGTTTCTAGAGTCACCATTGCCTAACATTGGATTGTATAGGTAGTCCATCACTGAATAAGATGAAGTAAAGAAGTAGGTGTATTAGTTATTGGAAGAGGGAGTCATTGGACCCAGTACATCACCATGTGGTTCACCCATCATCATGGTGTCAAAGAAAGATGGAACCTGGGGAATGTGCATTGACTATCGTGCCCTGAATAAGAACACCATCAATAATAGATATCATTTTCCAAGTTTTGGTGACTTGTTGGATCAAGTGCAATTGTAGTACTTATTGGAGCAGTGATTCATCAAACCCAGTACATCACCATGTGGTTCACCCATCATCATGGTGCCAAAGAAATATGGAACCTGAGGAATGTCCATTGACTATCATGCCCTGAATAAGAACACCATCAATAATAGATATCATTTTCCAAGGATTGGTGACTTGTTGTATCAACTACAACAAGCCAAATTATTCACTAATTTGGACCTCAAATCAAGCTATGACCTAGTGAGGATCAAAGTGGAAGACAACGGAAGACAATGTTCAAAACAAGACTAGGTTTGTACAATTGGTTAGTACTTCCTTTTGGATTATGCGATGCACCTAAAACATTTATGCGACTAATGAATTATGTGATACTCCCATTCATTTACACTTTTGTAATAGTATATCTAGATGGCATACTAATCTTTATAAATACTTGGAAACAACACCTCTCACATGTAACACAAGTACTAGAGACCTTGAGGAAGACTCAATTGATTTCCAACTTATAGAAACATGTGTTTGGAAAGACTTCCTTGATATATCTTGAACACGTGATCAGAGGATGAGAGATGAGGGTAGATCCAGAGAAGATTGCACCCATCACCCAATGGCCTATTCCCACCAATATGATAGAGGTCATGAGTTTCATGGGAGAAGCTCAATATCTAAGAAAGTTCACTGTAAACTTCTCTACAATAGCAACACCATTGCAAGCCATGACTTCCAAAATAAATATATTTCATTCGAGTAAGACACAGCAAAGATTATTTGAATACTTGAAGAAGAAAATAATTGATTATTTGGTGTTATCCATGCCAAATTTGTAGCGACCTTTTGAGCTAGAGACTGATGCTAGTGGATATGAATTAGGAGCAGTACTCGTGCAAGGAGGAAGGCATGTGTGTTACCATTCAAAGTTGTTCCATGGATAATTTCTTGACTACCCCATGTATGATAAGGAGCTCTTTGTGATTGTACAGTCAGTGAATAAGTGGAAGCATTACCTCTTGGGAAAACAAACCATCATACACATGTATCATCAACCCCTTCATAATCTACAGAGTCAGAGAAAGATGCAGCAGGTGATTCATTAAAAGTGGTTAGGATTTTTGCAGGAATTTCATCTATTGATTAAGTACAAGAAAGGATCCATGAATAGGATAGAATACATGCTCTCTCGACCACCACTAAATAATATTGCAGCAATGGAAATGACAATCCAGCTTGATCCTTTTACTCATGAACTTATAAGTGAATATTATGAGGGAGATAAATAATTTAGAGGAGTCTACAAGTAGTTGAAGGAGAGGTCATTCATTGTCATGGAAGGAAATGAATGCCACCTCAAATATGGGTTGTTGTACAAGTTGGAAAATTTATGCATACCTCGGGACAAAAGAGTTCAGTTGATAAGAGAAGCACACACTTATAGGGTTGTTGCGAATTTTTGCATGACAAAGATAGTGGAGAATATGTAGTGGTATGTGCATTGGCCAAAGATGTAGGAGCAAGTGGTAAATTTTGTTATAGTTTGTGTTCTTTGTAGCACTATCAAGCCAAGCAACTAGAAACTTAGAATGTACATGTCATTTCTAGTTCCTAGTAGACCTTAGGAGAGAATCTCCATGGATTTTGTTGGAGGTTTTCCTATGACTCATAGAGGCCATAACTACTTTTTTCGTTGTGGTAGACTTTTTCAGAAAAATGTGTGTGCTCATTCCATGTAAGAAAAAATTATATAGACAAGAGGTAGTTGAACTATAATTCAGCGATGTATGGGTACATTTCAGATTGCCAACCTCCATCATATCTGATCGGGACAGCAGGTTATTGGATAGATTTTGGATAGAATTTTGGGAGAGAATGGATACCAATTTGAATAACTATGTGACTTCCTTCCATCCTCAAATAGATGGATAAATCGAGGTTGTTAATAGAACATTGGTACAATTGTTGAGAGCTTACAATAGAAAACATCCAAAGACTTGGGATGAGTAGATATTCTACATTCAACACTCCTACAACATATCAATTCATTCTTCCACCAATAAGTCTCTTTTCAAGGCTTTTTTTGGTTGAATACCTCCTTCACCATTTGATATTTTGTATGGATAGAATAAAGAAGAAGAAAGGATTCAAGGAGAATAACACAAGGTAAGCTCATTTATGGACAAGATTAGGTAGATACATCTAAGGGTTCAGGAGTAGCTTGAGAAGATCCAACAATTGTACAAAGACAGGCATGATCAACACAGGGAGGATCACAAATTCCATGTTGGATACAAGGTGTGGCTCTACCTCTGTAAGGAATGATTTCAAGGAGAAACAAACAAACTCAATCCCCTTAGATATGGCCCATTTGAGATCATTGAACAAGTGAATGAGAACACCTTCATGTTGAAACTTCCACCTTATATGCAGATCAACTAAGTGGTGAACGTGGAATATTTGAAGTTGTTCGAACCCTATGTGATAGCAAGATTTGCCTCACCCCATGCAACTTTCTCAGAAGGCCTTTTCAATTTCCCTATGCATACTTGAAGTTCCCTTTCGCACTTACCGAAGCTAAAAATCATATTTTTCCACATATACACGCCCTACCAGTTATACAGCATGTGTATACACAGGGTTCACCACTACATCCCACGTACATCGAGTTTGGTGCTCAAAATTAAAAATTGTGTCAAGTTTCCATGTCACATCACTAGATCCATGATCCTTGACCTTCCATATACTAGAAACGTGTTGACTTGACCCTTCAGTTCCATTTGAAGGCTATAAATGGGCCATATACAAACCGTGGAAGGGGAGAGAATTCAACTTTTAAGAGCAAAGTTACATTGGAGAAATTATTCACTTCATATTGAGTCTGCATCCCTTTGTCCTTTAAATTTTGAACACATTGTTCAGCCCCCAAGATATTCCCTCTTTGATGGAGAACCTCATTGTCTCACTTATATGAGCTTGCCTTTGGTGGAGGATTGAAGTGGTGGAGGCCCACCTAGAAGGGACTTAGTTTATCAGTTCTGAGACGTGCCGACATGGAAGTTTGTTATTTATACACTTATTTTGATCATATTTTAATAGAAATACTCTTTTCTCATCCAATCAATATCTTTCAAATATTTGAATTGTTATTCCATGGGCATATTTGTTATGAATGTTGATGGATTATTCTATTATATGTGCTAACAATATATATTATCACCATATGCTTGTGTATCTTGGTTGTTGAGGACAAGTTGTAGGTATAAATATTTGAGTCAAGTTCTCAACGGTGGTCTTCATCAAACGTCCGGACAAGGTAGGCTCTTTATCTTGTCTTGTTAGCATTTCCGTTTATATAGCATATTTGGGATTAGAGATGATTTATGCAGTCATTTCATCTGTTGTATTTTACCCCTTTCCATAGAGTGATTTTTCTCGTAACACCCTCCATGTTGGATGAGGAGGAACAATATTAGGTTATTCCTATTGTTGAATACCTTACACCTCATGGAATTGAGGAGTTGAAAGAAGACACAGTTCTACAACACAATGACTGGACAATTCATAGAGGATGGAAAGAAATGTGGTATATTGGTCTCAAAGGACAGACTACAAGGAAAGCGAAGTGGTATGAGAGGAACCATATTGCAAGCAGGTTCCTTCATCTATCCTTGGATGATTTTGGAGACCAAAAGCTTCCCAATGGGGAGGTGTGATCTGAATTGGATCTGACAAGAACATTTGGCTATCAGAACAGGCACTAAGATGATCACCACAGGAAAATTTTAAGTCTATGGATGAAGAAGGATATTAACTTCTTGGTGTGCACATAATACAAGAGAGACACATATTTACGTGGTTCACCCAGTGTGGGCTACGTCCACCAGAGAAATTGCCAGGTCCTTCCTTTATTATTATCCATCAAATGAAGGGATACAACCTAAGGCAAAACCCGCTGTAACTTCCTCTTCTTTCTCTAACAGTCTCCTCTCTCAGAATACAATATTCACCATCAACCATAGTCGTGATACATTTCCCTCATAAAAGAGGGTTGCCTTCTAGGGCAAAAAACCCTAACATAATCTCTACCGTTAGATCTGTGACCTTATAATGAACGGTCCAGATTTACAATGAAATTACAATATAATTTTACAAGGCAATTTTTGCTTCGGGGGCTTCGCCCCCGAACCCCCGCTTGCCCCCAAACCCCCCAGCCGAGGGGATATCCCCCCCGGACCCCGCAGAGGAGGTACCCCCCCTCTGCACTCCCCCACGTGGAAGAGTGTACATACTTATGGGGTGTAAATACTTCATGGGGTATCAACACGACTGAAAGCAAGGACCTCTAAATCAGGAAGATAATCAGGCTCCACAACCAACAATCTCCCACTTGGAGACTGATCTCAACAACTCCACCACTGTTGTATATGCTGAACTCTGAACCTTCTTGGACCTGGAAAATTTCTCATTTTCATCTTCATTCTTGAAGACCAACTGAAACTGAGAAGGAACTCAGTTTCTCCCTGGTTACTCCCTTTGTTAACATGTCTGTAGGATTCTGGCTAGTGTGTATATTTTCCAGCTTCAATTGTCCATCTTCCAAGGTGGATCGTATGAAGTGGTACGTCAACTGTATATGCTTAGTCTTCAAATGGAAGGTTGAGTTCTTTGCAAGGTGAATGGCACTCTGACTATCACAGTACAACCTGTTGTTCTCCTGCTTCTTTCCCAAATTCTCCATAAACCTTTGTAACCAAATCATCTCTTTACTAGCCTCTGTAGCAACAACATACTCTGCCTCTGTTGTTGAAAGTGAAACAACCTTTTTCAGTTTCGAAATCCAACTTACTGTTGTTCCACCTATTGTAAAAACATACCATGTGGTGCTCCTCCTGCTATCATTATCACCTGCCATATCTGAATCAACATATCCCTGTAGAAAAGTGTCTGAACCTCCAAAACATAATGCATGTGTAGTAGTACCTCTCAAATACCTGAGAATCCACTTTACTGCCTCCCATTGTTCTTTACCTGGATTGTTCAT
>ML797009.1:628860-670936 GCA_009831015.1 Picea engelmannii
CATTTAAATGATCTGCAACAGACCCACCTTCTGACATCTTCATATTAAATAATCTCTTCATTAGAAATACCTTATTCGACGCCGAGGGTTTTTCATACAATTTGGCCAACGTGTCCATCAAACCCTTCGTTGTCTTTTCTTTCAAAATATTGAAAGCCACTGATGCTGCCAAGCTCAGTCGTATCGTTCCTAGAGCCTTTCTGTCAAGAATCTCCCATTCTTCGTCCTTCATGGCCACGGGCTTCTTTGCTACTCCGCTCAATGGTAGGAATAGATCCTTATGATATAAATAGTCTTCCATATGCATCTTCCATAACTGGTAGTTTTGGCCGTTAAATTTCTCGACCCTAAACTTTCCATCTTCCAACATTGCTCCCACTCGAACCAGGAACCCTCTTTTCCTACAAGTTACCTTACGCTCTGATACCAGTTGTTAGAAAAACAGAACCGCGGAGAAATAAAATAAAACAAATGCAGAAACAAAACACAGAAGACACACAATACAAGAGAGACACAGATTTATGTGGTTCACCCAGTGTGGNATTGCCAGGTCCTTCCTTTATTATTATCCAGCAAATGAAGGGATACAACCTACAGCAAAACCTGTTGTAACTTCCTCTTCTTTCTCTCACAGTCTCCTCTCTCAGAATACAATATTCACCATCAACCATAGTCGTGATACATTTCCCTCATAAAAGAGGGTTGCCTTCTAGGGAAAAAAAACCTAACATAATCTCTACTGTTAGATCTGTGACCTTATAATGAACGGTCTAGATTTACAATGAAATTACAATATAATTTTACAAGGCAATTTTTGCTTCGGGGGCTTCGCCCCGAACCCCCACTGGGGGCCCGCTTTCCCCCAGACCCCGCAGAGGGGGTACCCCCCCTCTGCACTCCCCCGCGTGGAAGAGTGTACATACTTATAGGGTGTAAATACTTCATGGGGTATCAACACGGCTGAAAGCAAGGACCTCTGAATCAGGAAGATAATCAGGCTCCACAACCAACACCATTCCATCATGATTGATTTCTACCATTGTATGTAATGTAGTCTAAAGTTGAATTGATATGTAAAGTAAGGAAGTATATTGTTGTGGTATTCTCCATTTCTAGGGATAACTAAGGACATGATGTCTTGAGGCCCTCAAGTTGCAGACATGGAGTACCTAGTATTCCCAACTCCTAGGGATAACTAAGGAGATGATGTCTTGAGGCTCGCGGGTTGAAGACAAGGAGTACCTCTTATTCCCAACTCTTATGGATAACTAAGGAGATGATGTATAGAGGCCCTCAGATTGCAGACATGGAGTACCGAGAGACAGCTTGACCAACAGTTGCATAGACAAAGACCCACCTCACCACCACATCTCCAAGTTGATCACGACGGTATCCACCACATCAGTTCACCTTCATAAGATATTGGGTCTTGCTCCATGAGGTACAAGTCAGGTATTATGGTGACTTTCATTTCAATATTTGAGGAATTTGAGTTTGTTACATATATTATTGGTTTTGATTATGTGACATTTGCTTGGACATTATGCTCTTTTCCCTGTTTCACTTTGGTGGTTGACATTGTGCACTAGTAAGTGGGTCACCCTTCAGGATAGGTATGCTACTGGGAGGTCCTTTTTGACAAGTCATCTTACCATTACCAACCATACTTGTCACTTTCCACACTTCATCTCCTCACCTTTTGGGTTTTTCGGGTGTATTGATTCAAGAAGGGGTTGTCCCTCACTTCATGGGAAGAAGGGGTTGAAGGCCCAGAGGCTTGTGGCTGGAAAAATATAAGAGAAAAACCATTAACCTTCTATATTCTCACCCATGGATCCCAAGGACAATGAAATTCCTCTCATAAAAAAAAACTAATGGGACCTATTAGCACTGAGAGTTACACTCAGATTCCAAGAGGATAAACCCAGTTCCCATCAGAATGTTTGGTGGATGTTGTTTTTATGAGTGGAGTTCAAATGGACAAAACTCAGTACAAGAATGATTTGAACACAAAAACTGGACAAGAAATGCACAGGGAAGTGAGGTCCTCATTAACTTTAGTCAGTGATTTGAGTTTAAGGGTGAGAAGAAGGAAGAATTAGTGAGAGAGGTGAATAAGACTACTATCAACATTCAGCCTTCAAGGAGCTTGGTGAAGAAAAACTCAGGTTCAAGATCACTCTTGAACTCAAGTTTCAAACACTGAAATATGGCACAGCAACATAATAATAAAACCTATATTACCATGCAACTACAACAACTAGACTGGATCCTCCATGCCCGAGCCTTTCAGCATAAGGGGAAATAAGATAACAAAGAAGCTGACTAAAAATAGTCACAACACTACTATAATCAAACCTACATTACAATAGAACCACAACCCTTGATTGGATCCTCCATGTCCGATTGTTTCAGCACAGTTTGAACAAGATATGAGAGAAGTTGATTTCCATTAATGAGAAAGTCTCAAATTTAATACATAACCAGAGAACAGTTCTGGCCTCAAAAATTACATAGTAGGGAGATCTTCTCAACCATTCGACAACCATAACAAAATATCAAACTGGTCTATTTATACTCAGATCAATCCACAACTGCCAGGAGTGATCTAGCCATTCCACTCAATGCTTTACGTCTGCACGCCTTTCTGTCATATTGTATGTGTTTTCTCCTGTCAGACGCAAGCTCTGGTTAATATGGACCTGCAAGATGAAATCGCCCATGTTGTACCCTGGCAGACATCCCTATCCCTTCAGCCATGGATTTTACGCTTCCTAATTAAGGACTGAGTTGAGGTTTCAGCTTTGAGTCCTTTTCCATTAACCGAAACCATCTTGGGATCGGAGAAGCGATTTGACGAATAGGGGCGACCATGTGCCTCTCATGGATTGGTTGATGAAAATCAGGTGGCCACAAAAAACCAATACTTGTTCATTGATTGAGCCCCCTCGAGATCGGGATGTGACTTGACCGCTAAGAGGAGGCCACATGTCATTATCAGATACGACGTTGTAAGAGTGCATGATTTCAGGGCCAACGAAATCAGTTTGGAACCAGACCACTTTCGTGCCCGAAATACACCACCTCTCGCCACATAGCCACACCCCAAAACCATAGTTTGGATTTCAGCCCACCCTTTGGGTTTTAATGACCATGCAGCTCATGGCGTCAAAATGAACTACGGTCATCGATCTGACCACAGTCTGCAATCTAGGCATGTCGGCTATTTTTATCACCCCATCCAAATTTTGTCCACCCGCCAACTGTGGAATCCCTCAAAACTTGCTTAGAGGTGGAGCTAAATTGAACTAGGGGGGGATCTCGCTGCTGAAAACTGTAGTTGTCTGCTACCTGCGCTCATGGTTTTCACCTGGGACCCTGGACATTTTCTTATGATAAAATTGGCTCCACATGGGATGGCATGCTCCATGTGAGATGCCAATAATGCACAGTTCCAGTGACTTAGTTGTTGGGTTGTGGAGTCGAGCTCAAATACATCTTATTGAGGACCACAGGCTGATATGTACGCTATTCTACTTACAAAATTAAAATGAACAAACATGATCCAGAAGGAGCTTATTTATATATAATCCTAGACTAATTGATTGTTTACAATGTGTTAGGTGAAAGCAAACTTCCACCATAGCCACCCAGATTGTTTGCTAATATAATTCTTCTCTTCATTACAAATGATCCACAAAAAGTAAGGGAAGTATGATAGCAGAAAGGAAACATGTTTTGGATCACTGAAAATACCCCCAAATGATAATAAGATGAATAATTTTGCAGGCTCCAATGCTTTTGGAAAACTCAACTCCATATACCACCCCACAGGGTCATAAAATGTGTGTTAAGACCTGCTAGATAGGTAGCAGAAAAACTGCTCCCCTTTGCAACTGCTCACCTCTGGTTGAAATTATGTGGCAATCCCAGGTGAGTGAAAGGATGACACAGGATATTGATCCACTTCTCCTTTTCCTTCTCTAGCAACATCTGTTAGTTGATGGCAATATATCTCCTCATGTATGTCAATGGATGGCTCTTTCTCTTTAAACTGGTGCTTGTTTATAATTGTTGGACATGAGATGAGATGCATATTCATCCCTTCCCTTTTTCCTTCATGTCCCTTGCAATGGTCAGGTTGATAATTATCATACACAGGGACCATGCTACAAGGCTCCCAAGAAGCCATGGACAAGTTCTGCTCTTCCTCATCTTCACTGGGATATTCATGAAAAATGGGTTGCTCTTGGTCAGTGTTTGAAATAACGTCTGCATCATAAACAGGGCTTCCAAAATCATATGTTTCAAGGATAGGAATATCCTCTTCAATTCCTTCATTTGAACAGCAAACAAAATCTTCCTTTAATTATGAAAAGCTAGGAAAAAATAGATAGAAATATCCCCTAGATTATTTAACTAGCTTATCATTTATATTAGATCCACAGTCGGGAGAAATATCTACTACAAAATACACTTTCTCTTTGTCATCATAATATTCAAAAGAGAGATGTTGAACTTCATGAATATTTAAAACAACAAATATATCTAATATGATGTCAAATGTTTATGTGTTATCGCTATCATAATAACTATCATTCAACACCTCATGATCTCCATGGTAAATGTTTTCTTCTACAATAAATGCTTCATCACAAATTGGACTTTCATGACTAGAAGAATATTTATGGGGCAAGTAAAACTCATTACAACATCCCTCAAAAAGACGTTCAGCTGGAAAATATTCTTTACAAAAGGAATTGAAAGCTACATGAAATCATGTCAAAGAGATGATACTTGCAGCTGGCAAAGATCTACACCAATCGCGAGAAATCCCCTCTAATGAATACCTGAAAAGATTTATCTAGACATCTTCATGCATGATATGAAGCTGGTAAATAAAATCATGAAAATCTCGCAAGTGTTCAGCTGGTAACTCCCACTCTTCTCCTTGAAATTTAGGGAGGCTACTTTCGCATTCATCTCTACTAGGCAGTGGATTAGGGAAACCAACTATTTTTGAAAATTCATAGAAGGCATACCTCTAAGATAAAATATTTTCCATTTCAAACAAGTGGAGTAGCCATGGTGAAAGATGAGTAGTCAGATTAATGTGTCCAGCTTTAGTTCACCATCTAAAACTGGATCTTTGCAATGTCGTTCTTCCCAGGGAGCTCTTCAATCTTGGCCAGTAGCTGAAAACCCTCTTGAGAAGATTTCATTTCTTGATAATCTTCTCTGGGTCAAATTCAAGTGTTTTCTAGAGGTAGACGTGGAGTAGACCTCGTGTGTGTGCCTTTGGGAGCCACAACAGAAACAGTGGATTCGTCGGGTGCAAGTTGCAATCTTCAAGTTACTGATTTCTGATGCACCTTCAGAATCAGAATTTATTTTTCGTTCTATCCCAAGGAAATGTCTTCAATTCGATCAAGGCAAAGGTGCCATGAATGTTAGTAATGAGATTCACCCTCATATTGAAAGAGGATAAGCCCAGTACCCATCAAAATATTTGGTGGATGTTGGTTTTATGAGTGGAGGTCAAATCGACAAAACTCAGTACAAGAATGATTTGAACACAAAAAATGGACAAGAAATGCACAGGGAAGTGATTTCCTCATTAACTTCAGTCAATGATTTGAGTTTAAGGGTGAGCAGAAGGAAGACTTAGTGAGAGAGGTGAACAAGACTACTATCAGCATCCGACCTTCAAGGAGCTTGGTGAAGAAAAAATCAGGTTCAAGAGCACTCTTGAACTCAAGTTTCAAACACTAAAATATGTCACAGAAGCATAATAATCAAACCTACATTACCATGCAACTACAAAAACTCGACTGGATCCTCCATTCCTGAGCCTTTCAGCATAAGGGGAAATAAGATAACAAAGAAGCTTACTAAAACTGGTCACAACACTACTGTAATCAAACCTACATTACAATAGAACCGTGACCCTCTACTGGATCCTCCATGCTCGAGTGTTTCAGCACCGTTTGAACAAAGAGATGAGGGAATCTGATTTCTTTTAATGAGAAAGTCTCAAATTTGATACATAATCAGAGAATAGTTCTGGCCTCAAAAATTACATAGTAGGGAGATTTTCTCAACCATTCAATGAGCATAACAAAATATCAAACTGATCTATTTATACTCAGATCGGTCCACAACTTCCAGGAGTGATCTGGCCATTCCACTCAATGCTTTATGTCTGCGCATATCTCTGTCAGACTGTGTTCATTTTCTCTTGTCAGACGCAAGCTCTGGTCAATATGGACCTAAAAGACGAAACCGCCAATGTTGTACCCTGGCTGATAGCCCTATCCCTTCAGCCATGGATTTTAAGCCTCCTACTTAAGGACTGAGCTGAGGTTTAAGCTATCGGTCCTTTTCCATTAACCGAAACCATCTCAGGATCGGAGAAGTGATTTGAAGAATAGGAGGCGGCCACATGTCGCTCATGGATTGGTTGATGAAAAGCAGGTGGCCGAAAAAAACCAATACTTGTTCATTGGTTAGGCCCCCCTCGGGATCGAGATGTGACTTGACCTCTAGGAGAAGGCCACATGTCGCTTTCGGATATGGTGATGTAAGAGCACGTGATTTCGGGGCCGACGAAAGTGATTTGAACCCAAACCACTTTCGGGCTCGAAACACACCACCTCTCGCCACGTAGCCACACCCCAAAACCACGGTTTGGATTTTGTCCCGTCCTTTGGGTTTTAATGACTACACAGATCGTTGCACCGAAATGATCCATGGTTGTCAATCTCACCATGGTTTGTGATCTAGGCATGTCGGCTATTTTTAGTGCCTCCGCCAAAGTTTATCCACTCGCCAACTGTGGAATCCCTCCAAATGTGCTTAGAAGTGGAGATAATTTGAACTAGGGGGGGACCTCGCTGTTGAAAACTGCAGTTGTCTGCTACCTGGGCTCATGGTTGTCACCTACAACCCTAGAAATTTTCATGTGATAATAGGACCCATAAAATAATAACTAATAACAAAATGTCAACTAGGGAGGAGCATGTATGGGCACTATTTTAATTGCTTAGGTAAAATCCCCATGCATGTTTCCAACTTGGGGAAGCATGGTGTGACCGAGGTAGAGTCAATATGGGCATAATTTTTCATTCTTAGGTAGAATATCCACCTTGGATTCAACTTGGAAACATCCTAAAAGAGTAAAATGCAATAAATGGGCTTGGAAAAATGTTGCATTGAAAATGAAGGTGTAGCACATCCTCTACAAAGGCACCCATAAGTGAGACACTACAACCCCTTGTATGTCATGAAACCCAATGCCAAAAGGTATTTCCCCTCATCCATGACACATCATCCACGTGACTTAGAAGGAGGTCCCCTCGAGAAACACCCCAAAACTTGAGGTATGATTCACCCAATAGGTCGTTTTGTCAACCCTCCCATACCTAAACTTGGCAAATTGCATAGGGTCTTTGAGCATTAGTTTATTTTGATGAGGCGGTTTGGATGTAATTGCTTAGATGGATATTTTATTGATTTGATTTAATCGTCATGATTATTTGACTGGAGATGATCCAGGTGGATATCGGTGGCCACCCACCTTTTCCAACTGGCTCAAAACAGTTTTCTGGCAATTTTGGCAATTTACTATTTTTAGCAGTTTTAACTTCCAGGGTCATTTTAAGGGCCTAAATGAAGCTTTTTCGAGATCGAGATTCTCAATGATATTTGAAGGCATGATTCATCCCCCAAAATTAATATCCTCAATGACACCTTTCCAATGGGCTATCATACGCCTAAAACGGAGATCGTATGCAAAAGTTACGACCCCGGGAAGTTGATGTACTAACTTACCCAAACGGGGCCCACATGACTTTTGGCGCTTCATCTCCTAGGGTTAGGTTTTTGGATGTCTAGGGTTTTTTACATTCTTGTTTAATGTAAAAAGGCCTTCAGAGCCTCATTGTAATCATCTTCTTGCAAATGCGAGTAGCCGTCACATCTCTTCTCAAAGATAAGCTACCACCATTCTAGCGAGTCTTTCACTCTGTATTTTTATAGTCTATGTACATTTATTTCATTAATAGAAATCATGTATCACTGTATATCTGTGTTTATGGTTGCATATCTGATACATTTATGTTATATTATTGGATATCTATGATATCTTTGTGTGTTTATTTATTATATCTCCGCTCTCATTTCATGCCGAAAATAATCTGGATCAGTGGTATCAGAGCAGGCTTCCCTTGATTGTTTTTCAGTGCATGTCCCCGATGAGGTTTGAGTATATAAAGTTGGATCTCGATCTTGTCTCTCTTGAGGACAATCTCTCTCGCACACCCAAGAAATCCTCAATGGTGGAATAAAAGAAAAATGACGGAGTAGATGATCCTATCAGTTTGTTGCTTGAGCAAGCTCTCACGCGACAAAGGGACAAAATGATGGAGAATTTCTCCCACATCCTTCAACGCCTGCTGATAGAAACAGGCGCATATTCATCAAGTGGCCACTTTGGAAGCACCTCTCCTTTCAAGGTGCAAGTTAATTTTGATATTCCTGTATTTCAAGGACAGATAGATGTGGATGCCCTAGAAAAATGGTTAAATATGCTAGACGGTTATTTATTTGTTCACCATTTTTCCGACAGGTAAAAGATCACCTTTGCACTCCTTAAATATCTCCCCCATGTCAAACATTGGTGGGAAACTTACTGGGAGCAAAGTTCCACATAGGAATCTCGAATATATGGGGTCGAGCCCACTTGGGATTTTTTTTGTGGACGCGGTAAAGGAATAGTATTACCCTGTTGGAAAATATGAGGACCAATACATGAGATGGACCACACTACGGCAAGAGAGGGGCCAAGCAGTTCCAGAGTTCACCAATAACTTCCATACCTTGCACACTAAGATGGGCATGAAAGACTCTGAACGGAATTTGGTTCTGAAATACCGTGGGGCTCTACACAGATACATCAAAACTGAAATGGATTTTCTGGACATCTCATTACTCGGTGTTGCTTATCGATATGTTATTAAAATCGAGTAAAAATTTAAGCACCAGAACAAACGAGAGTTCAGGTCTGCAGATACGAAACAACCAAAGTATGACAAAGACAGCCCTAACAAACAGTCTCCTGAAAACCAGTCCAAGCCATAGGAATAGAATGGTCACGGGAAGATAAAGAAGGACACCAGAAAATGGTACGATTTCCACAAAATCCCCTGGCACAACACCGATGAATGTCGCTCAAAACATTCATTGGTGGTCGAGATAAAGGACAAGGAGCCGAACCCTGATTCAGAATCTGATTCTGAAAATACCGGTAAAAGATATATCATCGGCACAGACCCCACTATTATTATCACAACCGCGGGAATTCATCTAGAAGAACCAACAGATCATGAATATGAGGAGCACCTTTTTCATTCACAGATGTGGGTGAAGGGGACCCCACTATATTTTATTGGTTATAGCGGAAGCTAGAATAACCTCATCTTAGCAGAGGTCATCAAACAGTTGGGATTGTCGACAACACCACACCCGCAGCCATACAACATCGGGTGGCTTTGCCAAAGATGAGATCTTCTTGTCAGCTAGTAGTGTTGATTGTCATACAGCATCCAGCCCTTCAAGGATGAGGTATTATGTGATGTTTCCCCACTGGATTTCTGTGATGTTCTCTTGGGCCAACCATATATGTGGAAGCGCCATGATGTTTATGAGTCTTGACCCCGCAGTGTCATTGTTTCTTTGGGGGGTCATCTCTACAGAATACTAGAGGTAGTTCCGACTATTATTTCCACCTAAAAAGTGTCGCAAGGTCGTATCTCATACTGCAAAATCCATCTTCTTCACAATCTGTTCAAAAGGGGAACAGAAGGACACTGCCACCATTACAGCCTCGCCCCAAGCACCTTCTATCCAAAAGAAGTAGGTAGAAAAGGTTGTAGCAAAGAAAAAATATTCCTTCTGCACATAGGCATCTCATGTATCCAGACTAGTTAAAAGCTTCCAACCCTTCCATCCACATGCTCGTGATAGCCTTCCACAAACCGAGCAGTGTGACGTCTTCAGCAAGGCAAGAAGTTCACCAAGATTGAGATTCAGCAAACGTTTTTTCCTCTCCCCCGGGCACTCAACACAATGGATACCATTTCTTCCTAATGAGGGAGGATTGATCCAAGTGGATATCAGTGGCCACCCACCTTTTCCAACTGGCTCAAAACAGTTTTCTGGGAATTTTGGCAATTTACTATTTTTAGCAGTTTTAACTTCCAGGGCCATTTTGAGGACCTAAATGAAGTTTTTTAGGGATCGATATTCTCAATCATATCCAAAGGGATGATTTATCCCCCAAAATGAATCTCCTCGATGATACCTTTCCAACGGGCTATCATACGCCTAAAACGAAGATCGTATGCAAAAGTTACAACCCCGGGAAGTTGATGTACTAACTTACCCAAACGAGGCCCACATGACTTTTGGCCCTTCATCTCCTAGGGTTAGGTTTTTGGATGTCTAGGGTTTTGGGAATTCCTGTTTATTGTAAAAATTCCTTCAGAGCCTCATTGTAATCATCTTCTTGTGAATGTGAGTAGCCGTCACATGTCTTCTCAGAGATAAGTTGTCACCATTCTAGCGAGTCTTTCACTCTGTATTTTTACAGTCTTTGTACATTTCTTTCATTAATAGAAATCATGTATCACTGTATATCTATGTTTATGGTTGCATCTCTGATACATTTATGTTATATTATTGGATATTTTTATATCTTTGTGCATTTCTTTATTATATCTACGCTCTCATTTCGTGCTGAAAATAATCTGGATCGGGAGATCTCTGGAGGGCGTATCCATTTGTCTTTACAGGACCCAACTGGTGGACAGTTTTGGAGGAACAAACCTAGCCTGGGCTTCCATGGGGCTTGAATCCCACGGGATGGATGCCAAAGGGCCCACGAGTTGGATAATGAATACATGCCTTTGGAGGATTATATGACATCAAGAAGGACCTAACCTAGCCCCTACCACCCAAACTATTTTCTTTAAAGAGGCAAAATGTCACCTTCTTGGAGCTTGATGTCACACATGGGCTAGTATGTGGTGGTGACGTGACACTTGGACTTTGATGAGGATTAGAACCTTTATTTAGTGGAGAGAGGTCCTAGAACCTTGGAAGATGGCTTTTGGAATCCCAATGTCCCTTCTCCAATCTCAACGACTTTCCAAAAGGGGGGCTAAAGGTTGCCCTAAAAGGGTGACATCTTTCCCTTTAGGGTTTCTCTATGTGCAAATTATGAATTATTTAATATTATTTTTGTAAAGGGGAGAGATTAGGGATTTTGACCCCTCATCTTGTGGTTTACCCTAAATTGTGTGGAAAACTATGTTTAGAACATTTTGTATAAATAGAGATCATTTGTATCTCATTTTGATCATAGCTCTCCCATTTTGAGAAGCCTTCCTAGCTAAATTGTGTGCCCTCTTTGGGAAATCTCCATATATTTTTCTTTTTTTATGGTTTCTTCATCCTATTGGTGGAAGAAGTAGTGTGCTACCTCTCTTGGAGCTACTTTCTTGCATTTGTGGTGGATTTATCTTGGTAAAAGGAGGTTTGTCTTGTCAATGATTGGACTAGTTAAGGATTTTATCTTGTTGTTGCTTCATTGCTTGGTTACAAGTTTGATTTGATAGGATTCTTGGGGAGTATAAGGGTTTACAACCCCACCATATATATCGTTCTTGTCTTGAAATAATTTGTTTCTCAAGGTTTTACTAGGAGAAGTAAAAGGGTTTAGACCCTCCTAGTACTTCCTAGTTAACATTGCTTGCCTTGGGGAGTAAAAGGGTTTACACCCCCAAGGAGATATAATTTTTTAGCACTTTATTCATTTGACTCCATTACCCAATATCTAAAGGCACTAAAAATAATTTCATTGGACAAATAAAATCTTGCATTGGTTAACGCAAAAACTCAAGATTTTGAGGTTGTCTAAATTGGAATCAATTCTATGCTTTATGTGCTTGGTTGAGCCACTAGGGAGTGTCATTTTTATAAGTGTTTCTTGCTGTTGTCATAACATTTAATATACAGCCAATAGGGCTGCAGAAACCCTAACACAACTTCCTTAATAACTCACAAACCAACTGTCAAAAGTTGCTAAAAGTTTTCCCCTATAATCTACTAACCCTAGTGCACTTTTTGGGTGCATTGTTAGCAAGTTTTGGTGGTTGATCTATTTTCTGTAACAACTTGTTTTATACATCCATAAGGCTGAAATTATATCTCTGCAATACTATTTTATTACCACCTTGTTTCATGCTAAAGTCTTTGTCTTTCATACTTGAGTTAAACTAGTCATTAGTAGCTTGTCTCTAGCAATCTTAACTAGACTTTTAGGAACTTTATTTCAACTCTTATTATCATTTTGTTCCTGATATATATAATTGTTTATTGTTTCAATTAGGGACAACAAGATTAACTGTCTTGTCCAACATATTATTGGGCTTGTGTCTTTTTTTTCCTTGTGTCTCAGGTAGGTACAATCACTACTTGGCAAGTCTACTACATTGTGGCATATATTCACCATCTACGATACTCTTTTCAATCCCTTATTACCTTCCATCATTGGCCTATAGGGGTCCTCTTTGTCATCTTTCCATCTTCTATATCATTTCCCCAGGGTCACTGGGATTCCCCCCTCGAGTTGATTACTTCATCTCTAAAGTGACAGGAATACCTATCTAAGGTGACAGTGGATAGGTGTTCTCTTAGTTGTCACCATTTTGTGGTTGGGTCAGGATTTTCCCAACCTACAAATTGTGCGATAACATTTTGGTGCCATTGTCAGGGAGGATTCAGAATCCTCTTCTGAACCCTAATGACACTTTGGCAAGCTATCCCAAATCCTTTCCCTATCTTTCCTAGTGATTCCAACTAAAGGACGTTCCATTTCCACCTTTGATGAGATCTTCTTGAAGCCCATCTGGAAACACCACCTTCCCAGAATCCATATTCCCTTAATACTTTTCCCACATGGAGGTTCAAACCTTCTAAGGCTTACCGAAGAATGCCTCCCAAGGCTCATGTTGTCAAAACCCTTTTCCATGGTACCCTTCACCTTGCTCCAATGGCTCACCCTTGGGAAAAGGACCTTTATAAACCCCTTAACATGGCCACCATCCCTTGATACCCCAACACAATGCTAAAAGAGTCTCACAAATGGTTGACAAAGTTTCCTGGAAACAATGTCACCAATGCAGACGATTATCTCTATGTCATAGGCCAAGACATGGAAAATGAAAAAGTGGAACATGAGGATGTAGCCATGAGGCTACTAGCCTCATCTTTGACCGAAGATGCCCAAAGATGGTTCATAGAGCTACCATTATGAGGATTTTTCCAAATTATTAAAAAAAAGATGGATAACAAAAAAATACAATGGGATTCTTGTAGCCCAGTTCAATCAAATAAAAAAAAAGGAGAATAAGACGGTGAGTGAATTTGACACCAGGTTCAACATATTGTATAGTCAGAACCTGACAAATTTGCATCCTACCCCTGCAACAGTTCGTCTCCTCTATGTGAATTCATTTAATGAGAATTTCCTCTTTATTCTAAAGGACAAGAAGCCCACTACTTTGGCACAATCCAAATAGTACAGTGAAGAGATTGAAGAAAATCTCCTTAACTCAAAGGTTGATCATTTTCGATATCCTTGTGTCAAGGAAGAAGCAAAGACTAAGGCTTCCAGTAGTATTTCTCTCGATCCAATTTCCCTCTTGACAAAAAATATAGATCAAATGAGTACTCAATTTATCCAAGCAAAGAATCAGATCATGGGTCGATTAACTATTGTGGAGAGAAATCATTCTGCCCCCAGACCTTAGTTTACCAGACAATAGAGAGATGTCATAGGTTGGAAGTTGAAGCCTCAATGAGAGGCAAAGGCCCCTAATACTTTGAAACCAACTGAACTGGTTGACACAAAACAAGTATTGTGTTGTTCTTTGTGACAAGAACCTCACCAAGAGGAAGAAGTCACATAGGAATAGATCGATGAATCCAGAATACAAGTGGAAAGAGAGGGGAGACCTTGGGCCTTGAATCAATTGACATACGATCAGAGGAAGGAGCTAAGGAAGAGGGAATACTTGACATACACCAGAAGAAATAAAGTTTCAACCCCTCCATCACAACCTACTGTTCCTCCTCCCTCTATAGAGAAGGTGGTCTCACCACTTCCACCTCCAGTACATGAGTTTCTTTCAAAGCCAGCTCCAACATATGAGATTCAGTTAAACATAGACATCAAATCCATGATTGGTAAGTTGAATATGATGGTTCCTATGAAAGAAATGTACAAAATCCCTTTTGTAAGGAGGGAATTCTTGAAGTTATTGCAGGTAACGACTAAGAACAAAAATCCTCTAATAATTTTGAACACCATGTATCTCAATCGGAAAAAGGACAACAGTCATCCTTTCTATCTTTCATTGGGAATGAATGGCCTCCGCTTGAACAAATGTATGTTGGATTCCGGGACCTCCACAAATGTCATTCCATTGAAGGTAATGGAACAACTTTGTTTGTATACGATCCAGACCTATGGAAATGTATGCAACATTGATTCTAAAGAGGGGTCAAGGTTTCTGGATTATGTGATAACTTTGAGGTCTTCTTGATTGATTTTCTGCATATCATCCTCCTTATGAACATAGTAGTGATTGATGTCCCAGATGCTTGATGGATGATCTTTCGAGGAGTTGGTATGCTTCCCTTGGAAGTTTCCTTAGCATGTATCTCACCCATGCACAAATTTCCATGGGAGATGGCACTTTTGAGGTATTATACAGTCGAGAGCGAGCCAACAAGAATGTGATGGATCCCAACAGTCCTGAATATAAAATTAAGGATGAGTTTGATGAAGTTTTGGATACCATTGAGTACAGTCCACGGGACTTACATTTCATGCAGTAGGATTTCATAGACACTCTCCTCGCAAGGAAAGATTAATACAAATAAAATCTTGCAAATTTCCAAGGGAAAGAGCTAGGGTCTATCCAAATATTGAAGAAAGAATATAAAGGATGTGAAGAATCCATAAAAAGTGCAGTCAACGTGGGACCTCCTTCCTATCCATACATTGAGAATATAACTTACATCAATTATAGTGAAGTAAGTATTGCGTTCATGTGGGACAAGAAGAAGGCAAAGCCTAAATATAACCAGAAGGATGGCATCTCATGGATTGGCCCTTACATCATCAACAAGAAGTCTGAGAAAGAGAAGTATTATTTGATAGCTTTGGATGTGAGAAATATGTCATTTCCAATAGATGGGTCTCTTCTCCGAACCTTTGTTTAGATCACTTGACTTCTTCAGGGCCCAAGGCCCAGGTAAGTAGGTAGGCATCTTGTTTCCCTTGAATTTTCATCTTGATTGCTCATGTTATTTTAGATGAATTTCATATTTCATTTTTCTCTACTAGCATCTTGATTTCATGTTTAGTTTAGAATTTTTTTTTTAAATGCTAAAAAACAAATATAGAATAGTTTTATATTTTGTTTTGATGTATATGGGCGAAGGGTGATAGAACCACCCTAGATTTTAAAGTGTGATGTTTCAGTGTTTGCACGGGTATACCAGGATATGTTGTGGTTCTCGTGCACTCTACAGCAAGCACATGTCTCCAAGTAGGATCCAGATGGTATCCCCAACTCCTGGGGATAAATAAGGAGATGATGTCTCAATGCCCTCAGGTTGAAAACATGGAGTACCGAGAGACAGCTTGACCAGTAGTTTCCACTTGCACAGACAGAGACCCACCTCACCATCACGGCTCCGAGTTGATCATGATAGTATCCACCACATCAGTTAGCCTCCAGAAGACATTGGGTCTTCCTCCATGAGGTACAAATCAGGTATTATGGTGAGTGTCATTTATTATTTGAGTAATTTGAGTTTGTTGCATCTATTACTGGTTTTGATTATGTGACATTTTCTTGGACATTATGCTCTTTTCCCTGTTTCATTTTGGTGGTTGACATTGTGCCCTAGTAAGTGGGTCACCCTTAAGGATAGGTATGCTATTGGGAGGTCCTTTTTGACAATTCATCGTGCCATTACTGACCATACTTGTCACTTTCCACACTTCATCCCCTCATCTCCTCACCTTTTGGGTTTTTCATATGTACTGACCCAAGAAGGGGTTGTCCTTCACTTCATGGGAAGAATGGGTTGAAGGCCCAAAGGCTTGTCGCTGGAAAAAGATAGAGACAAACCATTAACCTTCTATATGCTTTCCTAGGGATCCCGAGGACAATGAAATGTCTCTCATAAAAGAAACTAATGGGACTTGTAAAAGAATAACTAATAACAAAATATAAATCAAGGAGGACCATGTGTGGGCATTGTTTTTATTTCGTAGGTAGAAGCCCCACACATGTTTCCAACTTAGGGAAGCATGGTATGACCAAGGTAGATTTAATATGGGCACATTTTTTCATACTTAGGTAGAAGCTCTACCTTGGCTTCAACCTGGAAACATCCTAAAAGAGTAAAAGGAAACAAATGGGCTTGGAAAAAGGTTGCATTGAAAATGAAGGTGTAGCACACCCTCTACAAAGGCACCCATAAGTGAGACACTGCAACCCCTTGTATGTCATGAAACCTTGTGCCCAAAGGTCTTTCCCTTAATCCATGACACATAATCCACATGACTTAGAAGGAGGTGCCCTCGGGAAACACCCCTAAAATTGAGGTACAATTCACCCAATAGGTATTTTGTAAACCCTCCCATACCTAAACTTGGAAAATTGCGTAGGGTATTTGAGAATTAGTTTATTTTGATGAGGTGGTTTGGATTTACTTGCTTAGATGGATCTTTTCTTGATTTTATTTATTCATCATGATGATTTGACTTGATATCCTTGGAGGTTGTATCCATTTGTCTTTGCAGGACCCATCTGGTGGACAATTTTGGAGGAACAAGCATAGCTTGGGCTTCCATGGGGCTTGAATCCCATAGGTTGCATAACAAGTGCTCGCGTGTTGGATCATGAATACATGCCTTTGGAGGCTTAGATGACATCATGGAGGACCTAACCTAGCCCCTACCACCCAAATGATTTGCTTGAAAGAGGCAAAATGTCACCTTCTTGGAGCTTGACATCACACTTGGGCTAGGATGTGGTGGTGATGTGACACTTGGCACTTTGATAAGGATTGGCACCTTGATTTAGTGGAGCGATGTCCTAGCACCTTGGAAGATGGATTTTGGAAGCCCAGCATACCTTCTCCAATCTCAACAACTTGCCAAAAGGGGGCCTAAAGGTTACCCTAAAAGGGTGACATCTTAACCTTTAGGGTTTCTCTATGTGCAAATTATGAATTATTTAATATTATTTTTGTAAAGGGGAAAGATTAGAGTTGTTGACCCCTCATCTTTTGGTTTACCGTAAACTATGTGGACAAACTATGTTTAGAATATTTTGTATAAATAGAGATCATGTGTATCTCATTTTGATCATATCTCTCGCATTGTGAGAAGCCTTCCTAGCTGAAATTTGCGCCCTCTTTGGGAAATATATATATCTTGTGATTTTGTTCATGCTATTGGTGGAAGAAGTAGTGTGCTACCTCTCTTGGAGCTAGTTTCTTGCATTTGTTTGGATTTGTCTTGGTAAAAGGAGGTTTGTTTTGTCATTGCTTGGACTAGGTAAGGATTTTATCTTGTTGATGCTTCTTTTCTTGGTTACATTTTTTATTTTCTATACTTATTGGGGAGTATAAGGGTTTACAACCCCACCATAATTGTCATTCTTGTCTTGAAATTATTTTTTGCTCAAGGTTTTATTAGGAGAACTAAAAGAGTTTACACCCTCCTAGTACTTCCTAGTTAACATTATTTCCTTGGGGAGTAAAAGGGTTTACAGCCCCAAGGAGATAGCATGTTTAGCTCTTTATTCGTTTGACTCCATAACCCAATATCTAAAAGCACTAAAAATAATTGCATTGGAGAAATAAAATCTTACATTGGTTAACGTGAAAACTCGGGATTTTGAGGTTATCTAAATTGGAATCAATTATATGCTTTATGTGCTTGGTTGATCCACTAGGGAGTCTCATTTTTATAAGTGCTTCTTGTTTCTGTCATAACATTTCATATACAGCCATTAGGGCTGCAGAAACCCTAACACAACTTCCTTAATAACTCACAAACCAATCGTGAAAAGTTCCTAAAAGTTTGCCCCTATAATCTACTAACCGTAACACACTTTTTGGGTGGATTCTTAGCAAGTTTTCATGGTTTATATCTCTTATGTAACAACTTGTTTTCTGCAGCCATAAGGCTGCAAATATATCTCTGAAATACTATTTTCTTACAGCCTTGTTTCATGCTAAAGTCTTGCTCTTTCATACTTGATTTAAACTAGTCATTACTAGCTTGTCTCTAGCAATCTTAACTAGACTTTTAGCAACTTTATTTGCAGATCTTATTATTATTGTGTTGCTGATATATATTATTGTTTATTGATGCAATTAAGGACAGAAATATTAACTTGATTTTCCAACATATTATTCGGCGTGTGTCTATGTTTTCCTTGTGTCTCAGGTAGGTACAATCACTACTTGGAAAGTCTACTACGTTGTGGAATATCTTCACCATCTACGTCGAGACTCTTTTCAAACCCTTCTTAAAGAATCATTGACCTATAGGGGGACTCTTCATCATCTTTCCATCTTCCATCTCATTTCCCCCAGGGTCACCGGGATTCCCCGCTTGAGGTGATTACTTCATCTCTAAAGTGATGGGAATACCTATCTAAGGTGACAGTGGGTAGGTGTTATCTTAGTTGTCGCCATTTTGTGGTTGGGTCGATATTTTCCCAACCTACAACTTTTGCAATAACAGTACTGATAGGCAGATGAGAAGGCATGGGCCCCTATAATACCACACATCACCATCTAATTAATGGCAGCAATATCCACCACACCCAACTTGGCCCACAGAGGACAGTAGGTATTTATTCATGAGGTAACAATTATGGTATCGTGGTAAGTGTCATTTTAATATTTGAAGCATTTGAACATGTTGCAAAGGATCCTTTCTTTATTTTGAAAATATTTTCTTGGAAATTATGATTTTTTCCCTATTTCACCTTGGTGAGTGTCATGGTTTCATAGTAAGTGGTCGACCTCAGGGAAATGTTTGCTATCGGGGGGTCTCCTTGAAGGGTCATCATACTATTCTCGCTCCTACTTGTCACCTTCCATCACTTCTTCCCCTATGTTTCCCCATCTTTTAGGCTTTCATGGTTATTGACCCAAGAAGGGAATGTACCTCATTTCATGGCAAGAAGGGTCCACTAGGCTTGGATGTGCTCTAGCCAAAACATCATGCAATAAAATCTCACCCTGGGATACCGCAAGCAATGAAACGCTTCTCAAAAAAGTGAGGGACCCATAAAATAAATAACTAATTAACTAATAACACTTTCCAAGGTAGAGTGTTTGTGGGCTATGCATTTCCTTTTTAGTGCCCCTTATCGTCTTCAACTTGGTGACACATGAAAAATAAATGGATGATAAAGGGCTTGGAAAAATATGATTTAAAAACAAAAAGAGGAAAAGGATGTGGCTATCCCTCGACAAAGGCACCCATAAATGAGACAATACAAGCCCTTTTATGTCATGAAGCCCCATACATAGAAGTCTAAGCCCATCCACCTCACATTCACTACATGACCTAGAAAGGATTCTCCTTAGTAGCATCCCCTACTTGAGGATTTGGTTCACCCAATAGGGCATCATGACGCCCCTCCCATATCTAAATTTGGCAAATTGTATAAGGCTATGATACTAGAATGTTGGGTATGTGTTATATTATTTGCATGTGTGTGTGTGGGCGCATCAGTTTGATAATTGTGTCTAACGATCACTCTAGTAGTGTTCTTTGTGTCGTGTGCATCGGGCACTTTCCTAGGGGGGTCCTAGGGGGGGGAGGTATGACCCCTTGGTTACGCACAGTGTTCAAAAACGGACGGTAGCCCGGGGTCGACGAGGTTTGGGGCAACGCCCCGAATTTTTTTTTGGGCGGTTTTTGCTATTTTTAGCGGTTTTGTAAATTAATCCTGGATTGAAGGATTAGGGTTTTGGTATATATTAAATACCTAAAAACATTGTATATATTGTTTGGTGAATGGTGAAATTCGATATAATGAATATAAGAAAGGTTTTCCCGGTTGAGGGTTTCCGGTATAAAATCTTTGTGTACTATGTGTATGAGCCATTGATTAAATTATGTTTTGCTTAATAATTTATATGCATTGCTTTACTTCACAGGTTTAAAACTTACACTTTGAGCATTTGTTTGTTTTGAAAAGGGGGGATTTGATGCACATGTTTGGCTGGTTATTTTATTAGATATGGCTTACTTAGAATGATATTGTGACTTGTGGACCCTTGGATGGTGTACTTGTTTGTCTTTGCATGTCCTTGACAGGTGAAAGTTTGAACATGGAGGCACAAGGTTCCATGGACCTTCATTTGGGGCATGAATCCCACAAGTTGGATGATGCATCCCCTCTCCTTGGGACAGCTTGAATGAGGGATGTTGTCTTTGGAGGCATTTGATTATCCATTGGAGGTGACTTGCTAGCCTTCCCATCCCCAATGTTTTCCTTTGGAGGCCATACTCGTCTCTTTTGGGGCATGACATCATCACTTGGGGCTAGGGAATGATGGTGCAAGGTGTTTTGATGGTGATGTGGCTTGGATTGATGGAGAGAGAGACACTTGGCATGCATATGAAACTTATTGGTAGGATATGTGGCCTTTGAAGGCCCAACAATTCTCACCCTAGGAAAAAATTTCTCTCCTAGTGGCCCAACGTCACCCTTTAGGGCATGACGTCACCCCTAAAAGGGGATTTTCTTTTTGTAAATTTGAATTTTAGAGTTGTAAAGGAAAAAGGAGGAGGTCGGTCTCCCTAATTTGTTGTTGACATTTGGAATTGTGGACAAATGGGTTTTAGGTGNACCCTTTAGGGCATGACGTCACCCCTAAAAGGGGATTTTCTTTTTGTAAATTTGAATTTTAGAGTTGTAAAGGAAAAAGGAGGAGGTCGGTCTCCCTAATTTGTTGTTGACATTTGGAATTGTGGACAAATGGGTTTTAGGTGGCCTCTTATCAAAAGAGGTCACCCCATTTTCATTTTAGACACAACTCACTTGAAAATTACATAATATATGGCTGAAATTTTCTCCCTACTTGGGAATTTTTCTCTATCTCTCTCTCTTGAACACTTCTTTGTGATGCTAGTACTTTTCTTTAGATGAAGGAAGCTAGGGATATATCTCTTGGATGCTTGTTCTTGGTAATTTTGGTGGAATACACTTAATAAGAAAGAGTTTCTTCATACTTTTTCTTGGAATTGGTAAGTAATTTCTGCATTAATTGAGTTTTTATTCTTGTTTCAAGATAAATTTGTCTGAACCCTTGGAGGATTATAAAGGCATACACCCTCCATCAAGTCTACTTTGCTATCATTGAATAAGCTACTTTGCAAAGGTTACTAGGAGGAGTAAAAAGGCTTACACCCTCCTAGATTTACCTTGCTTGTTTTGTTTTCTCTAGGGAGTAAAAATGTTGACACCCCTAGAGAAGTAACACAACTAGATCTTACACAAGAGAATTCATAACCCATTAACTTGGAACTAGTCTAATTTTCATTGGAGATATAAAATTGTTGCACTGGTATGCGTGAACTTTAAAGATATTGCAATTGTTCAAGTTGGAATCAATTATTCACGCTATGAACTTGATTGTGCCCTAAGGGCATCTAGTTTATCCAAGCGATTATCTTTGCTATTAAAAAAAAAATCTACAGCCATTGGGGCTTCTACAAAATCATCTTTTCTTCATTCATTTCTCATTATTCTAGTGTTGAAATTTGCTTACAAACTGTTATTACTAAACTATTTGTTATTGGCTATCATTTGGGTGGATTGTTTGTTGATTTTGGTGGCTAGTATTTGTTGTTGTAGCAATTTTTTTCTAAATCCACTTGTATGGCATGATAAATTTCTAATAACATCGTATAATAGCTACTAATCACCACCAAAGTCTTACTCTAATCATTGGAAGTTTGACTAGTCGATTGCTAGCTTTATTTCTAATATATTTTACTAGATTTTGGATGGTTAGATTTGCAGCTATTGTCATCATTTGTTGTTGATAAATATATTTATGTACTTCTAAAATTTGGTAAAGAAACGGTTCTTGCATGATCCCCTTTATTTTAAGGCTTGTATATCTATCATTTGTCTTGTTCCGGGCATATTTAACATTGTTTTGTAGGTGCACAATACTTGGCAACCATTCTCTATTTACAAAACTCATTCTTAAGCCTTGCTCCTTCTTTAATATTGACCTGTACGGATGTTCATTGATCATCATATCACTTTCAATCTCAATCCCCCTAGGGTCACTGGGATTCCTCCCTTGTTGTGATTTCATCATCACTAAAGTGATGGGAGTGTCTATTTAAGGCGAGAGTGGGTACATACTCTCGTAGTTGTCACACTTCCATGGATTGGGTTGGGATTTTCTTAAGCTACAGATTGTGCAATAACATGTTGTATACAATAAAAAATGAAACTTTCATGAGACCTTTTCCATGTGGGAGAAAAGACAAACAAACAAAGAAAATAAGGAGAAATGAACTGGAGAGAATTTGAAGTGTTGGGGACGCATGACCTTCCATATATCCTACCAGTCGACTCAGTCTTCTATATCATGTTTCCCCACAATGAGAAAGGGATTCTTTGGATATGATTGATGTAAAGAGGTTGACCAGATGTCACTGAGAAGAATAGAGATGAAACAAAGAGCCTATAACTTGCGCATTGTTGAATAATAAATATCTTCGCAAAGTAAAAAGAATGTTGGTTTTCCCATTTGGGTTTCCGTAAATTCTGGGTTTTGTGTATGTTTTTCGTATTTGAATTCCATTGTCTATGGTTGGAAATGGCTGCAGTGTAATTCAATGAATGGTTAATGGAGTATATTGTAATTAATGGTTGTATGCATATTATTTAGCAAAGAGAAATGTGTGCAAGTTATTTTTCGAGATCGTTCTTCCTTTGATACGGTTCCTGTGAGCCAATAATCCAGACCAACCATTCTTTAACCATGCCCACACATTCATTTTGAAGTGGGAAATTGATGGCCCTCCTTCCTGAGTCATTTTTGTTTACTTGAGGGTTTCTAATTTCATTTTATGAGTCGTTGGGGATTTCCTTTCACTCCTAGAGTCAATTTTATTGCTATCCAGTGTCCACACATTGCTCGTAGGTCATGCTTCACATTCTCAACTTTGTGAGGGTGTTTTCCTTTGCCCATAATTCATATATAGATCATTCTTCAAAATTTGGGGTTTTTTCGGTGTTTATTTACTACCCATGAACCACATACACATTTTAACAACTTCGTCAGCTACCAATTCTGCCACGGACATTTTTCTCTACTATTAAATGTTAAAATTTCCCTCCAAATATTTTTTGTCTTGTTGTTGGTTACCAAAATCCCCCTAAATGTTTTTATGATATTGTTGGTTTTCGGAATTCACCCTGCAGGGGTTTTCCCTCATTATTGGTTGTTAAATTCATTGTTTGGCTATTTGTTTTAACCATTGGTCGACCCATTATGATTGTGTTGTCATTTGATCGATTTACTCCTCCTTATTCGACTAACAACAGTTTCTAGTCATTTAAATCTTCCCACTAATCAAGTGGGTCTTCATTTGGTCGATTCGGTTCACTTGGTCAACCAGAATTCCATTTGACTCGACTTGCTCGATTTTCCTTTCGTCTGACTCAACTTTCAGGAATTCGAGACCCTCATAATTTGATCGACTTGAATTTGGTTCGATTAGTCAAGTTTTCATAAGTGAATGAGAGCTAAGCTTATATTTGTCTTACAAATATTTCTATGTTGGTGAAAAGGTGAGGCTATAAGCTTCACGGTTGTGGATCATAACTCAATGTTGATCAATTCATTGGTTGGATATTTTTTTGTGTTAGCACCTATTAGAAGACATCCATAAATGAGTGTAAATTAATTATTTAAATATAAATATCACAACAAATATGAAATATTAAGTAAGGTCAAAAATGTAAGTACTCAAAAACTTTGTGATCAACCCTTTTCTTCCTTGACATCCTATCTTATGTGTTGAATGGGTCATGTTATCGCACAATTTGAACTTGCCACAAAATCCCAAGGCAAGTGGGTACAAAATTGATGTAACTAGGAATAACCTATCACTGTCACATTAATAGGAGATCCCTTTCTATTTAGGAGTATGTTTAAGCTATCCCAGGGGAGATGTCCCCGGTAACCTGGGGGGTTTGAGAAGGATAAGGAAAATAGTCACAAGGAAACCCTTCCCCTCTCACAGATCAATCTAATCAGAGGTTTCTTTTATGTCTTAAGGATGAAACAAATGAATAATATTTTGTACCTACTCAGAACAAGACAACAAGGAAAACGGGGCACTTTCCAAGGACCAGATAATTGTTGGTACTTCAAAAGACAATAAACCTTCGTAAAATAAGCTAGCTGATTATGAATTTGCAGCAATGCATCAATTTGTAACGACAATTAATATCTTATAACATCCACAAGATTCAAGCCTAGAAAGTGCTTGAAAAACATACAATAAAAAGTGACTTTAACTAGGCAAATTGATAGTAAATTGTCACAAGCAAAATTGGCAATGATAGGATAGATTTTAATCTCACTTTTGAAGATATTTTGCTGCAGTTAGATGGTTGTAGCTATCTTTTTCAACAGAAGCAAGTTTAAATGGTCAAAGTGCAAGAAAACCACACAAAAAACTAGCACTTACCTAGTAGATTCACTAGCAATTGTCACAGTTGGATTTCGATTGGTTATAGTGTGAGTTATGTAGGTAAATGTTCCAAATTAATGTATGTTTAGATGGTTGTAGCAATGTTTTGCTACAGAAGAAATTTAGATTAGGAATTAGTCTAATTTAGGGTTAGAAAGAGTTAGTAAAGATTTCAAAGATAAGAGTATAAGTGTTTGTTTGCTCAATCACCACTTGTAAGAGGCAGTCTAGTGCCTTTCTAGGGTAAATGGAGTCACTATTGGAAGCAGCAAATTATTAAAGGAAAGATATAAAATAATAATAATATGTTAAGGGATGGAGAGGACAAAAGAGGTGTAGGTATCCCAAGGCCTCAAAAATCCTTTTCCAAGACAAAATTGCTAGAAAGTAACAAGGGTTAGGCCCTCGCGATTTTATCTTTCCTTGAACAAAATGTAATAAATTATGTAATTGGAAATGGAAGTAGGGTTACTAGAGTGCTAAAATAGTAGGGCTCTAGTATTTACTTCAAATTACGTGTATTTCAAGAGATTTTAACACATGGAAGATTATAGGGAAAAAGATAATAACATATGTCATTCCCATGGGGTTTCAAGCTAGCAATTTCATAATCTTAGACATGAAACAAGTAAAAAATAACCATAGCATTCATTCACAATAAATAAATGCAGAATTTCCACTTACTTCACCAAGAATAATCTAGAAAATCACCCTAGTTGAAGATCCTCCACAAGAAAATAGCCAAAATGCACCAAAAATTGCCTCCTTCAAGAAGTGTGCACCACTAGTTTCAGCCAATAACACTTAAGGGAGGCTGAATTTTAGACCTCTACTTGAGTGATGAATGATTTTTGAAAAAACAAAAGAGTTTAATCTCTTATTTGTACAATGACAATGACCTTTAATTGTCTTTTAGGTCACAAAAGGCCGACATGGCCAGTTTACATCAAAAATCCAGTTCTTACATAAAATTAACAATTAAAACCCTAATTTGACTTTAGGGATGATGTCATTCCCCTCTTAGGTTGACGTTAGGCCCCATCATGGAACGCTAGGCCTCAAAAGGCCTCAGAAGTTACCACATGTGTCAACTAGCACCAAATTTTCCTCATGCCAAACCCTAACTGATGACATCAAGGGTCAATATGATGACGTCAGGGGCCTTCAAGGGCCAACATCATGGTAGAAGGGAAAGACCTCCCTACGTCTAGGCCTGCCAAAGTGTCTCAGGGGAAACGTTCTTCTTCTTTCTTTGTGCCATCCTCTGGTGTCTCTTTGCCCCTGGTTGGGGTCACAACATCCATCTAGTGGGATTTTAGCCCCATGGAGGTCCGAGCTAATCATCTCCCCATATGTACCTGTCCACTGGGCATGATCCTGCAGAAACAACAAGTACGGCCTCCATGGGCTCATAAGTCACAGGTATCATAGCAATGTCAATCACATCCAATAATCAAATTACCCAAACATGTGCATCAAACCCCCCTTTACCCAGACAAATTCTCAAAGACGTTATGCAGTTTAACAAGCCAGGTTTGGAGAGGGTCTCAGGATGTCCTATTGGGATAATCCTCCACAAGTTTGGGTTGTTTCCCAGATGAAGACCAATCTAGGTCATGTAAGTGTATGAAATGGTGTAGGGAATGTTTGGGCAAGGGGTACAGTGTGTAGATTTTAACCTTGTACAATATTTACTGCAAATAGATTTTTAGTAAAAGAACAGAAAAGATACAATGGAAAATACAAACATTTCACAAAGATTTTTCCCCTGGAAACCCAAACCGGGAAAACCAGCATATTCTATATTCATTCATAGTGATACATTGTTTACAATACAATATACATATAGGAGCCAGCAGCATCCAAAACCCTAACACAATGACTTGGATTTGTCAACAACCCTAATTCCTTAACCGGAAATAGAAAACCATCAGTAAAGAAACCATGTGTTGAAAAACCACCACTACCCTGGTTTGGTGACCAGATAGATGGTAGTGTCATACCGCTACATGACCATGTACCTAATAGGTCGGCTCATGATGAGACCTCCTATCCACCAACTAGATCTTGAGTTTTAGTTTATTTTACGGGTCCCCTTTTGTTACTGAGAAGCCATTTATTTCTTTCTCAGGAATCCCTAGGCGAAGCATCTCAATGTTTCATTTCGGATTTTAACTTTTTCCAGCTACTTTTACCCTCTGGGCCTTTAGCCCCTTCTTCCCACAAGGCAAGGTACAACCCTTACTAGTTTGGCAAACCCAATGCCCGAACCAAGGTAGGGGAAGATGAGAGGGACAATAATGAAAAGTGGTAAGTATGGAAGGAAGGGATGATGACCTTTCATACACCACCTAGTGGCAACTCATCCCTAAGGGAACCAGCTTACTAGGGAACTATGTCACCCTCCTAGGTATGAACAAGTTAAAGAGCATAATTTCCAAGCAAACGTTATGAAACAAAAGAGAGTCCAGTGCACATATTCAAATGCTTCAAAAATCAGAGTGACACATACCATGATACCCGAACTCATTACCTCATGGAGCAAGACCCACTGCTACTTCAGGATCGGGCCTATGGGATGGATGTTGTTGTTGATGATAGATAGGGTGCACTAAATAAAGGATGGGCCCTTCGGGGCCAATATCAATTCATATTCCTCTTGGTACTCCATGTCTAGGACCTGTGGGCCTCGAGACATAATCTCTTTAGTTATCCCTAGGATAGGGGATAACAGGACCCATTTTTTATTCTTTTATACAACAAAGCAATTGAAAATTAGTATTTCATACAATAATTAAATTTGATGTACATAAAAGAATAAATGAATGATTACACACCTCTAATGCACATTATTGTTGGGGTGCCTCCTCCCGTGATGCAATTATATTCATTTCTTTTAGCATCTTCATGTACATTTTTTTGGACATCCCTACCGACATGTATTGGATTCCCCCTCATTTGTCGCTTGAAATTTTCATAATCTTCCTGAAAAACAAAAAGGTACAATAATTTTTTTTTAAATGGACATGAAAGTAAATATAGCAAAAAAAATTAATTTGGTCATTTTTGGAACATATTATAGAAAAACATGTTTAGTAATAATACCTTTTAAATGATTCTTTTTTGTTATTGTAATTTTTTGCTATTAAAATTCTCACGGGTCTCATTGACCATTGCTCCATAAAAATTTCCTGTAGTTTATGTATAACCTGATTTTTGGAGTCATTGGATTGATTTTTGTATTGTAAGTGGAAAGTGCATATATATGTTATTTCCACTATATCCCTCAAAGTTTTGTAAAACAATTTTCCCCTCATTAAATTCAAGCACCACTCCAGTTGAATTGATGACCAAACTTTCATCATCCTTTACAACCTTCATAATTTTTGTCATGTTAGGATAACATTTCATTCTCTCGCTAGGATTCCCTGCATAACATTAAAAAAATGTGAAATCAAGTGTTTAAAACTTGTTAGCGATTAATGTTAAGAAATTCATTTTTAGTAAAAATTCAAAGAAAAACTTCATGTCGATTACCTTTTGATCCACCTAATTCCTTTCTTTGCAAAATTTACATAAATATTTTATGTTGTTTTACACTTAGAATGATAACCATCTTATTGAGTTTTTTCAAGTTTTTGCCCCGCGTGACACGCATTAACCAATATACATCATTAATTTAAGCCGACAGAAAATTGAAATATATAATCAATTTTTTAATAAAACTTAAAGAACTTGCCTCATTCTCTTGCTAGGATGAGATACCCTTGCGCTTGCCACAATAAGTCATTTTCCTTGAACTTCTATCAACCATCTTCTATAAAAAAAAAATCAAGAATTGTTAGATATAAAAATAATGAAATAGTTTTACAAAATAATATGTCGGTGTGTATAATGAAATAGTACGACCCAGTGTGATCAACATAATTATACACATTGGTGTTCATTATTGTATATTTCACACTATCTAATCCATGTACATATGATACTAAAATAATGTGTATTTGTATTTAAAACTAATCGGTGTTGTTGACAGAAATGTGTGCACCAGTGTGACATTATTGTATTGTGCCCACCTTGCGTCGTGAAAAAGGTTTTTTGAAAATCAATTGACGGTGATATGGCTTGGGATCCAATGCAATGAGTTGTACCATTGCAACGGATACTAAATGCCCCATATAGAAGTAAAAAAACCCTATAAAAATATATATCTTAAAAAAAAATCCCCTTGTGAAAGATAGAGAGGGGAACCATGAAAAATAACAATAAATCTAGGGCTTCCAATACCGAAGGTAACTATTAAACCCTTGTATTTTTTTAGAATGCATTGAAAATAGTTTGAATCAAATATGGAAATATTGAGATGATCAATAGAATAAAATCGCAAACCTGAAATTTCTCCTATGCAAATTTGTATGTGGCCTACGATGATCCCTTCCAAATTGGCTCTTCAAAAAAATCAACCCACTCCAAAGTCTTCACTGGTAAATCTCTCATGCACAAATATCCCCTCCTAATTTTGTCAAAAGAATGAAATAATGAATAGTGTTTTCATTTTTAAACACATGCATTTCGAAAAAAGAAATTCCCACTTGTTTTTTCACTTTATAATTTGGTGCATTGATGATAAACTCGAGCGTTGTTTTTTTGTAACATACCTTTTTGGTGCGCTATACATTTTAGTACACCTATGCATTTTAAAGAGCATTGATGCACTTTAAAGCACCGGTGTGATTTAAAGTGAACCAGTGTGCTTAGTGTTGGATTACTGAGAGGGGGTGAATCAGTAATAGAGCAATATAATCCCTAAAATTTAAGTGTTATATCAATGTAGCATTGTCATCCAATAGTTGCAGAGTAAATAAACAATAAACAAATGAGAAATCATACAAATACACAATACACCAGTGTTTTTACGTGGAAACCAAAAGCGGGAGAAAACCATGGAATGCTTCTTCTTATATGTCTTTAAGAATTACATTCATTGGAAGCACCAACTTTCTTTGTTTTCCAGCTGCAACTGGAAGGAGGCTCCAACCCCCTAGTTTCTCAGGCTACAACCTGAGGGAAGCTCCAACTCCCCAATTCTCCGGCTACAACTAGAAGGAGGCTACAATCCCCTATGTTCTTCAGCTACAACCGAAAGGTGGCTACAACCACATGTCCTTTTCCCGTCCAACCTCCCTAACATAGAAGTAGAATGATGGAACCATTGTCACACTATCATTGTGAGATATATTGTTGTAAACCTGTACCAATCAACCTGCACCAAACAACATGTACCAATAACCTAAACCATGCATCAACCATGAATCAACCTATACCTCAACCTATACCATAAACAAATGCATCAACCATGCACCAAACCTGTACAAATAACATGTCACAATAACCTGTCCAAACAACCTGTAATCAACCTGTACCATTAATAAGTGCATCAACCATGCACCAATATGTACCTCAACATGTACCATCAACAAGTGCATCAACCATGTACCAATCATGCATTAAATATACATAAATTGTGACTCATCAAGATGTACCAACATCATCAACTATACACCCCTTGTATGTGCCAACTCATCAACTACTTGTCTCAAGCATGTACCCAACATGTACCTCAAAAAAATCCCTCTTCAATTTCATCATCCAAATATGATTTGTAACTCTATAATAGACCTGGTGTATATGATCACATACCTGCAAACCTTCCTTAACTTTAACAACAAGAGACTAGCATTTTCCTCAAACTTTACTTTAGTCTCACATAACTGATTTTGGATTAGTCAACAACCCTAACTTGCAATAATCATAACTATGTACTTGTAATGAATAAAGATCTGAAAATAGTACACGGTGTTCTTTAGTGTCTGTTGTGCAATTATTCCAGGTTTCACTACTTGGATCCTCTCAAAAAAGGAGTTATAGCAAAAATGGCATACCTTATTGAATTTTGTCTTATTCTAGAGAGCGAACTTGTAGAGCATGCCCCGCATGCAACATTTTTTGTATGGGTCTAAAAATTGTAAAAAGAATACTACGTATTGTACTCTAACCAATAAATTTGTTCTTACTAAATTTGGATATGTTATGAAGAAGTTATGACGTTTTTACCCGAAACACTTGTTTTAGACTAGTTTCAGGACTAGCCACAAACCCTATTTTCCACGGCATGTAACTCCGAAAATTCAACAACCCGCAAGCTAAAATTTGTATCACATCTACTTGGATATGTTTCCTCAACGGCCTCCCAATTTCGCGTTCTGAATCATTCTAGAAAAAAAAGTTATTGCGAAAATGGTGAGATGACATGTAAATAACATACCTTAGAAAGCATCATCAAAATAATTTATCCTCCCTTGAATTTTGGCCTTATTTACTTCACCTTCCCTCTAAAATTCAGCTTAGATATCCTTTGATTACCTTAGTCACTTGTATATATTCGATATTCTCAAGTGTGATTAAAAATGAGAGACCATTGCCTCTTATTTATACTTTCATGTAGCTTCCTCAAGGGGTTACCTTCTAACCATCTTAACCCACTTTCCTTATTTTAGGGCTAATGTTATAACCCTAATTTTCACCAGACATGCTTACCTAGAATCAGGCCATCTTAGATTCCTTCTTTGCCAAAACATTGCTGAACAACTCTTCTTAAAAACCCCTTTTATAAAGACCCACGCGCCCTGCTCCATTATTGCACGCGTGTACACGCTAGCTTACCCAAGACAGCCCATGTGTACCTACAAAAGCACGGAAAAAGGAAATTTGATGATGGAACACACAGCTTTGGGTAAGTTAAATAAACCTTTCGATCATGCATGGTCGGTCACTCGACCAAATACCTAGCTTCTTCTAGCCTATAAAAGAAGGGTTAGGGTTCCCAATTGAAAGGAGGAGAATCATAGTGAAGAAACTATACCCGATTGAGCATTCCATTTGTCCCAACATTTATCCATCCTTGTGCAAAGAGAAGTATAGAGAAAATCAGTTGGAAGATAGTGGAAGAAGAGCCCAGGACCAGGATCGAGGAGCAGTAGTCGACTTTATCCATGTAAGGTATCATTGTGAAGTTAATAAAATAATTGCTTTTCTCGTCCCGCCATATGAGATTGTCATTATTGGAATATTGATTGTATGATTGATTAAATCTCTAACCCATTAGTTCATAGATCAAATGCATGTGGAGTTCTTTGTTTTTCTTTAGTGAATGTAGGTCATCATTGGGAGGAGAGTTGCAGTCAAAGAACGACCAAGCGCGAAAAGGGATCGACATCAAACACGAATAATAAGGTACGTCAACTTAATCTCTTGAGACTTGTATTTACATATGAGTAATGGGGGTCTAGGCATGGGATGATGGTAAAAAGTAAGAATCTTTAGGTCATTTCTGCATGCATGATAAAACCCTTAGTTCTAGTCCATAGGAGGGATTTCCCACCCACAACAGAATTGGCGACCATACTGGGGATCTCTAGGGTTTCTGGGAATATTTTTCTTGGGTATTTTTAAAAACTGGTTTCATTCCTTGTTTTTAAAATTTCTGCAAAAGTCTGAGCTAACAGAGATTTTGGTCTTCCATACAAGTTATCTCTATTTCTTTTCTTGACTGCATTTTTTTTTTCCGAGACCCACAGAGGTACATGCGGCATGTATAAGGTCTGCACACGTGTACCCATGCCCTACATTCTCACAGCCCACGTGTACACGCTAGCTGAGGAAGTGTCAGTCACGTGTATGATTCCAAAAAAATTCTTTTGGAGAGGCAGTCATCCTCTTCCCTGTTAGAAATAGTCCTTCTCGGGGGTTTTCTAGAAAACTTTCTAGTCTTTGTTGTTTGCAGTCTATAGCTTAAGTTTCACCTTAGATTGGTTTGTTCTATGAAGTTTTACTTGAATTGTCTTCTTTTTTCTATTAAAGTAAGTGTCTGAGTCTTCAAGAGATCCTGGTTCTCAGTACCAGTAGTCTCTACCTGAGCTGGATTGCTTGGCCTTTCATTTGTCTCATATTTTCAGAGATACACGCATCCTGTATAAGGCCAGAACGTGTGTACACGCGCTCTAACTTTACACAGCTCATGTGCACATGCTTGTTGTTGAACTGTCAACAGTGTGCTTGTGGAGAAATTTTTTGTTGAAAGTGAGGCAGTCATCCTTTCCTTTGACAAGAGTTATACCTCTCAGGATTTTGGGTCTCTGTCATAGCGGTTAGTAACTCATGTTTGATCAGAGCAATAGCTTTCTTTTTCATTAAGAATTTTTCCTCAAAATTTTCTTTTTATAGGGTTTTTAGACAAGTGTGAGAGTCCAGTTTTATTTTTCTTGTGTGTGATTTTTAAAGTGACTCTTTGTGATCTGCGCTTAGGCCAAAAGTTTTCTTGGTTTTTACTTGTTGATATTCTTCCTTTTTTCTTTGTGTGCATTCAAATAAAAAAAAATCTTTTATTTCTTTGTTTGGTTAAATAATGTTGTTTTGCATTAGTAACCAGGGAAAAGTATTTTCTTTCATAAGTTCTTGACGGTTTACTTAGATCATAAGTAGCTCGTAGTCAAGTGAAATCCTGCTTTGAGTTTGTTGTTCAGAGATATTAGAAAAATTTTAGTTTGAAAAGTTGTTTAATATTTGAGTCAAGTGAAGTTATTTTGTTTCCAGCTTTCTGTTTATTTTGCTTTCGTCTTTCAAACATCACTAGTTTAACTTTCATAACCTTTGACTTAAGACAAGCCATAAAAATTAACACTAAATCTAAAATTCATTAGACTTTTTATGTTTGTAGGGTCAACCAACTAGTTTAGGGTTAGGGCCTTGAATTAGGTTCGAGAGGAAACTCTTCAAGGCCATTAAATCAAACATTGGAGTCTAAGTTAGGGAGTGTCAAAGTCCAGTATCATGAAAGTTATCCGGGACCCCCCTCTAACATAGGGGATAAACACAAGGTCGTGTGTGGAAAGGTAGCGGAGATAACCCCTCCAAAGATGGACCAATCGTAGTGGAGAACACATATAGAGGGCTTGTCTTGGGATTCCGTCGATTGCATTTTCCACGGAGCTTTGTGGATCTCGAATCCGTTTGAGGTCCTCAGTTGTCTTCTGGACCACTTGCCTTCGATACCCTTGACACGTTTTGAGCTCGATACCCTGCTCGTTGTGGTCTACCCGATTTTCGACTGTACCCGCCTGGTGATTGTTCACGCGCTGGCAACCTAGTTGCCTATCTTTTTAGAGACATACACAGGTGACTGCAGGGGTATACAGCGGTACCTAGGACAAACATCGGGCCATTCTTTTCAGAGTATACCCAGAGGGTGCTTCCATGTTCGAGTTTCACTTGCACCGGTAAGTTTCTCTAGTGTTGGTTGTTGTAATTGTTCTTCCAACTAGTTTAGTGTTTGCTTGTTTTATCTTGGAGGGACCTTTTTAGTGTGTGTTGTTTTTTGAACGAATAGAAATCCCTAGTGTGTCTTTGATCTTCTCACACAGTGGAGGATCACGAGCTCCACCGGTCATGAAGGCTTCTGGGCCTATCATCGGTTACATTAGAGCCACCTCCACCACCACTAAGGTGAAAGCTAGACCAAAAAGGGTCTTTTGAAGCGACGGGGTCACAAGAAATTGTACCCGACCAACATCCGGAGGAAACTACCATTTTAGACTTCGAAGCGAAAGCTCTTGGTCCATCCAAAACTCCAACCATTGATCTTTTGGCACCCATCATCGTACCGATTCACCTTTAAGAGTGCCAAACAGTGTCGCACGCAGCAATGGAAACAAATGATGTCACTTCTTCTGGGAATTCTTCAATTCCCACTACAGTTGTCACCACAAGGGATTTTCCACCTCCTAACCCACCGTCACCAGTCTGAGCCACCATGGTCTCGACCACCTCTACCTCGAATAGTGGTCCAATCCCATCTATGGATGCGGCCACAGACCCTTTCACACCTAGTGCGACAGGCCCTTCGTTCTCATACGGGATGCCTAGATCAGGTACAAGTTATGTACTTTCCTACTCCACTTCACAGACTTTAGGTCTGGGGGAAGGGAGCTCTAATGCTCCTCTGCAAGGCCACATGGGGGGCACTTCAGCTCCTTTTAACACTTTTCCTTACGGGGGAGGTCATATACCTCCTTCATCCCCTTCGTTGGGTGGCACCCACCAACCATCCACCGGGCCACCCTCACACCATAGTTTATTTGGAGCAGGGAGTCAAGGACCACCCACTCATAATATTTCGATAGGTTCGACATTGTTTTCTTTGTTCGATGCATTTGGTAACAACGCTTTCTCATCAGCTACTTTCCCGACTGGGGGCAACCCCGGTTACAGACCACCTATCCCTATGCAGGGTACTATTCCTGCACAGGGGGAAAACCCAAGAACTTCTTCCGCATCAGGACCTTGGAATTCTTGGCAGGGATCAGTTCCCTCGTCATGAATGTCGATCTGGGGAAATTCTTTTCACAACCAATGGAACCCCAGAAAGGGTACTATGCATATGCCCATGGGATCGGCATGGGGAAACCCTTCCCAAAGTCCTCTGAATGTAATGCATGTCCAACCATCTACGTCCTATTTTGGGAATCAGTCGATGATGTCTCCTCACATGCAGAATCCGTACGCTGGTCATGGCCATGGTTTTTACGATAACCCAAGCCAGTAGCCAAACTTTTTCGGGCAACCTGGTGCCAGTCAAACTCTGGGTCCCTTTTTCCATGGTTATCACCTACAACCCAAACTACCTTTCCTGGCAACCTTGCATTTGCCAGACTTGCTAAGGTTGTTGAATGACCCTATCTGTCATGATCCATGTTGGCCCCCTATGTCGACGAAGTTTCCTTCGGACATACCAAAGTTCGAAGCCAAGCCCAATGAAGATCTAGGAGATCCTATGACCACCTTCCATCCTTGGTGCTCGTCTAACTCGTTGAAAGACGACTCCGTGCAGTTGTGATTGTTTCAACGTACTCTCATTGGGAGTGTCGTGAAATGGTACATTGAGCTCGATCGCTCAAGATACTCTTCCTTCGATGAATTGGCAATGGATTTCCTAAACCATTTCCAATTACCTGTGAGATACGATGTTGGCACAAAATTGTTGGCCAATTTTGCACAGACAAAAGTGAACCATATCTCTGATCACATCCGAGAATGGAGACGCTAGAAGAGTTTAATTAAGGTGTCAATCCCACCATCATTCATGCTCGAGTGGTTCCTTAAGTCTTTGGTCCCACAGTTATCCAAAGACGTCGCGACGTCGGGAGTGTTTTCCGAAGAAGATGCCATCATGAGAGCTCAACAGCTTGAGCTAATCTACTCTCAGTCCAATTTATTATACGATATATTGCTAGATGCACCACACTCAATACTTGATAAAACCAGACAGAGAGTTGGACCACATGCCAATGGTATTGTTGGTTCATCACAAACAAAGCCCGTTGAGCAACAGACGAAGCAATTGCAAAAATTGTCTATACAACACACAGCGGCCAGCAAAACTACTGTTTTGGCTACTCCCCCTACCCAAACGTCAGATGTACACACAGTGCAATCGAAAAATCTAAAGGCCACCCAGCTGCCTGAAGGAAAGAAAAAACAACGAAATAAGGGTAAGGGGGATAAGAAACCCACTAGTAATGCTGGTGGGGGAAACACTGAGAAACGGAAGGCGAGGTATCCGTGCAACCTGTGCATAGAAGACCACCTGACCCACCAATGTCCTCGGCTTGTAGAGGCCCAAACGTTTTTGACACAGCAACAGCCTGTTGTGTTAACCAATCCATTTCAACATGGGAAAAACTTAACCCAAGCCTCTACAAGCGCAGAAGGGGGAAGTCAAGGACCCTCTCCGTCTTCGAACAATACCGCATCCACGAATGTGTATATGATGAAGGTTGATGCATTTATATCGACTAGAGCACATGACTACAGTAAACCAAGCACTTCTGAGAAGGGAAAAGAAGTCGAACTCCCATCTCTTCCTCTCCAGATCGAGAAGACTTTAGGCGAAACAATGACACGGATCCCAAAAGGCATGTTCAAGAAAGATTCTCACAACCCAAATGCAAGAGCTGCCTAGAACTATTCTGTGGTGGAGGATTTGTCTCAAACCCCTTGTGCGATGTCCACTTTGGAGATCCTCCAAAGTTGCCCTTCCCAGAGGAAAGATTTGTTAGCCGCTTTAGGATCTACTGAGATTTGTAATCTGGGTACAATCATGCTGGATACAACTGACTTAAAACCTCGTCTACCTTACCACGTAGATTTTCAGATAGTAGTGGCTCACCCCATGAAAAATTTTACTTGGAATTTTTTCCGCACGGTAGTTGATGAGGGCGCCTCGACATGCGTTATGTCGTTGGCATGTTGGAAGGCCATTGTCCAGCCCATTTTGTCTCTGTTACCTACTCTTCTCACTGCTTTCGACGGTCGTTCGTTCTAACCACATGGTATCATTCCCTCTCTCCCTGTACAGTTAGGAGGAAAGACCGTGTTCGTCGAGGTAGAAATAGTCGACGCGTCCCTCGACTACAATCTCTTGTTAGGAAGGAGTTGGACTTATGCCATGCAAGCAGTGGTTGCTACAGTTTTTTGGGTCTTGTTGTTTCCACACAAGGACCAGATTGTGACCATTGATCAATTGTCTTTCTCCATACCTAACCCTTCATTGGGGGTATCCGCGGTCCTAATGATTGATAATCCCCAACCAGGCATAGTCAACGTAGGGGTTGGTTTGTGCCCATATTTGATCGGTACTTTCGATTACTTGCCCCCTCAAGGTGATGTCAAGTTCATATCTAACCACCATAAGGTTGAGATTTTCCAAGTTTCGTCATTTCACACGACTTGCTTCAACGATCCGTGGATACTTCCTTCCCCATCAGCCATGATGGAAGGGACAGGGCACCCTGGCATGTCCATGCCCTTGTCTGTAGTTGAAGTAGCATACTCTTTAGTCCAGCAAGCTTCGGCCAACACAAATCCAACTCTTGCACAAGAGTTAGATCCAATGCTAGAGCTTATTTGGGCTCAAGGCTCTCTTACTGATACTGATTCGTTAGACCTTGTCTTGCCCTCCGACGAAGCAATAATTGAAGCAATGACTAGTCCGGACAAACCCTGGGACGATCTCCATCACAGCTCATACTTCCTCCCAGAGTTAAGAAGAATCAAAGCCGGCGAATTCACTTTGACTATGACTGGAGATAGGTCTTGTCCTATTAATCCCTTAGCTACACATGAGGTTTATGTCGAGGATAATATGGCAACTATCATTGAAACCATACCGATTAATATCTCCAAAACCCTTGGCATCGTGGAGAATGTTTTCGTCGGAGCTGATTGTTCCCCCGAAGAGATTCAAATCTACACAGATCTATTTAAAGAATTTTGCGACGATTTTGCCTGGTATTACGAGGAAATGCTAGGCATCAATCCAAAAATAGTTGAACATGAAATCACAACTTATCTGGATGCTAAGCCTGTTCGGCAGAAGATTCATCCAATTAATCCTAGAAAAGCAGCAGCCATTAAGGTTGAAGTTGAGAAACTGCTAAAAGTCGGCTTTATCTATCCTATCCATTTGACCCAATGGGTGTCAAATCCAGTGTCGGTCAATAAGAAAAAGGGCACGATTCATGTATGTATGGACTTTCGTGATTTGAACAAGGCCTTTCCAAAAGACAATTTTCCCACACCATTCATCGACCAGATAATTTATGAATGTGCAGGTTGTGAGGCCTTCTCTTTCATGGATGGTTTTTTGGGATATAATCAAATACAAATCAAACCCGAAGACCAGCACAAAATGGCATTCATTTGTCCATGGGGTACATTCGCGTATCGTAAGATGCCCTTTGGTCTCAAAAATGCTGGAGCGACCTTTTAGTGGGCCATGTCTTTTTCTTTCCATGATCTCAATCATATAGTCGAGGCCTATTTAGATGATTTATCATCTTGATCTCGCAAGAGAACAGATCATCCCACACACCTCCAACTTATCTTTGAGCTATGTCGCTACTTCCAGATTTGCTTGAATCCAAACAAGTGCAGCTTTTGCGTAACATCGGGACGTTTGTTAGGTTTCATAGTGTCAACAACAGGGATCATGGTCGATCCTCTCAAGGTTGAGGCAATAATTCAATTGCCTCCCCCATGCACAATCCTTCAACTTCAGAGTCTACAGGGCAAGGAAAATGTTTTAAGGCATTTCATCGCCAACTATGCCGATATCACAAAGGGATTTATGCGCTTACTAAAGAAAGAAGTTCCTTTTTATTGGGACGATGATGCTCAACGCTCTTTCGAAGCATTGAAACATGCCCTCGCAACTGCCCCTCTGCTTCGGCCACCTAACTATAACAAAGATTTCTTATTATACCTAGTTGTAGCAGAGTCAACCATCGGCATGGTCTTAGTTCAGGAAGATGATTTGTTCTCAGAATATGTGATCTATTACCTGATTCGAGGCCTAGTCGGACCGGAACTCAATTATTCTCATATTGAAAAACTTGTGTTGGCAGCAGTCCATGTTGTTCAACGGTTTCGTCATTATGTTATGTTTTGCAAGACCACCGTCATTGCCATTGTGAATCCGTTTCAATACATGTTGACACGACGGGTAATAGGCGGAAAGATCAGTATATGGATAGTCGTCCTCCAAGAATTCGACTTAGATTTTGTTTCAGCGAAATCCAAAAAGTCACTGGTCTTCGCAGAACTTATTTCGAAACTTCTGGTTGAGTCAGAAGATGTTATGCCCGAAGAGTCGCCTATCAGAGGAGATATGTTTTTTATCGCATCTTTTGATCCCTGGTACGGAGATATACTTGTCTATCTCCAGACTTTGAAGTTCCCCACCTCTACTTCTCGTGATGAGCATCCCCGTATACGCCATCAGGATAAGAATTATCTTATACTCGACGATACATTGTATCGGAGAGGTGTAGACTGCATCCTACAGCAATGCCTCGCTCATGAAGAAGCAGTTATCGTGCTTAACGATTGCCATACCGGAGCATGTGGCGGTCATTTGTCTAGGTTGAAAACAACCCAAAAGATTTTACGAGCAGGTTACTTATGGCTGACACTAATCAAATATTGTATCGAATCGGTCAAGAAGTGCCACCCATGTCATATCTTTTCTCGGAAGATGAGGGCACATCCTGCTCCCATGTTTCCTATCATCACAATTGGTCCCTTCACCAAGTGAGGGATTTATTACACTACATGCAACCCTCCTTCAGCTAGGGGGCACCGTTATATCATTGTAGTCATAGACTACTTCACGAAGTGGGTCGAAGCTATGCCAACATTTAAAGATGATGGGGAGACTACAGCTCTCTTTTTATTCAACCAGATAATAGCAAGGTTTGGCGTCCCGAGAGAGATTGTCACTGACCATGGAAGTCACTTTCAGAACTAGATGATGACCGAGTTAACATCAAATCTTGGGTTACGGCAAGAACATTTGTCACCCTACTACCCCCAAGCAAATGGTCAGGTGGAATCTGTAAATAAATCTCTTAAGACCATCCTACAACGAACGATCAACTCAACTAAGTCAAATTGGCATTTGATGTTATACTCAGCATTATGGGCTTACCGAACGTTTGCTAAGACTGCAACTGGTTTCTCACCTTTTCAACTCGTTTACGGGCTGGAAGCAGTCTTGCCTATAGAATGTCAGATCTTGTCCCTAAAATTGGCAGTACAGTTATTGCCAGACACTTCTCCACTTGAAGAATGGTTATTATACCTTGAGCAGCTCAATGAGAAGCGTTGTGATGCGGCCCTAGACAATGAGCCTCACAAACATAAAGTCAAGTGTCAGTATGATCGGTCCGTTCATCCTTGGGTTTTCTCTGAAGGTGACCTTGTCCTAGTCTATGACAAGGTCACCTTCAGAGAAAACCCAAATAAGGACCCCCTGGGGGCAAGAAAATTCAAACCCATGTGGTTCGGACCCTTCATCATAAAAGAGGTTCTAAAAAAGGGTGCTTATTGTCTGGTTGACTTTAAGGGAAATGCTTTAGCGGAGCCTAGAAATGGGCTCTACCTCAAGAAGTATTACTCATAGGTAAGTCACCTTGGGTAATGTTTTGTAACATATGTATAGTCTTTGTACTATTACTTTCCAATTTCTTTTAGGATTATGGACGTGTCATTTTTGATGTTATCTTTTGTCATTGTGGCAGATGTCAAGTGAATCAGAGGTGTTCAATGGGTACGCAGATGGTGCTAGCTGGCACACTCGAAGTCTTGTCTCTGCAGCTTGAGTAATTTTTACACCTCGAGGCCAGTTATTATCTTCCAGAGGTATATGCTTAGGTGACACCACAAACAATGTCGCCAAGTACAGTGCAGTTATTGGGTTGCTTCGTGATTCCCTGTCATTTGGTATCTCTCATCTCCGGGTCTATTTAGATGCTCAGCTGGTTGTGTCTCAGTTAAATAGAGTCTACCATGTTCATGATTTGACTTTACATCGACGATTCCTTAGGGTACGTTTCTTAGAATGAATCTTTGATTATATTACATATTTTCATGTTCCTAGGAGATTAAACCAAGTTACAGATACTCTAGCTAATCAAATTTTAGACTGGCATCTCGCACACATATAAAAAGACATACACGTAAACATGTAAATACATTTTTAAAGTAAAATATGATCCATAAGACACAAAAAGACATAAAACTCCATATATGATATCATAATCATCAGAGTACATAGGTGGACGCAAGCGCCTCAAAAATATGACCAGTAACGAGTCATGGGGCTTATGCCCTCAAAAAATATATACAAGTAGTTCTCTCGGCACGTGAAAATTCTAGACTAACTAAGGTCAGGGCCTGTGGGCCCTGTTGTAATGATCAACATCATTTGCCAAACGTCGAAACAGTCGGACCCACGTCCATGGTGCCCCCACTACATGAGGCTACATAGATGGTGGCAGATCCTCAATCTCTGTCATAGGGACTGTGTGGGTGAGTGAGGTAAAGTTTCGCTCGACTCGTCTCAAAACCCTCTCAGCCTCACCAGCTGGGAGCTCTCCTGCTATTGTTGGTCCCCCTACGGCAGCAGGTGCGGCCTCTGGTCGAGGACGACGCATGTTCCTCGCATAATCCGCAGGTCGCACTGGTCCCACATTTGCACATAATAGACACATATCTGTCAAATAA
>ML797009.1:671024-712690 GCA_009831015.1 Picea engelmannii
AAAAAAAACGATGCAAACTTACCCATTTCTCCTCGCTCCTCACCGGGAGGTACTAGTATCTTAGGATCTCTCGAGAAATCAATCCCAGCATAAGGGTAATCCTCTATGACTGGGATCTATCGCGACAACCAAGAAAAGAAGTCATCATCAAAGGACTCGTTGGTCCTTCCACCACCCTGTCATGGCAGTAACACTGCCCATCTACAAACCGCAGGAAGAGAGGCTTGATGTCCTCATACCACCACTCGAGGAATGAAACTAGGAACTCTTTCAAATAAGAAAGAGCATAGAATCGTCCCAAACCCGAAGTTCCTCTGCATCCACAACCGGCAATCTGTTAGTTGCCTCTTCATACAATCCAGTAGTGTAGTGCTCCAGTCAAATATCTATGCATTTAAGCATTGGACTGCACAGTTCATCTATGCACGGGGCGCCTGATGTAGAGCCGCAGAACCATTCATCCGCCCAATAAGCAACACAATCGCATGCAATGATAAATCAGTGATCTTTCTTATTAGCACCTGAGAGTTCGATCGATCTGTACCAGCCTCACAATAAATTCCTATCAATTCTGATATGTTATGAGGCCCCGAAGGAAATGTCCGGAAATTGACTGGTTCCCCTCTCCTAGAGAGGCCAGTCAAAAAATATATGTCCTATGTAGTAGGCACCAGTGACTGCTCCTCTAACATAAAGGCCTCTGCGTCGGGATGCCAATAATCAACCAAGGAATTCAATAGCCTAGTTTGTGCTCGCATAAAAGGACATAGGAATAATTTTAGCAACCCACATTGCATTAAGGAAGCAACAACATTGGGGTCTTCCCCGACCAACTCACTAATCTCCTCATGCTCTCTTTCCCTCCAGTGAACATACATCCTGCAAAAAACTAAGTTCGGGAGGGTTAACTCTTGTTTTTTTTTAATTTTTTCCATTAAATAAAGGGGCCACGCGGGCTGTAATGATGACAGTCGCGTGTACACGCATGCATTTTTTCCTCTGCTCGAGTGTACATGCAGCCTGTCATAAGACAACCAGCATGGACCTAGGGACGACCTTTTGAGGGTCGACGCCCCCCCAAAACTTGAAACTAAAAGCATAAATAAAGATTTAAATTGCAAGAGGAGAGAGTTTATACTTACTTGGTCCAAGCAGATGGTTGTTTCGTCCACTGAAGCTCCAGGAATCAATTCTTTTCACAAAGGGGTAGTTTTGGATTTTAGTCAATTTCTGAATTAACAATGGTGATGATGAGCTCGCAGCTTCTATTTATATAGTTTTTTGGCCCTTTTTTATCAATTTTCGGACCCTTTTGTCATTTTTTCTAAACTGGAAATCATTTAAGATGGTCCAGGAGTTTTCTTTGGATGATCAAGGGAGGTATTCCTTTGGGTATTTGGAAAAAAATTTGACATTTGGGCATTTGAACGGTCCTTTGGTAAAAATTCATTTTTTCCCAACTCGTTGCATTTAAGTCAGGATTCCACCCCCACTTTCTGCATCTCGTTGTATTTTTTTCTTTGCCATAGGATCGATCGCACCGAGTTGCAACACGGAACCCTGATTACTCCTTTAGAAATGTCGTAATTTGGTGGTAGAGCCTACCATACTATGGATGCCCTAGGTAGATCCTGGTTGCATGACAGTGTCCATGCTGTCACTAACAACTATAGGCTCGGGAGTCCTCCATAGTTTTTTCCTGATTATGAGTTTGAGCCTCATTTGCATGATTCCTTTTCACTCTTGACCTCACCCTTGGGACTACCAAAAAACAAAATGGGTCTTCTTTTAAGCCCTTTTCAGACCCTCTAAACATGAAAATATTATCAAGCGATCTTGTGGCCTTTCACGCTCGTTAAACTGAAATTTGAAGTCACGTCTATCCAGCGGTAGTTTACCCATTTTTCGGTCCGGATGGTCAACTATACGAACAAAGTTATACTCTAAGGAACTTCATTTCTCTAGAAGAGTACGCCCAGGTATCATTTTAACCCTTTTTCGAGCCTGAGGGACTAAATGTACGAAAAAGGAACCCCCACGGAGTCCATAGTTAAGCTCTTTTCAGACTCCCTAAAATTGAAAACATTTTTGAGTGACCTTATTCTTTCACACTCGTTAAAATAGTCCAGAAGAACATTCCTGGCAGAGTCCATAGTTAAGCTTTTTTCAGACTCCTTAAAAATGAAAAAATAGCCGAGTGATCTTGTCTTTATCACACTCATTAAAATGGTTTTGAATAGACGTCTTTTCGGTGCTAATTTACCCCTTTTTCGAACCAACTAGACTACCTTTGAAAAAGGTACCCCAGTGGAGTCTCCTTTTACGTTTTTTGGACTCTCTAAATATGAAAAAAAGTCGAGCTTACATTCTCTGGGCTCGTTAAACTTACATCGAAAGACATTACCATTGTGTGTTTTGTTAACCGCGTTTGCATACCTGTGTCTTTGGTCTAATGTCAGTTCCATGTTGCTCTCAATGGAACCATCTGAAGCATGCCTTATACACAAGCCTTGTAGCACTTTGCCTCTGTGTCTTGACACCTTTGGTCCCAAGAGGGATTTTTCCCGAGTGTCCTTTCTTTGAACATCAGTCTTTTCCTTGTGCCTCGAACTTGTATGTTTGCGACACTCATTCCTCCTTTGTAACGTAACATTCTTTTATTCTTTTTCCACAATTATTGAAAAAAGACAAAAAAAAACAAATATACCCCAAAACGAGGAAGGGAAAAGTATTTTCTTTGTATTGGCAGCATAATGAGTCGCCCTTGGATAAATCACATTTGTCCATTTGTTTGTCAAACTATGGGATTTAATATGACCTTAGGAAGTTGTTCTCGCTACATAGAGTTGTCTCCTCCTCCGTTTGGTTATTCTTCCAAACATATGGAGAGTTTGTGTTGTCTCCTACCTCATAAACTTATGTTAATGCCATGCTGCCTGAGTCTCATCATTTGTCATGCTATTGTCCAAGGGAAGTTTTTACCAAGCCTGATTCGGCCCCTCTGCAGTTTGTCTCTTGCCCTCATACTTGGCCATCCGGAAAGTCCAATCAAGTCTTTGTTCGAAATCAATGAAGCCTTCAGTCTGATAATCAAGATTCTCTAGTCCATGACCGACGAGTCGTCGAAGACCTCTGGGTAGTGAATTCGTACACTCATATTACACTCCTACCTGAGTTTTGAAGATTTTGAAGTTGTTTCTCGAGCTCTGAAGACCTCATTTCCAGCCATCGGGCCTTATCATCTTCTAGAATATGGATACTCTACATGTATTTCTTTTTGATTTCGAGATGTAGCTTTGTTGTGTATTTCTCGTGACTACACTTTATATAGTTTTATGACATGGATCTACGGTGTATTTGATTGGTAGCCATGATTTTATTTTATCCCGAGCATGGGTATGCCCACCTCGGTGAGACAATTATTATTTTGCAGACGACACCTCTCGATTTCTGGTCACTGGGCTCACTTGTTCGGAACATCGGTGAAGATTGTTAATGTATTTCGGTCATCGGATGCTCTTTTGACCTTACACATTAGGGGGCATCTGTTATAACCCTAATTTTCACTAGACATGCTTACCTGGCATCAGGCCATCTCAGATTCCTTCTTTGCCAAAACATTGTTGAACAACTCTTCTTAAAAAAACCTTTTATAAAGACCCACGCACCCTGCTCCATTATTGCACGCGTGTACATGCTAGTTGACCCAAGACAGCCCACGTGTACCTACAAAATCACGGAAAAAGGAAAGTTTATGATGAAACACGTAGCTTTGGGTAAGTTAAATAAACCTTTCGGCCATGCATGGTCGGTCACTCGACCAAATACCTAGCTTCTTCTAGCCTATAAAAGAAGGGTTAGGGGTCCCATTTGAAAGGAGGAGAATCATAGTGAAGAAAATATACCCGATTGAGCATTCCCTTTGTCCCAACCTTTAGTCATCCTTGTGAAAAGAGAAGTATAGAGAAAAGTAGTTGGAAGACAGTGGAAGAAGAGCCCAGGACTAGGATCGAGGAGCAGTAGGCGACTTTATCATTGTAAGGTATCATTGTGAAGTTAATAAAAGAATTGCTTTTCCCGTCCCGCCATATGAGATTGTCATTATTGGAATATTGATTGTATGATTGATTAAATCTCTAACCTGTTAGTTCATATATCAAAGGCATGTGGAGTTCTTTGTTTGTCTTTAGTGAATGCAGGTCAGCATTGGGAGGAGAGTTGCAGTCAAAGAACGACCAAGTACAAAAAGGGATCGACATCAAACACGAAGAATGAGGTACGTCAACTTAATCTCTTGAGCCTTGTATTTACATATGAGTAATGGGGGTCTAGGCATGGGATGATGGTAAAAAGTAAGAATCTTTAGGTCATTTCTGCATGCATGATAAAACCCTTAGTGCCAGTCCGTAGGAGGGATTTCCCACCCACAACAGCTAACCCACTTCTAACCACTTGTCCATTTAGTAATTTCTCCATTAACTTTATTATTTAAATAATTTCTTTTGTATCCACTTTGACTTATAGTACACTCATCACTTCACTTTATTATTTAAATTACCTTCTAACCATCTTAACTCACTTTTCTTATTTTAGGGCTAACCCACTTCTAACCACTTGTCCACTTAGTAATTTCTCCATTAACTTTATTATTTAAATAATTTCTTTTGTATCCACTTTGACTTATAGTACACTCATCACTTCACTTTATTATTTAAGTAATTTCTTCTTTGCAACCACTTTGACTACTTTGACCTTTTGGGGCTTCTACATGACTCATGAGGGTTCTCCAACTTCACATGGCCATAATTCTCTAACCGTGAGGAGTTATGTGACGTTCCACATACCACCGGAAATGGCATGACATGTACTATCCATATATAATAGTATTACCTGCAAATATATCAAAACTCATACTATTATCCATCAAACAAACTTGGTTCCATTACCCAAACCATTGTGCTACCGGAATTTGCTACCGGACTTTCTTCCAGGGTTGACATCAATGACAACCAACCCAATTAATCAACACTTACTACGTATAAAAGCACTGATGAAAAAGTATAGATTTATGATTTCATTTATGACTTTTTTTTTCACTATAGAATCAGTGCGCTACACAATTTTAGGCGCCCTAGTGCGCTATCAACCTACAAACGCACCAGTGTCAATTTTATTGGTATAATAGAAATGAAAACATGTACAATTATATTTTGCAGATATTTTGCTTTCAGAGACAGTAACATTGGTGACGCTTTGATGCTTTTCATAATTTAACGCATCGATGCGTATGTAACTAATTAAGAGCACCGATGGATTTTAAAAGCCATTCGAAATTTTGTTTGAAGTTAGATTCTTCTATGCTTCCCAAATTTTATTTTAAGAATTTATTTGTGTATTGATTATGGTTTTGTCCCAAATGAAGGGAAAAAAAGGTTATAATATCAAATGGAAAATTCTTCAGATTCCAACTCATTCCATATCGTTGCAAGCTCATCAACTTCTCCCCCACTGTTCGAAGTCTAAATTTTGTTTATAATTCATTTATCTGATTGAATTTATGTCATTTATGCACATGCATTTGAATAATTGTTCATTGAATTTTGTAGGATCATGATTCTTGATCACTTACCAAGTCGTGTGGTTGTTACTTTCCTTTCAAATTCCTCCTCAAAACTCTACTTTTGTCTCCAAGAAAAACCTCATGGGAAACCCAAAAGATGCTTCCCCACGTTCGTAGATGGTATCCTTAATAAAATAATTGATGTATACTAGTTGAACTTGGTGTTTCCCCACATTAAAGGATGGCATCCCTAGTAAAATTGTCAGCGTAAACTTTGTATCAATCTAAATCTCAAAGAATTATATAGTATTTGATCTTATAAAAACTAGAAGTGCAAGGTCTTGTATCTTTTTTTCACATCCACCTGGGAAAAAATCACTATATCTACCCATCCCAAAAAACAAAAAAACAAAAAGTCAAGTTAGTATGCAAAAATTGGCTAAGTTCTTTTCTTTGAAAATCATCTTTATTTTCCTTTTCAACTATCTTTATCATTTTCCATTCACATCAAATGAATAGGACCTTTTATGTCATATTTAAGTACAAACACATTTATTCCATTATATATGATTTTAACAACTCTTTCTTCTTTACCAATTAACCATATTTTGAAATTAACAAGAGTATAAAACTCAATATTAAATCAACTATCTATTTGACCATTCCAATTTTGAAATAAACAAGAATATGAAACTCAATGTTATATAAACCATTTATTTGGGCAAGTGATTGTAGCTCAATTGGTTGGGGTGGGGAGTTTTCTCCTGCCCACCCAGGTTCGAGTTTCATCTATGCGATATGCTGCTCTCTGTGAGCCAATATTCTCGAAATTCTTGACCCTCCTATGTTCTTCGGATTTCGAGGGGATTATTGTGGACGTAGTGAGCTTCGCGTTGTGAACCACAAAGAAAAAAATAAATAAACCATCTATTTGACCATTTTAATGGTAATAATTAAATATGTTAACAATGTAGTTACACCAAATGTATTTTGAACATCATTCAAATATTCCACTAAAATAGAAATGAAAATATATTAAAATTTACAAGCAATGATATTACACCTCAAAGAAAATACTATTCTTTATATGGAGAACAAAATATGGTGCAAATACTACAATGTTTATGGACACAAGGACATAAATTTCCAATGTGAATTTCATGAACATAAATAGAAACTATAGGTATTTGGTTGAATAGGCATGCATAGTGTGTACATCTATAAATTAGAAAAAAAAAAAAAACATCATTATTATTTGCTTCAACATTACAAGCATATAAAAAACATCGTTATTATTTGCTTGAACATTACAAGCATGTCATGTGCTTTGTACATTATTACTCCTCAATTCCCAATTTCATTTGATGATGGAATACGCTCGATAATGAAACTCATGTGTAGGCAAGCCACATCCCTTTGCCTTACAATCAATGATTATAAAATTGATGAAATAATAATTATAATAGAAAATATAACGTGTAATGAAAACTTATCAAACTATATGAAGTCATAAAACTAAGAACGACATTAAACCTAACATTATTTCCACCTTAATTTATGGACACCATTTTAATTGGACAATATTTGACATTTTAAAATCAACACGAACTCAGTTTTTGTTGAAACTAAAAACATCACAATAAAATCCTTATTACCATGCAAATTGAATCTAATAATAAAAAAATAAACAAATAAACAAATAAACAAAATGAAATTTGATTTCGAATTATTTTGAACTCAAATTAGATATAGTTATTTGAACTTTGATCCCCTAAAATATTCTAGTGAACTAACACATGTGGACCTATATGACTTAATGAAAAGGTCATCTTTTTTCTAATAACAAATTCGCTCAAAATTATATTAATATAATTTTAATTACATCTTCCAAGAAACTGATCGGGTATTAATCACTCAAAGTGACCTCCAGAAAGGATAACAATGAACATAGATCTGAAACAAAACTAATTTCTAGGAGCCCCGGGCTTAAACCAAACAGTCTGCAAACTAACTGAGATCTTGAGAATCTAAGTCGATACAAGAAAAGCTCCGGAGAGAAGTTGAAACCGGAAGGAAAGAGGAGTCAAGTAAGAAAAGAAAGGACTAGGAGAAGACTACATGTTGGGCCTGTTCAGCAGAGGAGCCATCCTAAGAAAAATAAGTAAGTCTCCCTTTTGTCTTCGAAAGGGAAAGCTTTGAAAGATGATCTGCTTGATCATTTGATTCTCTGTAAATGTGCTGAAAACTAGTGCCTTTGAAGGTGTCGAGGAGGTCTCTAATCCTTTGTTTCCAGCCTTCGGTATTTATAGCATTCAAATTCCCTTTAAGGTTGATCCAGTCAATGATCACTTTGGAGTCGCCCAGGACTTCTATATATTCAATATTCAAAACTCTTTCCATAATAAGGGAAGCCCACACACCTATTAATTCAGCTTTTGTGTTCGATTCAGCTCCCCCGTTGAAATACCAATAGAAAACCTGTGAATTGTCAAGCTTGATAGTTCCCCCAGCACCACACAAAGAGCCACCCTCTATCGATGCACCATCAAAATAGGCTAAAGAAAAACCAGAAAGTTTTTTGTCTTAAAACCGGCGGTGTAATGGTTGAAGAGAAACTGGAAAAGTCTGTTAAAACTTTGTGAGAAATTGCCCAGGCCGAGGGGACTTTGCCTTCGAAAAGAGAGTTGTTCTGAATATTCCAGATGTGCCAACACATCAAAACTAGAATTCTATTGGGAAAAAGTTTGTTCGATGTCCAATCATCCATACAGTCGATTAAGGATCGACCTCTCCAATTCAAAATCGGCTTTGAAAAAGATTGGAATTTCGTCCAAACCGAAAATGTGAAGGAGCAATCAATGAAAAGATGGGAGACAGTTTCAAGAGCTAGTTTACAAAGGGGGCAAAGACCTGGACTGATCCAACCTTTTGGTTGAAGGTTATCCCACGTAAGAATCATGTTCTGCACAGCCAGAAGAAAAAATAATATAACCTTTAAGGGAAGCTTCAATTTCCATATTTGTAAACGCCAACCATGAGAAACTTGAAACTCCGGAGTGGAAACAATTGTTGCGTAGACTTTTTTGGCCGAAATGACTCTAGATGAGTCGACTCCCGACTAGATAAGATTTTCTTCAGACTGATCATTGAGAGTTACCCCTGCTAAGTTTAAAGAGGAGATAAAATTGGTCCAATCAATCTCATGGAAGTTGGTCAAGCCAAGCTCAGCGCTGGATTTCCAAGTGTCCATCAAAGTGAACGGGTCTCTGCCTGTTTTTGCTTGGTCCAGAAAGACAACAGAGTTTTGATTTATAAGAGTAATAGTATCAGGATGAAGGAAGGAATGATCGCCTAAGTTTAAAATATGGTCTCTGTCAATGAGGATATGGTTGCCTGCTCCCAGACGCCATCTGATCCAGTGAAGGATGATGGGAATTGTGCGTAAATGGTTGGCCCAGAATCTAGAGACCACCTTAGACTTGAAAAATTGCCTTCTTAGCCAGCACGAAAGAGAGAAGTTTTGAAGGTATTTATCCAAAACAATCCGATGCAAGAGACTGTCATGAGTGAGAATTCTCCACAGAGAATTTGTGATTAGGGTTGTATTAAAGTGGAACAGGTTTATAAAACCCCATCCTCCTCTTTTTTGGGATCTAAAGAGTGCTTCCCAGCTGCATAGATGGAAGTGGTGAGTCTTTGATTGTCCATTCCAGAGGAAATTGAAAAGTGTTCTTCTAATCTTTGATAAAACAATCTTCGGAAGCAATTCCAAAGTCATCCAATAAATTGCCTGGCTTTCCAGGACTGCTTTGATCAGGATATATCTTCCCCCTAAAGATAACCACCTGTGAGACCAATTTCAGATTTTATTTGAAATCTTTAAAACAAGCCAATCCCAGTCTGAGGCTCTTTGAGGACCTGTCTTGAGATAATAGCCCAAATACTTAAACCCATAAGAGAGTGCACAAAAACTAAAGAGAAGCAGTGACTTAAAAGGAATCAAATCTGCCTCAAAGAAACCTTCAAAATAAATAAAGAATTTTGTTGGGTTGACTGAAAGACCGGCCGCCTCAAAAAAGAGATTAATAATACCGAGGATCTCCTTACAGTCTGAGAAAATTGCTTTTGACATAATGACAACATCGTCAGCAAATAAGATATGAAGAACTTTAATCAAGTTTGAGACTTTTATACCTAAAATGGTACCTTCCTCTAGACATTTTTTCAGTGAAAAGTTGAAGCCTTCCATGACTAAAATGAAAAGTAAGGGGGAGAGAGGGCAGCCTTGCCTGATTCCCCTCCCACTCTTAAAAAATTCAGTTGCTTCCCCATTAATTAGAACAACAAAGGAGGTTGATGAGACATAAGACATAATCCAGTTAGTCACTGGCAGGCCCATTCCGATTTTCAGCAGAATCAGTCTCAAATGGCCCCAGTCAATAGTGTTGAAAGATTTTATTAAATCCAATTTGAGAATGAAGGCTTTTTTCCTTTTCTTTTTAATACTGTGAATTGTTTCGTGGGTTGTACATTAAGCATCTTGAATGCGCCTATTCTGAAGAAAACCCATTTGCTCAAAGGAAATGGACTTTGAAAGAAAAGTTTTTAGTCTATTAGCAATTAATTTAGTGATTACCTTGTAGCACAGATTGCAGAGAGAAATCGGGCGGAACTCATCAAAGTAAGATGGATTATTCGCCTTTGGAATTAATGCCAGGAAGGTTGCATTTATACCTCTTGCTATTGCTCCCAGCCTTTTGGTATCCTCCACCATTGCAAGGAGGTCTTCCCCAACTAGATTGAAGAAAAAAATAAAGAATTTTGAGGTCCAACCCTCTGGGCCCGGACTTTTTTCCTTTTTAAAATGTACAGAACCTCTTTTAATTATGCCAAGGTGACAGAGGTAAATAATGAATCTGCTTCCTCGGGACTCATCATTTGAGGATAAGAGTCAATAAGAGTCATTTGTTCTTCAAAGATAGGTTTGTTGGGGGCTTTGTAGTAACCTTTGAATAAATTTACTGCTTCGGCCTTTATATTATCCTTCCCGGAAATTTGATCACCACTTTCATTATTAATTCCCCAAATGAATTTCTTTACTTTGTTTTGACTAGCATCCTTGTGGAAAAATGAAGTGTTTTTGTCTCCGCTAGCTAACCAAAGCGCTCTGCTTCTTAGTCGCCAGAGCTCCTCACCATCTTTTAATAAACGATTTCTTTCATGTTCTAGAGTCCGAAGAGAGGTTGTCAGAGCCAAGTTTGATGGATCCGCTTCTAGTTGAGATAAGGAAAGAGAAATCTCAGACTCCAGTAAGACAAGACTAGTTGTTTTCCTGGATTGATGGTCATTGTACCAAATCTTAGCTTATTTTTTTAGTTCCTTAAGTTTTTGAATGAGTTGGAGATGCCAATTACCTTTTGTAGTGAAATAAGGATCATTCCAAACCTTTTTGACGAGGTCCACGAAATCTTTCTCCCGAAGCCAATGAAGATTAAATTTGAAAGGATATTGTTTGTAAACCGGAGAAACTTCCAGCTGAAGAAAAATCGGCGCGTGGTCGGAGATAAAGGGATACTCTACCCAGGATCTGTAGAGTCCAATATTAGAAAGAAGATCTCTAGCCACCAGGAATCTATCAAGTCTACAAGCTATATCTTTGTTTCTGGTCCGACCATTCCTCCTAGTCGGGACCACTTTGTTTGGTTTGATATCAAACAAAAGGTTTTTGTTGAAAAGATCTTTGTAATGTTCCCCATAAAAGCAAATGCCTGGGGTCCCACCCCAAGCTTCCTCGGGGGAGAGAATGATATTTAGATCGCCTCCTATAATCGGGTGTTTGGTTGAAAGGAGGCCACTCTTATCCAGAGAATTCTAGAAGAGTAATATGTCTTTGCAAGGGCCATAAAGATTTAAAAGAGCAAAAGTTTGAATATTACTTAGACTAAAACCAGAAAGTAAAATACCTCTGGTAGAGAGATACGGGGTCAAAGCAAAAATACTTGGGTCCCAAGCAACTAACAAACCGCCTAAGTTTCCCACCGAGCTGACAGAACTAGAAACCCAATTTGGACGAAGAAGATGAAAAAATCCCCTTGCTTTCTGCTCATCAACCAAGGTTTCTTGAAAAAAAAGGATGTCTAGACGCTTAGTATCCAGAAGTCTTCATACAAAGGCTATTTTAAGGGAACCTCCAACCCCTCTTACATTTAGGGAGAGTAATAACATTATCTAGACCTTGTCAGGGCCTTCATTGCTCTAAGAGGCCCACTTTCTGTGGAAGGAGAATCTGTATCTTGAATCTGATGTGGTTTCTGTGGTAAAATTGTCATATCGCTTCAAGTTTTAAGTAGGGACAGTTCAATCCCTAAACCCATTGACCAGGCAAATGCCTTTCCCTCCTCCTTTGTCACCGGTGAATTTTAAGAAGAAGCTTCGAGTGGAGTCAGCATCTTAATGGCTTCTTTACCTCGATAAATATGCAGTTGAAGGGTAGATGGAAAGACTGGCAATTCAGAGTCGCCTTGATGGGATGGAATCAAAGAGTCAAGGATTGAGAGTAAGGAAGATTCATCCTCCTCTGATTCACGAAAACCTGGCTCCATCCTCTAAAACGAAGAAGGAGGATAAACTGAGGTTGGTAAAGAAGGTTGACTAGGAAGGGAGATTTTTGGAGCAGAGGGTAAAGGGCAGGAACAAAGAACATGAGGCTCACGGGGAAAAGACGATGGTTTTGGGGGAAATGAAGGATTCAAGAGGGTGACTGAAGGAGACGGAAAAGCAAGTGAAAGAGAGGGGCTCGAGAGGTGAGCAGAAGGGACAGGAAAGCTTGAAGAAGGGTTCACGAATCCTTCCGACACTTCCTTAACAGAGGACAGGGAAGATTGTAACCAACTAGACTTTTCTAAAGCTTCCAACTCCCAATGGGAAAGAGAGTGAAAAAGAGAAGGGCAAAGAAGCTTAAGTTTACCAAAGAAAGAGGACATCTCTTTAGGAGGGACCTCACAAGAGAGGCAGGCTTCCTCTTCAAAGGAACTTACTTAGTAGTAGTAGATCCAGAAAGATAACCTATATGACCTAATGGAAAGGTCATCTTATATATTTTACATTATAATATTATACTAGCAACACAAAAAACTTAAAGGAAACTACAATATAATGCACAAATTATGAAACTTCAACCAAAGGGAATAACCTATAAAAGTTCTATTTGCATAATAACTCTCACCAAAATGTATGATTTACAAATATTCTAGTATAAGCGGTCTTGATTATTTTGGTAGTTAATAGATATCTTATCTGATCTCCCTTTGCCTAATTTGAGAGTTTTAAGATGTTATTCTAACTTTGTATTTTATGACCCTACCTATTAATTAAGGATGCTCAAGTTTGACCCTACCTATTGTTAATATATTTGGATTGATTCAATTTACTTGCGATGGAAACAATAGAGCTTAGTGCAAAGTTTGATTATAGTTAAAACAATGGTTTTAAACAAAAATCCAAAACATGAGGAAAGTTATCAAGAGTACTTGAATTATCTTTGAGGATATTTTCTAAATTTAAATATAAAAAATTTATTAAATTTTAAAATATATAAATTAAAAAAATATTAAAAACTTATTTTATTGTTAATAATTATTAATTATTAATATCTAAATTAAATCATATATTGATGTTTGTTAATTTGAAAAACTATATTATCTTAAAATTCATAAAAGTGTCACAATACTTAATAATTAAATATAATAAGTGTATATTGTCATATCATATTAATTGTTGTTGTCTAAACATTTTATATTTGGTTTTTTTTGTTTGAATTTGGTGATATAAATCTAGACAAAATCATAGTTTTATGTTATTTAAATTGAATTTCTAAATGTATAAATAGATTCAGTGTGCTTTAAAACTCTCGAGGTACTCTCTCAAATCTACAGATCCAACAATTTTTCATCAAATTTTGGACAAAATTAAACAAAAAAATATCACCCAAAAAAAACCAAAACATAGAACGTTTAGACTACAATACAATTACATAAAATAAAAGAAATCAATTTTATTAAAATAAACATATATTAGTAGATCCATTACCTCTACCAAAAGCAACCACCATCGTGATTAATTGAATATTCTATTAGTAGATAAGCATCAACTTTAAGAAGTTTTTGAAATGCTTTGAATGCTTGTCAACTTGAACTATCTTGAAGATTAATTGTATTGAGTTAAAATATCAATGTCCCTCAACAAATTTCCCTGGACTTGGTTGTCTTGGTTGCAAAATGACAACGCAACCTTCCATTTAAATTTAACAAAATTCAAATTATTTAGTAATATAGATTGTAAGTGATTGTGTAAACAAAATACTTGATTGCAAAACGAAGGGGCAACCTTCTCTTTAAGTTCAACAAAATTTAGTATTTAATGACCATGTAAACAAAATAAGTGACCATGTAAACAAAATAAGATAATGATAGAGAGCTCAACTTTCATTGGGATATTCATTGATCTATTTCTAAAGGTTTATCAATTATTTCTTTTTATACTAAAGTTATATTTTCATCCATTGCCAAAATTGTTGTTGAATGAGCAAGTTTGTAGGTGTTGAATATGTATAAAACATCGAACCCTTATCAATATTCTACTCAAGTTTCTGCTTTAGATTCCAATTTCGTATGTTCAATTTATTTTCTAATTTATCTTATTTGATTATTAAAAGTTTATTTTTGTTTACCTTCATTTCATTTTTAAATTTTTTAGTTCTTGATATTGTTTTAAATCCTCAATCTTCCATCAATGAAAATTATTTGTTAATAATAATTCATAACAAAATGGACATGTTGATTCAAGTACATTAATGAGTATTCAACCCACAATCTCACACACACCAAAAAGCACATCTCCATGTGTTATGAGGGAAAAACTCTCTATGGCCAAGGGTAAACTACAACAGACATGTATGACTGCAAAAATCAACTCAATTCCATTGTATGTTATATAAACTAATGTGCAAGATAAGAAAGAGGCTTACCTCGATCCAACGTTCGATGATATTCCACCGTTGAACAATTCGACCCAAAGATTTATACCTGCAATAAGTTATTAACAAACAAGCATAGCAAGTACATGGTGATAGTATAAAGGGGTTAGCACATTAGATAACATAATCCATTAATAAACATTACAAACATGCCCATGGATAATAATCATATATTTTCACGATATCAATAGGACGGGAAAGGAGTATTTCTATTAATAATTGATCAGCAGAAGTGACAACATTACAGACTTTCATGTCGGCACGGTTCGAAACCAAGAAACCAAGTTCCTTCCAACTGGGCCTCCACCACTTCAATCCTCCACCAAAGGCAAGCTCATAGGAGAGAGACAATGAGGCTCTCTCAACAATAGGGGAAGAGATTGGGGGCTGAACACTATGTTCAGACTTGAGGGACAAAGGGATGCAGACTTAATATGAAGTAATTTCTCCAGAGTAACTTTGCTCTCAAAGTTGAATGCTTTCTCCTCTTTTCCATAGCTTGGAATTGTGATTTTATAGTCTTCAAAATGCAACTGAAGAGCAGAGACAGAACGTTTCCAGTATGTGGAAGGCCAAGGATCAGAGATCTCATGTCGTGACATGGAAACCCGACTCCATTTTTTATCTTCTGGCACAAATCTCGATGTATGCGGGTTGTGGTGGAGCAGCCTGCGTATATGCATGATGTATAGCAAATAGGGCGCGTATATGTGGAAAAATGTGTATTTTTGGCTCTGGATTCATCAAAAAGGGATGACAAGTCTGCATAGGGAAATGGAAAAAGGCCCTCTGTGCAAGATAGCAATGGTGGGGCAAATCATGCTATAACAGATGCCCCCTAATGTGTGAGATCAGAGGAGTATCTGTGATGGCCGAAATACATTATAAATAACCCAGGAGTGGAGTGGTAGAGAACCAATGAACTTGATTTCTCATTACATTATGTATTGACTTTGCATACATGGATGCCAAGAATATAATGCAGATCCATGTGGAAAATATACCAAATAAGTGTTTGTGGCCATGAATAGGCAAATACAAATGCGATTATATGCTAAAAGTTGTCATAGTCACGAACAAGGCCCAGTGAAACCAGTCTCAGAATCAATTTGAAGATATCTATATACCATGGAGTACAATTTGATCTCCCATGATCACTGAAGTCGAATAGGTATTGGTCCAATGAAAGGGGAGCAACATCTCAGAAAAGTTGCGGCCACGTAGTGATGTCTTCAAGTATTCTACACTATCTGCCAAGGGTGAAATTCTACATCATGTGAATAAAGGAGTTGAGATCAAACACAATGAAACATCGTTTGATTACTGGTCATTGAGGTATATTATTAACAAACGCAAGACAGCCTACCAATAATGAAAGTAGGTATCAAGGCACCAAGTACATTCCTACAAGTGTGAATAAAGGAGTCAGTATCGAACACTTGAGAAATCCAATGATCAGGAGACATTGATGTATTCCCATCTATCAATGGCGAGAGATCCTGCCACTAATGACCGCAAGCCTCAAGGTACTCATAAAACTCTAGGTCCTGTATCCAGATCAAATGAGTTGAATTCAATGGAAAGAGACCTGCTGAAAGGAGAGCATTAAGGAATCTATCATCAGTCATCACGAGGAACAAAGCAGGAGCTTCATGATTTGGTGGAGATCAGATGAAGAACATGTTCATGAACCAATGACCATTTGTGTCTTTCCCGTGTACCAAATGCAAGCGGTATCCGAAAAAGACCCTCTGAATAGTAGCCAATGATGAAAATTGTTGACAAAGGTGAGGAAACCACCAATAAGGCTAATGGAATCCAAGACACTGCATGAATCCCAAAGTGTGAATAGATGTCTTGTCATTGAACACAAGGGAAACCACCCAGTTAGTGACCAATGATGAAATGTTGATTGTTGGGTTCAAGGTGACCTATCAATGATGCAAGTAGGGCCAGGGTGCATGATAAGACCATAGTATCATGTGATTTTGAGACAAACTGAGGGTATGGTCTACATGCATAGTCAATATTTCTGAGGATTGGTCGACACAGGTTGATAGACTTCCTTTGAACAAGAGAATGAGACATATGGTGGACTCCGGTAGCATAGACTCAATGATGTGACTATTATATGCAGGAGGCATCAATAACGTTCTCTATAGGGACTGGAAGAGTAACTAGTCGATAGAGAAAACTCTGTAACAAGATAATCTTTCTAAGGCCATGTTAAACCCAAAATTATGATGACACAAGGACTCAATAATTTTTTGCTATGTTCAAAGGAGACACGACTGCTACCAATTATAATATAGTACTCCCTTCCCGCCCGTCTCTTTTTGTTTTTTCATAACAAATGAATGCTATGATACAGAGGAGGAAACGAGTGTTGCAAGTAAGCAAAACTAGTTCCAGCAGTGGAACATACCTATGCTTAATGCAAGGAAATGCATGTGGGAGATGGACACTCGGGGTGATGTTCCCTCCAGGGTATAGGGTGTCAAAATGTGAAGGATATAAACAAGGCTCTGCTTGGTTGAGGATGCAAAAACTGCTTAGGCAAAGGTTTATAACGCAAAGCGAGAACTGGCTAAAGGCTCAATACTACAAGCGAGGGCATGAGATGCAATCACAACTTAACGCCAAAAAAATATCCTTTTTTATGTCTTGTAGTCTACTTGGTGTGAAAAAGGGGTAAAGTTGTGCCAAATAGACGTCTTTTCAAATCCAATTTACGAGTGTGAAAAAGACAAGTCCACTCAGCAATCTTTACTATTTTTGATAACGAGTCGGAAAAGAGCTTAACTAAGACTCATGAACTTTCAAATCCATATTAACGAGTGTGAAAGGGACAAATCACTCGGCAAAGTTTTCGGTTTTTAGACGAATCGGAAAAGAGATTAACTAAGACTCGTTTTTCGGAGTCTGCGGGGAATAAGGCTGCATGTGCATGAATGAGAAATGAGGCTCATCATAAGGTCATGTATTGGATTGTAATGGACTCCAAGTCCTAAGGAAAAACTCGGCATGGGCACCAAATGACAAAAAGGATCTAACTAGGGCGCCCATGTTTGGTGAGTCTCTACCATTTATTAGTGACACTGTTTATAGCAGATGGGAGGTTTTGTCTCGCAACAAATGGGTTCGTTCCCAAGGCGTAAAAGGCAGTAGTCAAAGGATAATGAAAAAATGCATGATGGAGTGGATACCTATCCTATATGCAAGGTTATGAAAATACCTGCCTGAGGTGACGAACGACCAATCATGACGTGGAAATCCACAAGAAAATTGAGTCAAAACTACAAAAACTAGCTCAGAACCACTCTTGAATTAGTCCATTAGGTTAAAAAATAGCATGAAACTATATAAAGTGGGTAAAAATAGCTTATAAATAGTAATAAAATCAAAAATTATTGTATCATTTTTATTTTTACCCAAATAGTGCAATTTGGACCAAAATACCTCCAAGATTCAAACGATGATTGCAGGAGCATCAGGCAACGAAATCGCAAACCATCTGGATCAAGTAACTCTTCATCTCATTCTCTTCAAATTCAGTGGATTACATTTTTGAATTAGGTTTCCATTTTTTAGTTTTTGAGGGCGTAAATTAGGATTTTTGGTATACGCAGGTCGCCTTTGTTAAGGTTGCATGTACGACGAGGTATACGCCCCTGTGTGAACCACAGGGAGTGTGTATTAATCCCTACACGTGACTGTGTGCAAAGAAAGCCACATGTAGGTACGCAAATGGCCAAAATAGGGGTTCTAACTCAAAAAATTGATTTCTTTTTTGTAGGATGGTCCTAGAATGGAGAGAGAGAGATCATGAGGAGGTAGATGCAGCTATGGATCGAGATCCAGTGGCTCAAGCGGCTCTAAAAATATGTGGCTTGTACAAATTTTGGGCTCCCAAAGGAATGAGGGCCCAGGTGAGGTTGTTGGAGATGTTGGTGGGTTATTGGGACCCTGGTAGGGAGAGCTTTATCCTCGATGGACAACCATTAAGGATCAAGGTAGAGGAAATTTACTTCTTGACTGGTATTTCACGCCGAGGGGAGGTTGTGAACCTCAAGTAACACGGAGCATGGAGTGGGATGAAGATCGAGGAGTATATTCATGCCCACTATGTAGCAGGGACTCCCAAGGTGGGAAGCCAACTCCCCAGTCGGGCAATAAGTAACCTCAATTTGAATATCATTGTGTGTGTGCTTACTAGGATCATAGGTTCGGCCTTGTTGCATCAAGCATCAAGATCGCTTATGTTTTATATAATAGAGTGTGCTAGACCCACTGTCTATGATTGGTGTACCTCACTGTTATCCAATATGAAAGGTCAACTGACAAAGTGAAAATAGGGGAGTAAGAGAAACTTTGGGTTTGCCTCTATTCTTTGCAGTTTCTTTTGCGAGTGGGTTCCAAGTCTGGGACCTAGAGTGGAGATCCTTCCTAGAGAACCACGTGATCCATCCATGGTGTGGTGGATCGAGGTCATGAGGCGGTAGGGGGGAGGTAGGGTATCAACACCCTACAATGATGATTTTTTCCTCTAGTGGTGGTGACAAGTCATTGCTCTGGATGACTATCCCTATGCAGGGATCTATTTCAGAGGAGATCCTGATATGCCACTTCCACCAGGGGCCGCCTACGGTGATATAGGTAACAAGTTTTTAAATATTTCATTTTTTTTTGTATTTAAGGAACAAAAATATTTTTTTTTTATGGTGTTTAAATATTAACTAGGGATTTCTTCGACATAGATGGAGGAACCAGGGAGATGAGGTGGCGGGAGGAGAAGCGAAGAGGGTCCTACAAAACGTGCAGGGCAACCTATCTCATTTGACACAGAGGATTCTTATGGTTCAAGTAGAGGATCTACCTGAATCCATGCAGCGACAGGTGGTTGGTGTACCTAGAGCATGGGTACGACTCTTTCGGCGTCTCACAAACGCCATGGTTTTCTACTATGACACACATCTAGCACCACAGGAGTAGATGTTGTGGGATATGTATACCAGCTGTATATGTGTATTGAGGGTTTTAGCCCTAATTTTGTAATATAAACACCATATTTTGAAATATATAAAAGGGAATCTTCGACTTTACTTATATCTTACAATGTGTACATTGATTTAATGGTTTTATTTTCTCTATTAATGTGACAAATGCCAATCTAAAACGTAATTAGCGTAGGCATTGGATACATTATTAGAACTCCTAGGAATGTGATAATATGTAATAAAATCAAATTGTCGTTCTCGAAGACGTACCTGCAGGAATCGATGGAGTAAAGTATGATCATGCATGCGGTAACGGTCGTTCAACTGACATACTACTAACTGGGAGTCCAGGCAAACTTCTAAAGAGCGAATACCATGCAAGATAGCATCGCACAAAATTTCTATGACGAAACTATATCCGGCCACATTATTCATGTATGGCCCTAGGCATACGCCACCTGAAGACACCAACATACCCTTGGGTGAGTAAACCACCCAAGCGGCGGAAGCTAAGTTCCATGTATGATGACTGGCTCCATCTTTGAATCCTAGGTAGACCGAAGACTCCATTGACATCTGCCAACAAAGGGAAAACTCGATAAGCAAGCTAAAGACAAATGAAAAAAGGGGGAAAGAGACGTATATACACTAAATTTACATTAGTATACAAAGAGTTCCGCCCAAGATTAGGGCTCAAGCATAGTACCTTTTCAAGTAGAGCCCATTTATGGTCTCGGCCAATTTATTCCCTTCATAATCTTTCAACTTGTAGGCTCCTTTTTCTAGAACTCGTCGCATGATGTAAGGACCATGCCACATGAGTTTAAACTTGTCTGCCCCTACCGTTTCTTTGGCTTGATCATATAAGAGGACCAAGACACCCTCGGCATACAGCCGGGGACAAACAGACTTGTCATACTGAACCTTGACATGTTTCTTGTTTGCCTCGATAGTCGTAAAGGCATCCCGACGTTGCTCGTCGAGACTCTTTAGGTGCACAAGGCATCGCTCTAAGTCTGAAGTGTCAGGTAGGAGCTCTACTGCCAACTTGAGAGAATGGATTTTTCATTCAATAGGAAGGATCGACTCCACACCATGCACTAACTGAAAAGGGGAAAAACTGGTGGCAGTCTTAACCGAGGTTCGATATGCCCAAAGCTCGGGATATAGCATGATGTGCCAATTGGAATTTACTCTAACTGGAAGTTTTTGCAAAATGGTCTTGAGAGACTTGTTGACAGCCTCTACTTTCCCATTTTCCTTTGGGTAGTAAGGGGATCAATGACTGTGTCTAAACTCCAGCTTAGATGCTAGTTCTACCATCATTTCATTCTGAAAGTGACTGCCATGATCAGTGAAAATATCACTCGAGATACCGAACCGGGCGATAATTTGGTTGAACATGAAGAAGGTTTTCATCTTCCCATCGGATTTTACAGTAGGCATGGCCTCAACCCACTTATTAAAGTAGTCGATAGCCACGATAATGTGTTGATGCCTGCCAGTCGAATTTGGGTTGCAATCGATGAAATCTACCCCCCACTTGGTGAAGGGATCGACAGTAATGACTAGGTGAAGAGGGGTTGGATGAGAGTGCATTTTTCGAGTGAACACCTGGGAGGGGTGACACTTCTTAACTACTTCGATACAATCTTTAAATGTAGTAGGCCAGACATAACCAGATCGTAGGATGTTTTGGGTTGTCGCAAGCCCGGATAGGTGACCACCACAAGCCCCTTTGTGGAAAACGTTTAGGACTGACTCATCTTCCTCGTGAGTTAAGAAACGATGCAATATATTATCTACTCCTCAGCATTACAAAGTGTCACCGATGATGGTATACTTTTTGGCCTGGTATCTAACACGTCATCAATCATCTCGCGAGAGATGTTGAACGAACTTCAAGGTTTGAAGATATAAAACGATGTCTCCATACCAGGGGTCGGACGACGAGACAAGGAAAATGTGTTCATCCGCAAATGAATCAACATGGATAACATCCTCATCTAATCGTGGAAAATTAGATATTAACTCTACAAAAACTATTGATTTCTTGGACTTGGCCAAAGCAAAGTCGAGATTGAACTCTTGTAAGATGACAATCCATTTATTATATTTCCCCCCTATGATACGCCTGGTAAGGACGTATTGAAATGGATTGACATCAGCAACAATTGTAGTCTTGCAAAGCAATATATAGTGACGTAAACGTTGGACTACGTGAACGGCGGCCAAAGCTATCTTTTCAACGTGAGAGTAATTAAGCTCGGGACCAACTAGATTTCGACTAAGATAGTAGATGACGTGCTCATGGAGCTCATCATCCTCCTGAACTAGAACCATACCAATCATCTCTGCAGATGCAACATTATACAGTAAGTAATATCTACTATAATCAGGGGATTTTAGCAGAGGGGCCGATACCAAGGCTTTCTTCAAAGCATCGAAAGACTCTTGGGCTCGCTCATCCTAGATAAAAAGTGTGTCCTTCTTCAAGAGGTGCATGAAACCCTTAGTGATATTGGCATAATTCACTATGAAAAGACGTAGAAATTTATCTTTCCCCTATAAACCTTGAAGTTGTCTAATCATGCACGAGGGAGGCAACTGAAGTATTGCCTCAACCTTAAGAGGATATACCATGATCTCGGTCTCGAAAACTAAAAATACTAAGAGACAACCAAACATAATGCAAAAGATCCATTTGTGAGGGTTTAACTGGATTCTACAGTAACGGCATCTTTCAAAAACTAGATGAAGGTGTATAACATGATCCACTCTCTTGTGAGAGTGAGCAGCAAGATCATCAAGGTAGGCTTCGACTATGTGCTTGATATCGTGAAAAGTTAAAGTCATGGCACGTTGGAAGGTTCCTCCGGCATTTTTAAGGCCAAAAGGCATTTTCTGGTATGCAAAAGTACCCCAAGGACATGTAAATTTCATCTTGTGTTGGTCCTCGGGTTTGATCTGGATTTGGTTATAGCCTGAAAATCCGTCCATAAAAGAAAATATCTCGCTTCTCGCACACTCATCGAGAATATGATCAATGAAAGGTGTGGGGAAGTTATCTTTAGGACAGGCCTTGTTCAGGTCATGAAAATACATACACACACGTATGGTTCCTTGCTTTTTATTCACGGGAATGAGGTTGGATACCCATTCGGTCAAGGGAACCTATTAGATGAAGCCAACGTTAAGTAGCTTCTCCACATCTGCCTTAATAGTAGGGGCCTTCCTGGGATTTATACCTCTAAGATGTTGTCGAACAGGTTTAGCATCCAGGTAATTTATAATATCGTGTTCGACAATACGAGGATCAATCCCTAGAATCTCTTCATGTGACCAAGAAAATACATCTCGAAATTCTTTGAAGAGCTCGGTGTAGATCAAAATTTCTTTCGGCAAACAATCCGCACCTATATTTACGTTCTCAATCTTGCCAAGGGTATGAGATATATCGATCGAGACGGTAGGAGAAATACTCGCCATATCTCCTTCGGCATAAATGTTGTGTGTATCAAGTGGAACTACGGCGTGATCGACTATCTCACTCAAGGTAGATTGAAAGTCATCTTGCTTGATTCTTTCAAGACTCGGGAGAAAATAAGATCGATGATGCATATCATCCCAAGGTTTCTTTGAACCATTCATGGTTTCGAGGATGTCTTCATCCGAAGGAAAAGTCTCATCTAAGTAATCATTTGAACTAGACAACGAGGTGGCCCATACAGGTCTAAGAACAGGATCCTCCTCGTCCGTCTACGAGGTAATAGGATCGGGATCGGCGGAAGAGTCAAGAACAGCTTGATATGCAATCTCTGATGTTGATAGTGACATAGCCATTCCATCATGCAACTGACCTTCACTTGACGAAGTCGGAGAAGGTAGGGTCCATGGATCACTAAAATAGGAAGTGCGGAAAGGAATGGACCTCCCTGCTAAAGCAGGCTTACTAGACATGGCGTAAACGTGGTGAATCGGTGTCGAGAATTCAAAGGTACCCATGAGGGAAGAATACATTCTAACTTCGATATTCTCAGTTGTCAGCTGAGAATTGTTGATCACAGGGATTGATGGTCCAACATATGCGTTAGGACTAGAGTACGCAAAGGATAACTAGTCGATAGTCACGATCTCCCCTTGATGAGGAAAAAAAAGTGTATGAAATATGGACGATATGACAGCGACCATAGCATAGGTCCAATTGCAACCTAGTAACAGGTTATAATCAAGAGGTTCATCAACTACCTCTACCTCCACCTCTACCATCTTCCCACCTAACTGGACCGAAAAGGCAAGGAGAATACCGTGAGGGCGGAAGGAATGACCTTCAAATGCAGTCAACATGTTCGATGACTTGGAAAGGGTCGGAGAACCGAGAGATTTCCAACAGACCAGGGACATCACGCAGGTGGCAGCACCTTCATCAATGACTGCTCGTTTGATAGTATACTTGGAATACTCCACGTGGATTTGGAAAGCCACATGGTAAGGTAAGCGAGGCTTTACATCCGTGACGTCAAACTTGATAACTTTAGAGCCACTAGGTTCTAGATATCCTAAGGTAGAGAGTAAGTCATTCCTCTTTGATGGACACGTTTGGAGTACCTCCAAGGCCGACATCGCACAAGGGGTTTGGCCCAGATCCTCAACGATAGAATAGTTTTGGGTGGCTCTAGCATTAGGGTTGTGATTAGAGCGCTTGAGTACTCCTTTCGAAATACTAGGCGGTGGCTCTAGTTTCTCAATCTATAGGTTCATCTCCAGAGGGGAAGGAGGAGCTTCTAGATCGGTACTAGCTTTTGAAGAGCTATAATCTCGAGAGCAGGTCGCTATATCAATATTTGCGTCAACCATATTGATACAAACATGGTTGCCATCTTGCGACAGTGGGTTTTGACTTCCACTGGGTGCATTTCCGGCGTTCGAAGAGCTCAAGGCTAAGTGTTGGTTGTGAGGGAATGGATTCGTCAACACAACGAGTGGCAAATTTAAAAGCCTCGTAGCCTCCACGAGTTTGGGGCATAAATGTGTAAGGTGGTCATCGGTACAAAGTTTACAAGGAAACTTCAGCTTACATTTCTCTTTCCTTCCCTCTCTAGCATTGTCATTTTGCTTCCCATTATTATCTTTGTCCTTGGGTTTGTTACCATTTTTCCCACCCTTGCGATTGTTTCGACCTTTCCTTTTATTCCCATCTGGTTGTTGATCACCATTTGGGTTTTTCGACGATTCAACGGAATGTACATACGTCGATTGGGTGGGTTTGGAGGATGCAGATGAAGTTGATCCTCCAACATACTTCATCGTTGAGTCTGTGGACTTTACATTGGTGGACCCTACAATTCCATCGGCATGAGTTCTGGGATTTTTCCTAGGATCGTAATTTGACCACGATTCTTCTGGAAGAAGGTGATATAACATCCCAGACTGAGCATATATTAAATCTAATTGTTGGGCTCTAAAGATAGCTTCTTCCTCGTTGGAGACTCTGAAAGTAACAACATCCTTCGAGATAGGAGGGTTCAATGACTTTAGGAACCATTCTAGGAGAAAGGTCAGGGGTATAGGAATCTCAATCAACCGCCACCATCTATGCCATTCCTGGATATGATCCGAGATGTGAGTGGCGGTGTCCTGGCGTAAAGTCGACAAAATTTTGAGGCCATCATCATAACAAATGGGCAATTGAAAGTGGTTGAGAAAGGCCACCACCAATTGATTAAATGACCCATATGTCCCCCCTAGGTAGCTCAATGTACCATTGTGAAGAAACTCCAATGAGAGTGCATTGAAACAATCGTAATCTAATAGAATCATGGTACAGGGAATTCGATGAGCACCAAAGGTGAAAGGTAGTAACGTGTTCACCAGGATCCTCTCCATTCTTACTCTCAAACTTTGGAATGTTCGAAGGAAGTTTGGTGGGGACGGGGGCCCATGTGGGATCATGACTCACCGAGTCATTCATTAACTTAGACAAGTTTGGCAGATTGAGCATGGCCAGAAAAGGGAGACGGGGTTGCGACATCTGGCCCCATCCTCCCGCGAAAGATTGTGTTTTGGGAACTGCATTCCATCCAGAATTCTGGTAAGAACCAAAGCCCTATCCAGAAGTATAAGGCCCTCCTCCGGGATGATTCGTATAGGGCAGGTTTGTTAGGATATTTAGACACTTAGGATTTAGTAAGATCTACTTGGTCTATTGTGTTGTTAGGTAAAAGTGTGTTTTCTAGTGTGTTTCTTTAGTATGCATTTGTAGTTAGGAAATCCGACGGTCACGATATGTTCCTGACATAGAGTGATCCGATGGTTCATACTCTCCTTGATCTTAATGGCCATTGATCTGTGGCTTAACACCTGATTGGTCCATGATCTCTATTTAAATATCATGGAGGGTCATTTTTCGATGATCGATTGTGAGAAACTCTCTTGTAAAATCTCTCTGTAATCTTTTTCTTTGCATTAATAAACTGCTCCAAGTGGTCACGTTGGTCGGGGCCGTGGATGTTTCCCCGTAGGGGTTTTACCAAGTGAAAACATTAGTGTGTTGATATTTGATATGGTTATGTGAGTGGTTACTAAAGGTGTTTGTCATCTGTTGGAATACCTGTGTTGTCGAACATGGTATCAGAGCTTGTTTGAAAACCCGCTCCTATTGTAGATCCAGATCGTGAAGTCGAGTTGTCTCATCTCCAATTTTTGTCATTTTTGTACATTTATGGGCTAAGAGGATTGTTCCATTGTGTTTGGAGCACTCATTTCAATCATGAACACTTTTCATTTCACTCGAAAAGGTTTCCGTTTTCCCAAGATACGACCATTACAGTCAGATCCGGAGGTATAAAGCTTGAATACGCATTTTTTTAAATTTTTGCAGAGTAGTATTTTGGTTTTATTTCGGTTTTGCTTTATTTATTTATGGGTTGCTACTCTTTTATATTTGTGTATGCTCTTTGTCCCGTGCCCTATGTGATCTCAGAAAATCAGAAACAGATAGGAAAAGGTGCATCTTGCGGGTAAGCTAACCGAGATCTAACCCTTGTTGTCATCGAGAAGCGAATTTTTTTTCTTGTGTGAAAAGTTTTTTTTTTTAGCACGCTCTCCAAGGCCATCAACAAAAAAAACACTCCTTCTAAACATTACAATATGTTTTGCTAGATAATTTGGTTAAAAGTTGCCTTATTAAGTAACAGGTCTTGAGTTCAAGTCTCTCTTTCGTTACATTTTTTGAAAAAGTTCATGCTAAAATTGTAAAGTGCATTTCACTTCAAGTATAAAAGTGAATCACTATAAGTAGATTTAATATTTTATTTTAGAGTTATTTATTTTGCATGCAACTTTTCTGTTATAAAGTAACTTCATTGTAAAATTGATCCCCACTTCTCTTTATAAAAGTGGGTCACTTCATAAAGCAACTTACACAATCACGTGGTCATTTGGTTACCGATTGTGCATTTTTTTAAAAGGGCATAACTCTAACATCGGAAGTCCATTTTCAGTTCCGTTTTCTTTTTAAACCACATAACTTTGCGAGCTCTTTCCATCCAGATCATCAGTTTCAGTTTTTAAATCCACATTATCTACATATTTAATATGCCTTCTACAAGTATTGTCTTGCTTACCGACAACAACTACTTCCAATGGAAATATCATATGGAAGATTTATTAATAAGTAAAGGCTTGTATCGGATTACCTTGGGAAAGGAAAAAGCACCCACTGATGCTGATAAGAAAGCCAAGTGGGATAACAGGAATGACGAAGCACGTGGACTAATCAGAATTTCCATCTCTCCTGATTTAAGGTACCACCTTCAAGATATTGATGACCCCAAAGATGCTTGGAACACGATTGAATCTGTGTTTGGTAAATTCAATATTATTCGAGAACAACAGTTAGAAAATAAAATATTGACCTTGAGTCCAAATGATTTTTCTTGCCTTGGAGACTATCTATCTAGGTTTAAAACACTCAATATTTTATGTGAAGAATGTAAGATAAAGACGGAGGAAGAGAGTTGCATCTATCTTATTCTTTCTAAGATATGTAGTGCATATTCTTTGTTTGTATCTACCTTTTATGCTATGAGAGAGGCTCTAGGGGAAGAAGCTTATGAAAAACCCACTATTGAGTCCTTTTGTGCTTCTTTGATTCGAGAGGAAGATAATATTGTACAATTTGGAGTGATCAACACTACAAGTCCCTCCAACAAAGCCTTAGTTGTCTAGCAAAAAGATAAACCCAAGTATCCCAAGAAGCAACATCCTCGCTACAACAACAAACAACATATGGGTCCCAAACCTGCTCAGACAGCTTCAGCTCCTACTGGTGACAAAGGAGCAAAATAGAAAAGTAAGAATACTAACAGACATTGCAACTTTTGTGATAAAGATGCTCATGATGAGTCCAAATGTTTCAATAAGATGACATCTTTAGAAGCAGCGATGAAGAAGCACAACATCAGTATTGATTCTACTTCTTCTCCTCACGGACATGCACTTTTTGCTTCTGGTTTCTCCTTCAATTCAAATTCTACTACTACTTCTTATTCTGATGAGTGGCTTATTGATTCAGGAGAATCTTATCATATGGCTAAGGATAAAGCCATATTTTCTTCTCTAAATGAATGTAACACCAAGAAAATATTTGTTCGTGATGATAGATCTCTTAGTGTTGTAGGATCTGGAACAGTTCAAGTAGATAATGGTCATTTCAATGATGTATTATGTGTTCCAAGTCTTTCATGTAACCTTCTATTAGTATGTCAAATCACTCATTCAGGTGAAGGTAAAACCGTCGAGTTTTCACCTCACCAAGTTGTAATCAAGGATCTAAAAGATCCTAAGCATGTTCTTGCAACTGGAATTGCTGTTGATATTACCAGGTTGTACAAGTTTGACAACTTTGGGTCATCATCCTTTTCATCAGTTTTTGTTGCCCATAGCGATGACTTGAGAAAACTTTGGCATGAGAGGTTGGTCATCTAAACTATCACTCATTGCAGCAACTATGTAATCAACAGATGGTGACCGATCTTCCTCTTGTCTCATGCAGAGATGGTGTTTGTGTCAATTGTGTTCTCAGCAAACATCATCAGGACGGTTTTGACAAACGTTCCACTTGGCACGCCTCAGGTCCTTTGCAGCTTGTTCACAGTGATTTGTGTGGTCCACTTTCTTCTCCTTATTTTTCTGGGTGCAATTATTTCTTAACTTTCATTGATGACTTTTCCAAACGTACTTGGGTTTACTTTTTAAAACTCAAGAGTGAAGTTTTTGACAATTTTTTGGCCTACAAGGCCCTTGTAGAAAAGAAATCTGGACATCAAATTCAAAGGTTAAGAAAAGATAATGGAGGCGAATATGTGAACAACAATTTTACAGGCTACTGCACTACACAAGGAATCCAAATGCAACACATTGTTCCATATACACCACAACAAAATGGTGTTGCTGAGAGAAGAACCGCACATTAAAATAAATGGCTAATTGTATGATCCAATCTAATGGATTAAGTCTAAAGTATTGGGCGAAAGCCATCAACTGTGCAAATTACATAGTAAATCGCACTCCCACAAAGGCTCTTAAAAATATAACACTGGAATAAACTTGGACTAAAATTAAACCAAATGTAAGTCACTTTCGTGTATTTGGTAGTATAGCATGGGCTCACATTCCTGATGAGAAAAGGAAAGCATTCAGCCTAAAAGTGAGAAGTGTATATTTGTTGGTTATTCTGAAGATGTCAAAGGTTACAGACTTCTTCAATCGCATTGTAATGAAATTATTATTAGAAGAGATGTTAAATTTGATGAAAATCTCTTGGCTTGCGAGCCTATTTCAACGATTGTGCCTTCTTTGGCCTGCGAACCATCTTTGGCATTTGTGCCTTCTTATGATCTGGTTTCTTCTTCAGATGATGACAATGAGGATGAAAATCCACCTCCGCCTACTCACCCTCCTCCAGATGAGTCCTTTGAACCTGAACCAGCACCAGCTCCATTGTTTCCTAGATGGGTCTGTTCAACACAAGAAGCAGTTGGTGATCTTGTCAGTGATCCTTCATATCAGCGTCGGACACGTTCATAGTTCCAGCGAGCCTCTTCTCTTTTGGCTCAAATTTTAGAAACTCATGATCCAGAGACATTTGCAGAAGCTTCAGGTCATCCAGATCGAGATACAGCAATGAATCAAGAGTATCGTTCTTTAATGGAAAACGATACTTGGGATCTTGTACCTCTTCCAAAAGGAAGAAAACTTGTTAGATGTAAATGGGTCTACAGAACTAAGTATGCATTAGGTGAAAGTGTTGAAAGACACAAGGCTTGGTTAGTTGCCAAAGGATTTTCCCAAGTTGAAGGAATTGACTATGTTGAAACCTTTGCCCCTGTAGCAAAAATGAATTCCATCCGCCTTGTTATTGCCCTTGTTACCTCACATAAATGGGAGGTCCTTCAGATGGATGTTAAATTCGCCTTCTTGCACAGATATTTGCAAGAAGAAATCTACATGGAACAACCTTCTGGCTATGTCCAGAATGACTCTAGCTTTGTTTGTCACCTCGTGAAATCTCTTTATGGTTTCAAACAAGCTCCCCGAGCTTGGTATGCCAAAATGGATAGCTTTCTTATTGCCATTGGATTCTCTAGATGCCATTCTGATCCTAATGTCTATACCAAGAAAGTAGGAATCCATCTCATAATCCTTGTCCTTTATGTTGATGACCTTATCCTTACTGGTAGTGACTAAAAACTTTTAAACCATGTGAAAACCAGCCTTAAGAACAAATTTGAAATGACAGACTTAGAATTTTTTCATTGTTTCCTTGGCCTCCAAGTTTTGCAAACCAATGAAGGAATTTTTCTTTCCCAATCTAAGTATGCTTGTGATCTTCTTCATCGCTTTCACATGGACGATTGTAAACCAACCCCTTCTCCCTTCCAGTCTGGAGTCAAGATTTCTTCCACCTGTACTTCTCTTGAAGTTGATGCCACCCTGTACCGTCAGTTAGTTGGTATCCTCTTTTACTTGACTCATACCCATCATGACCTTTCCTTTGTTGTTGGTCTTGTTTCCCGATATATTCAAACACCCCATGAAAGCCATTGGAAAGTAGCTAAAAGGATACTTCGCTATGTTTGTGGTACAGTTCAATTCGGGATACATTACAGTTCAGGGGGGACTCCTTTATTGGTTAGTTTCACTAATTCATATTGGGTCAACGACCCTGATGATCAAAAGTCTATTGCAGGTTATGTTTTCAGCCTAGGTTCATGACCGGTCACTTGGGCCTGTAAGAAACAACAGGCTATTTCACTTTCTTCAGCGGAAGCAAAGTACCGAGCAGCAGTAAATGCAAGTCAGGAAGCCCTGTGGCTTCGACAGATCCTTTCAGAGTTTGGATTCCAGCACCAGCATCTAACTAGCCTTTGGTGTGAGAATCAGAGTGCCACCAAGATCGCCAAAGACCCAGTTCAACATCAGCGTAGCAAACACATCAAGCTACACATGCACTTCATCAGAAATCTCATTCATGATCAAGTTATTGAAGTTCTCTTTTGCCCTATAGAAGATCAAGTTGCAAACATTTTCACAAAGTATTTTACAGAAGCGAAGTTTTCCAAACTTCGATCTATGTTAGGAGTTCAGGAAGTTGTCATTAAGGGGGGATAGGCTCTAATGCCTCCTTCCTTCTCCTATTGTGTCACTATTATAAATCCTTCAATCCTATCCCAAGTTGTTCTTAAGGGGGGATGTTAGGATATTTAGACACTTAGGAGTTAGTAAGATCTACTTGGTCTATTGTGTTGTTAGCTAAAGGTGTGTTTTCTAGTGTGTTTATTTAGTATGCATTAGTATGCATTTGCAGTTAGGAAATCCGACGGTCACAATATGTTCTTGACATAGAGTGATCCGATGGTTCATACTCTCCTCTATCTTAACAGCCATCGATATGTGGTTTAACACCCGATTGTTCCATGATCTCTATTTAAATAGAATGGAGGGTATTTTTCGATGATCGATTGTGAGAAACTCTCTTGTAAAAACCCTCTGTAATCTTTTTCTTCGCATTAATAAACTGCTCCAAGTGGTCGCATTGGCTGGGGTCGTGGATGTTTCCCCGTAGGGGTTTTACCACATGAAAAAATTGGTGTGTTAATCTTTGAGTTGGTTATGTGAGTGGTTATTGAAGGTGTTCATCCTCTCTTGGAATACCTATGTTGTCGAATAGGATTGGGCATCATTCCAACAGGAATGTTCTGATAAGGATTGTGAAAATTGCCCCAAGCCAGATTAGATCTGGGCTAGGAGTTATGAAAACTACCTCCAACCGGATTGGATTCGGGCTGGGGGTTGCCCAAACTGTAAGACTGACGTCCTCCAGGTGGGAACCTGGAGGATTGAAGTGGATTCGTCATGCCAAAAGTATTGGTCGGAATCAACACCGAGGAGGTAGGGGTATAGGGTGGAACCATTCCACCAGCTGGGTTGTTCCATCCAGTCGTAGAAGGATTAGAGTTGGGGTTAAAATAAGGAACACTTCCTATATAAGGGTTCATTTTGGGGATATGAGAACCACCAAACGGAAAAGGAGTGTAAGGAGGTGTAGTGCCCCCAAGTCCAAGGCTAGTGTTAGGGCCAGCAGCTGGGATGGAAGTTGAAAACTGTGAAGTGAAGTTAGGAATACCATAAGAAAATGGACTAGAACACATAGGGATGGACTGAACATTGTAACCCGTCGAGTGACCAAAACCCCCAAAAGGGTTAGAGGCAAGAGATGAATCATTAACTATAGGTCGAGCCATAGTATTGGTATAAGCCTCCAGCACTGCAATTGTAGCAGTTGCAGGAGTCGAAGGGGTGCCATTAACTATAGTGGGTATGGGAGTTGAAGAACTCCCAGTGTTCTAAATACTAGACTCAGTACTCATCCTTGTGGAACCACAAGTCTGAAAGGCGGGTGTGTGTGTACCATGCCTAAAAACTCTACGCCTTTTAGAAGGCAAGAATCTGAAATCTGGTGGCAACTGTAACAACCGATGGGACCAGCGGAGAAGTTGGTATGACTCCACGATGACTTATGACTCTACAAAATAAAAATATATCCTAAGGCCAACTAGTAGTGAAAGAGCATACCAAAAAGTCAAACGGCCAGTATGCATGCAAATGGGCTAAAGTGGCTCAGTGGCCTCCCTCGCTAAAGAAGGTATGTCTCGTCCAAGAGGGACCTGAAAACCCCCGCTAAAGTTTGGAGGTAACAGAATTAGTTATAGGGGCCCTCGTGGGATTAACAACCAATCGGTCAGATCACCCTAGAGAGGTAATCCTCAATAAAATATGTGTGTTGTCTGACCCCTATCTGACCCAGGGTACAAGAATAATAACCCCTGCAAGTAACCTATGAGATAGCTAAGTCAAGCAACTACTAAACCACTATATAACCAATGCACATGCGAGCAGTTGTAAGTCCGGATCACCGTATGGGCAAGGTAGCAAAGCCTGAAACCTTGAAAGCACCACCTCTCACAAAGGTATGTGTACTAGCAAGATCCCCAAATATGAATAAATCCACAGAAATATATCTGACGCTAGGTGAGTATCCAGGGGTTATCCCTTCAAATAACTTCACGTGACCTTGTGATTAACTCTATTGCGAGCAAAGCCTCCTGATCTTACCAATTATACAATGGAATTCTCAACTCCCTATCTCAGACACATATGTTGATTTAATTGCCTTGGAGAAGTTCACTCACAAAATCCTATTCCAGGGCACTAAATCCCAAACTAGTTTGTGCACCCTAAAAATAAAATCGTGACTAATCAATTTTAGTTTAAAGCATAAATTTTATTGGTCGTGATTACTCAAAAGGGTATGAAAGCGAAACTCATGATGTTATGACTCTGCAAGAAGAAAAATATGAATAATGCAAAGTTTATCTTTAACTTTTCAATGAATGATATGCTAATAAAAACAGTGCAATTTTCAATTTCAACTCTGCAATTCAGAAGTAAAATGCAATCTTTCGCTAACTGCACTAAGCTAATGATAAAGGTTCAAAGACAAAAATGCTAACCAATGTAAAATGCCTATTTTTTTTGTATTTTCAATATATTAAAGAGAAAATGCATGGACTGAAAAGAAACTTGATATATAAATTCTACTATGTATAAACAAAATAAATTCGAGCAGAATATCAAGCAGCCAAGCAAACAGCCCAGGGTTCAAGGAAAAACCAAAAATTCAACTCCCAACAGGTTTCCTATCAACCCAAAGAAGCTCAAAAGGCACCACAGAGACCTAAGAAGGCTCAGCAATCATCAAATCCCACCCAGCAGTCACTAAACCAAGCAAACAAGCAAGGGAAAGTGGTATGCATGACTCTTCAGGAAAACAGGGCATATATACGTAGCTAGAAGTTAGACAGCACGCGTGTGTACGTGATTTTCAAGGAAATAGGGTGCATACAGGCTTTAGAACAAGGCCAGGAAAGGGTAAAAAGGTTGAAATCTTAGACCTAGAGTGAACAGAATCTATCAAGCAGTGATACGACAAGAAACACAAAGGAAAAAGAGCAATGCAAGGAGAAAAAAGTACTTCAGCCCTTAGAAGGAATATCTCTCCCCAGTGGAGTCGCCAATTGTTTTATGAGGGAAAAACTCTCTATGGCCAAGGGTAAACCACAACAGACAGGTATGACTGCAAAAATCAACTCAATTCCATTGTATGTTATATAAACTAATGTGCAAGATAAGAAAGAGGCCTACCTCAATCCAACATTCGATGATGTTCCACCATTGAGCACTTCGACCCAAAGCTTTATACCTGCAATAAGTTATTAACAAACAATCATAGCAAGTACATGGTGATAGTATAAAGGGGTTAGCACATTAGATAACATAATCCATTAATAAACATTACAAACATGTCCATGGATAATAATCATATATTTGCACGATACCAATAGGACGGGAAAGGAGTATTTCTATTAATAATTGATCAGCAAAAGTGACAACATTACAGACTTTCGTGCCGGCACGGTTCGAAACCAAGAAACCAAGTTCCTTCCAACTGGGCCTCCACCACGTCAATCCTCCACCAAAGGCAAGCTCATAGGAGAGAGACAATGAGGTTCTCTCAACAGTAGGGGAAGATCTTGGGGGTTGAACACTATGTTCATACTTGAGGGACAAAGGGATGCAGACTCAATATGAAGTAATTTCTCCAAAGTAAATTTGCTCTCAAAGTTGAATGCTTTCTCCTCTTTTCCATAGCTCGGAATTATGCTTTTATAGTCTACAAAATGCAACTGAAGGACCGAGTTAGAACGTTTCCAGTATGTGGAAGTCCAAGGATCAGAGATCTCCTGTCATGACATGGAAACCCGACTCCATTTTGTATTTTCTGGCACAAATCTCTATGTACGAGGGTTGTAGTGGAGCAGCCTGTGTATACGCATGTTGTATAGCAGATAGGGCATGTATATGTGGAAAAATGTGTATTTTTGGCTCTACATTCATCAAAAAGGGATGACAAGTCTGCATAGGGAAATGGAAAAAGGCCCTCTGTGAAATATAGAAATGGTGGGGAAAATATTTCTATAACACCATGCCAACCTCTTCTAACCATACCACCCTTGGTCTCTAACTCCTCTTATGGTTTTAAGGGGAAACACCCCTCGCAACCTCATATTACTGCTTATGAGGAATATTAAGGAGTGGCACCTTGAAACCTTAACAACATTTGATACAAACAATATTATGCACACCAAGTTCTAACTCTACACACACACACTCCAACACCACATGCCAAGTTTCACTCTAAGCACACACCAAGAGTGTTAAGAATCTTCAAGACTATTATGGAAGCCCATACATGCATGCCAACAATACGCATTGTACCAAGAAGATAAAAAGTGACCTCCTTGATAATTAAAAAACAAATTACCATTGTTGTAGTGCACTTAACCCCAAAAATTTGGAGCAATCACATAAAATGTCGTGCAAAACCCAAGAACGGGAGAGAAAAGAGAGATAAACCCTAAGAAATAACTCTTTGATAATCAAAATAGAGAGTTATGTTCACTTGCCTCTTCAAGGGAGAAACCTCCAAGACCAATTCTCCAAATACCCTAACAATTCTTGACAAAACATTGCATAACCTTCTACTCAATATATATTTATCCAAAGAGAATTTTAACTACCTATGGGCCCACCTATAATGAGGGCCTACTAAATAATTTGTGCCTTATCAATAAATAGTACACTTTTTACAATGCATGACTATAAACTAATTATTTAATGGGCCTTATTCAAGGAATGTGGCCTCATACATTAGTAAAGTATCAAAGTAAGGGGGTTAGGGTAGGACACTAACATTCCCTCCCCCTTCGAAGGCATTCTTGTCCTCAAGGATGAAGGTGAGGAAATTTTTTTAGAATCAATTTTGGTTCCCATGTAGCACCTTCTAGTTGTGTATCTTTCCACTGGATTGATCCTTCCCTAATCGTGCATTGGTGCAACTAATGCTCTCTGGTATCCAATATTGCTTCTGGATAGAACCAAATGGAACCTTCTTCATTGATTTTTGATAGGTCGGTTTTCAATTTACAATTTTATCCTGCAACCTTCTTCAAACAGGGCAAATGAAGGACTAGATGAATCTTTGAGTGGGCTAGTAGATCCAACTTGTAGGTGACCTAACCAATGCATTGTATGATATGATAAGGACCATTGAACTTAGGAGCTAGCTTCTAGGGAACTTTGTCTTTGAGTAATGTCTCTTTATAAGGCTACATGCAAAGAAACACTTGATCCTCTTCAATAAAAGAATGTTTGGATCTATGTTGATCATCTTTTTGTTTCATTCGATTTCGTGCCATAACCAAGTTTTCCTTGAGGATATGGATAATGGATGCTCTGGTCTAAAGAGTTCTATCTACTACATGAACCTTGGAGGTTCCTGGTACATATGATGCCATTGAAAAGGGTTTTGGGCCATAAACAACTTCATATGGTGTCATTTTAGTAGCTCCATAATAAGTGGTATTGTACCACCATTTGGCAAGGGGAATTCATTGTGCCCACTGGTGCGGTTTTTTGGAAGCAAATTATATCATATAGGTTTCTAAGAACTTATTGACCACTTTTTTTTTACCATCATTTTGAGGATGATATGCAATGCTCATATTCAATTATGTATCTTGAAGTTTAAATATCTCCTACCAAAATTCGCTAGTGAGTCTGGAGTCTTGATCTAAGACAATGGAAGTGGGCATACCATGTAGCTTGAATATATGATGCGTGAAGGCCTGGGAAACTAAGGATGAGTTAGGGCACAAAAATGAGCACCTTTTGAAGGACAATCAACAACCACCACAATGACCATTTTGTTACCCGATTTTGGGAAACCCAATATAAAATCCATTGAAATGTTTGTCTAAACCTATGTTGGGATTGCTAGTGGTTGCAATTCCCTTGGTATCTTCATCATCTCTCCCTTATTTCATTGCAAAGTGTCATGGGATGATACAAAATCCTGGATATATGTTTTCATGCCTTCCCAAAAGAATGAACTCTTAGTTCAGTCATAGGTTTTATGAAAGCTAGAGTGACCTACTATCGATGATGAATGTAGATCCTCTAAGACTCGGTGTTTTAGGGTTGAATATTTTTCCATAACAATGTGCCCTTTATACCACAATGTATCTTTTTATCGTGTATAAATTTTAAGTGGGTTGGAATTTACCTAAAGTTGTTGGATGAGTTTCCTTAAAGTACTATTTGTTAGCCATTCCCTACGAGCTTCCTCGAGTCATATTGGACTTGGTAATGATAAGGCAAGGAGTGACCCATCAACCTCAAATTATCTAGATAAAGCATCATCTACAAAATTCTCTTTACCCTTCTTATAGATGATCTCATAATCATACCCCCAACATCTTGGCATCCCATTTATGTTGCTCTAATGAACACAATCGTTGTCCGAGGAAGTACTTCAAACAATGATGGTTTGTCTTGATCTAAGAATGCATATGTATGAGATAAGGCCTCCAATTATCCATTGCATGAAGGATAGCCATCATTTCCTTCTCATATGTGGATTTTCCCAAATTGCAGTCACACAATTTCTTACTGGTGAATACCAAGGGGGATCCTTCTTGCATCAATGCTTCTCTGAGACCTCTACCTAAGGCATCACATTCCAAGAAAAAAATCTTATTAAAGTTAGGCACTGCTAATATAGGAGTAGTTCACATGGCATCCTTTAAAGTAGTGAAGGCTTGTGATGTTGCATCATTCCAAACAAAGGCATTCTAAGTAAGGAGAACTATAATTTTTTCATAATCTTTCACAAATTTCCTACAGTACCCTATAATTCCTAAGAATCCCCTCAAGATATTTAGTGTTTTGGGATAGGTTCAATCTCCCATAGCCTCCACTTTATTGGGATCAACCCACACTCCCTCCTGACTTACAATGTCACCCAAATATTCAACCTTGGGAGCCCCAAAAGAACATTTGGAGCACTTCACGAATAATTGGTTGTCTCTCAAGAGTTGCAAGGACTTATCAACATGATCTATGTGTGATTCTCATGATTTATTGTAGATCAAGATATCATCGAAGAGGGATGGAAAATGACGTAGGAAGGGTTCGAAATTATTGTTCATGAGGCTCTGAAAAGTGGATGGAGCATTACAAAGACCAAAATGCATCCCTAGAAACTTGTAATGACCTTCATGTTTTGAAGGTTGTCTTAGGCATGTCTATCTCTTTCATCCTAATTTGGTGATATATGTTGGCCCTTGGATATGTAAGGAAGGGAAGATTAAGGAAGAAAGGTGAAGTAAGAACTGCGCGGAAGGAACATAAACCGAGCAGGGGTCGAAGTGGGAAAAGAAGCAAAAAATAAGGTGCAAAGTAAAGGAAACGCTATTCGTTGGAAGAGAATATCGAGGAAGACAAAGAAGTAAGGAAGATGGATCGTGGACAACTCAAAAAGAAGAAGAAGACATCAGCGAGTTCTTTCGAGTACCTCGCAGAAAAGAAGGAAGGACAGGCTGGTGAAGCCCTTAAAACGTGGGTCAAGTTGACCTAGGGTTCAAGCACCTAGGGTTTTGGATCTAGGGTTTTGACACCTAGACTTTGTTATGTAATGTATAAATAAAGGTCTAAAAGACCAGGGAGGGTTCGTTCATTTGGTATTTTTAGGTTGGTTTGTTGATATTATGATTGTTGTTGTTCATTGTTGAGCCTTGTTGTAGAGAACAGTATTGAGACTGTATTGTAAGATCTTCAGTTGGGTGCGAAGATCAATCCTGTAGTTGGGTGCGCACGGGGGGGAGAAAGGAAGAGAAAGAGAGAGAGATCTGCAAGCTAAGTGCGCAGATAGAACTATATGTTTTCATCTAATATATCAAGAAACACAATTTTGTGGACGTATCCCTAGGGAGAGGGTGAACCACATATATCTTGTTGTTCTTTGTGATTGATGTTGTGTTATTTTCCATATGATATATTGTTATTGCATTATTGTGTTAGATAAAAGATATAACTTGCGAAGTAGGCTTAAGAGAGATAAAGAATAACTAGATTGTTGGGTATTGTTGTCCTGGATACACTTTGCATTTCCTCTAGTTGTAGACGACTATGTCCTGCAACCCCCTATTGATACTTCGGGTGAGACTGCATCTGCTTCACAGGTGTTGCCGAAAGGGCCAGTAGTTAGGGCTTGTTGGTGCGTTGTTAGAGTTTAACCCTGGGTCTACCCCTGTGCCAACAAATGGTTCTATTGTCGGGACCGGGATATTTATGAGGGAATGTCAAGGTGGTTCCCATCGAAGATAGAAATCCAAAAGTGGATAGAAGAACAAGAAAAGGACTTCGTTGAAGCCCAGAACAAAAACCTTTTCATTAGTACAGAAGATTGGTTGGGAAGGTACATCTTCACAGACATACACAAGATTTTCTTTGGAGGAGTTCATAAGGAGTTATACAAGTGGTTAGCCAGATTAGCAGATACCCAGTTTGAGATCAGATCTAGACCACCTATGGTTTGGACAGCAGCATTGATCAAGAAGGTCAAGAGAGTTGATAACGTTGTGTCTAGAGCAGTGGATCTCTGGTTCAATGGTACTATTGGAGGGTATATTACTGAGTTTTCTATTGACAGAGTCGAATCGTATAACCAAGCAAAGAGGTACTTCTTTAATGGACCTAGAGGGAAGTTCCTACACTTCTTGAAGCTGAGGATTAAGATGTTATTGCATGAGAAGAATATCTTGAAGATATAGTGAATCTAATGTTCAAGAACTCAGACAGCGACAGTGACACAGAGGCTGGACACACGTGCAGTGGGAGACCGTTCAGAGAGGTTCCTCTTGCGAACCTATTTAAGCAAAACTACGGAGATGAAGGATTCTACAGTGGAGAAGAAGGAGATCTAACACACGAAGAGCATTCAGAATCTGGAGGAACAACGCAAGTACAAACCGAATAACTTTGCCAAGGAGAACCAGAAACTTCAGGCAATGTGCCTACTGTCGAAGTAAGTAATATCACTCCTTCTGTTGTGTTAGAAGCATTAAGTAACCAAAGTAACTAGGGTAATTAGAGTAGTCAGAGCAGTCAAAGTACTGTTACCAGCAGTTTAGCACATACTCAGTTGAGAAACCAAGGAAGATCTATGGCAGATGAAATGAGTTTACCTATCTTTAGAGGAGATGGATATGAAGACCCTTGCCACCTCTAGTTCTTATGCGAAGCTGTATGGAGCATCAAGCAAGTCACTGATGAAGTTGTCAAGAGAACTCAGTTTAGTACTACCTTGAGGGATCGTGCTCTGAACTGGTATATGAAGTTTGTTTCAGGACCTGGACAGCTTAAACCGTTGAATGCTATAAAGACCGCATTGAGTGCAGAATTCAAGAAACCTAAGTCGGAGTCACAATGCATTATAGAGCTGAAAGAGATCAAGAAAAAGGTAATTGAACCTGTTTGGGAGTTCGATCAGAGGTTTAAGACTCTGACAGGTCGATTGAGTTTTCAGATTCCAGACGAACAGAATAAAGAATGGTTCATTGATGCTCTCTTGCCACATATCAGAGTTCCTCTGATGCAACAGAAAGTCGTTCGCAGGTTGAAGCATTGGAGATCGCCATGAAACTAGAAGCAGCCCCAGTAGGAGAAGCCAGCCCGGGTATGAGGCAAATATTGAATCAGTTAACCAACTTGTCTTTACAGGTCGAAGATATGAAGAAAGATAAAGGAAAGGAGAAAAGAGAAGATATCTGGTGTATTAGATGTAAATGAGAGGGACATGACAAGGAGCATTGTCCCCTATTTCTTGAATACTTGTCCTTTGGAGCACCTAGTCCTTTGGAACATGCTATTGTACCCTGGTGCGAGGTATGTAGAACGAGACATCGCCCTGGTGAATGTTATTATATGAAAAAGTATGTCCAAACACCTACCAATATTTACTGCACATTCTGTAAGTCTATGTGACATGATGAGAAGGATTGTAGGGATTATGATCTCACGCATGAAATATCGAGGGATACATACAGAATTCAAGGAGAGACACAGCACGAAGGAAACATTGCACAATTCAACTCCCCGAGAAGAGGAAACTTCAACCCTCACAGTGGATTCAGAGGAAGAGGACGAGGTGGAGGTATGGGTTGACACAGAGGACAGATCATCTGCTATAACTACACATAGTCAGGACATTTGGAAAGGGATTTTCAGAACCCTTGCACCACTTGAAACTATTGTAACTCGTTTTATCATGTCATTGAGGATTGTCCAGTGTTGTTGCCCAAAATCCAAGAGAGTTGAGGAGGAAACCAACAAGTACAATTAATATCAGCAGAACCTTGTGGTGAAGACCCTAGAGTCATTGTTATTACTAGAGGAGGTTGTTAAGGTCATGACCCGCACATAGGTAGATCAATGTATTCGGATGTAATAAAGGTCAATATTAATAAGACCTTTCAATAAAATAGAATAAGGCGGATGTAAGAAGACCTAATAGAAGCTTCCGCTTCTAGAAGGATCTTCCTCTAGATGCTTC
>ML797009.1:744244-755346 GCA_009831015.1 Picea engelmannii
TGCCTTATTCATATCTAAACCTATTGAATGAGAACTAGGAAATTCTTTCCTACTTTCAACTCTGCTATTATTTTCTGGTTCATACTCTTTTTTAGAATCTAAAGCAACTGTGCTCTCTGTTTCGGAATCTGCAGTGGTTAACGATGTGTCGCCATTGTAATCAGATTCTTCCTTGGTATGGAGAGCCTCATTCAGGTCAAATGGTTTTGTTCTGCCTTCCATATCATCACCTTTTCGCGAGTTCTCTTGCAGTAAATCCACATTAAATGCTGCCATATTCATATCTAAACCCGGTGAATGAGAACTAGGAAATTCTTTCCTACTTTCAACAATATTATTCGTTTCTGAGTCATCCTCTGTTTCAGAATCTACAGCAACTGCACTCTCTGTTTCTGAATCTGCAATGGTTAACAGTGTGTCCTCCTTATCGTAATCAGATTCTTCCTTCGTATGGAGAACTTCATTCAGGTCAGATGGTTTTGCTTTGGCTCTCAAACCATCAGCATAATCACCATTATCATCCTGCATTGTTACTAAGCTTATATAATTAGATATGAGACAACACATACATCCTGAAAAAAAAACACATTTATATTCATGAAAATCTTCTGGTTCAAGCAGCCCTAAGCAGATATAATAACTAAAGGAAATAGAAGTTTCAAAAGCAATACCTGATGAGAAGTAGCTGTTCTCTGTTTTTTCTTTGTCTCTGAAGCCAAAAGCACCTGTTCCTCCTCCTCCACTGTTTCCCAAATCTTCCTGGAGAAAACCCATTTCTCCTTCACATTTGGAACCTCACATTCTCTTCCTCTACTCTGATGACTTATAGTCGTTAAAGGGTGTTTTACAGTCTTCTGCGGAGATGGCCCTTTGGCCCCAATTCTTTCATCAAGGGAATCTTCCCTCGGAGGAGGCTCTGCTCTGTGCCGCAGGATCCAATCCCTCAGGTCCAGCTCCGGAGGCTCTAATTTAAGGCAACCCACTACAATTAATGAGCACTAATTGGTACGGGATTAACCGATTACCAGTTGGTAAGGACATCGATCATTCAAGACAGGATCCAAAGTTCAAATGCCATGGAAACCTTCCAATGTTAAAGTGGGTTCGTGTACTGTGTTAATTCAAAGCTGGGGTTCATAGCTCCTCATAGGTTAAACACAAAAATGTTTCAACATATAAAAAATGAATGAGACTAACTGAGAACCGTATAAAAACTGGGCTTGAGTAATAAAAATAAAAGCATGAAGTTCTTACCAGAGGGTAAGGATAGACCTTGGGTTTCAGAAACCTGGTAATTCAAGAACAGGTGTAGTGGGTTAGACAGGTCTGAGTTGAAGTGGAAAAGAGAAGAGAAGAGAGCAGAGGAAGGGATTAATATAAAAATACAGACCCCGGTCTCCGTCTCATCCGAGATGCCCAGAGCAAAACCCTGAGAATCCCATGGTAATCCCGAAGAAATGGCTGAAGAATCAAAAGAGCACAAGGGCAAAGCACCATCATGTCCTGTAGAATCGTCCAGCTCCAACTGGCTTGAAACAAATTCTGGATTAACAAGAATGGCATAATGAATATATCAATAATCAATATGAGTAGGAAAGAAGTAACAACGGAGCAGGCAGGCAGCATTTTGAAGGGCAATTACTTACCTGATGCAGTATTTGGAAGACTCCACTGGACAGGAGAATGTTGTGAGCGTTTGGGGGGCATTGTTATTCTTATTATGTCCACTGTCGTCGCCTGAAAAATCCCAAGCTGCCCAATCTTCTAACCCATCACAACCTCCTCTGCGACTCCATCTGCTTGCCTTCTCCTTCCCGCCGTTTCTTTCATGTTCAATTTCAAATTCCTACATGTTCATCCATCATTTAAAAAACATATATTGGCCAGCTAAGTCTTTATGTGGGTCATAAAATCACTTGACTAGAGCATTCACATCACCGATCAAGCAAACGTGGCTTGGTTCACTAGTTTGGAGCCATCTCCAAGGTATTCATTCTTGTTATTCTCACTTTCATTTAAATAGCATGTTTAAAGATTTGGTTAATAAGCAAGTATGAGCAAGTCAAAATGAGAGTCTATTCAACAATATCTCTATATAGATCAATATTTTTTTTAATGGGTAACTTTGGCTTAATTTGAACATTGTAGTTAACAAACACACCTCATTATTTGAGCTATGACCCCATGACCAAACACACCTTCATTATTTGAGCTATGACCCCATGACCTTTATATGGAAAAAGTTAAGGCAAAGGGGACTTAGGTGTTAGGTGTGTAGGATAGATGGTTTCTTCAAGTTGCTTTAGTCCATTTGTGTTTTAGTCCATTTGTGTTGTAGTAGGAGATTGTTTTTCAATCGAAAGGAAAGAAGGTACCAATATTTAAGGGGAAAATTTGTATTTAACAGGTTGAATTTATGTTCTTGAATAAGTGATTTATTAAAGGTTATGGATATTTAAAATAAAAATTTAAAAAAAATAATAATAATAATAATTAATAAATTAATAAAAGAGAAGAAAAAAAATTATATATATAGGGTGTTGGATAATTTCTAAAATATCGTGTGTTAAAAAAAATTGTAAACTTTGTGACACTAAGAGGGTGAAGATGAAAAACTCTTTCTCTTAGAATGTCTTGCATACACCCACATTAAATCGCAATTTCAAAATATTTGTTAAATACTGACCTTTCTAACATTTTCAGTCATCAAAACTATGGCAATTTATGAATGCTTCTCTTAAAGCTTTTCAAGCACAGAAATAAAATTATAAAGCAAACCAAGTATTTCCTTACCTTTCTTAAGTTCCTTTGTGGATGTTAACTAGCATCATCATCATATCAATATCAAATTAAAGATATGTATATGCACTCTTGTATATAAGTGTGTGTTTTGAATTTTCCATTATGATGATGTGGCAATTGTTACCATTCAATGAGACCAACTTTGGTTTTTTGGACCTTAAGAAAAACAATAAGGAATTAATTGCTTTGCTTTAGCATTTTATTCATATGCTCAAAAATATTGAAGATAAGTTTTTCATTATCTCCATAGTTTTGATCAGTTAACGAGGTAGGAAAGTCGATATTGTTAAAAATATTTTGAAGATGAGATCTAATGTAGGTATATAAAGGACACTAAGAGAAAGTGTCTTTCATCCTCCACCTTCTTAATATCGCAAAGATGACAAATTTGTTCATTCCCCAGTGTTTTAGAAATTGTACAATGTCTCATTTCACTATAGAGCTTGTGAGAGTTCATTCTTATTTAGTAATGTTATTTTCTTCTTTAAGCTAGCAGAAAGATACTTTTGATCTCTTGGATTGGGGTTAATGACCTCTTTATAGAATTTTAATTTTCTCTTATCCTCTATTTCTTTATCACTCCGCAATTTCTCCTTAAATGTAGATGTGATAGTATTTTTAATGGTGTCAATGTTATTCAAAGTGGCCTCCTGTATTCTCCAATAGTTTTGCCAAGACTTAACATCTTTATGCCAACACCTCTCAAGGCATAGTTGACTTTCACTAGAGATTGAAGCAATCTTAGGAAGCCTCTTGTCTTTCATGTTAATTGTTTTGTGCTTGTAGATCAAGTACCTAGTGATAGACATACCCTTAATGAGGGAAAGATCGGCTTCTATGAGGAGAATATGATAGAGTGCATTGTTTTTAATCTTAAGATTATAAATTATAAAATGATTATGGATTTGTTTGGTTTTCCTTCATGATTATCTAGAGATGTTGCAACCCCAAACTTCACATCCATATAAGATAACAGGAGTAACGAGAGTCTCAAAGAGGAGTTTTTGTTTTTCACATAGCCACAAATTCATTGATTTGTAGTGGTTCTCAAGACCAAAATAGGCTTTCCACCCTCCACTAATCCTTTTGTCAGTGTTATAGTTCCAATTAAGCTTGTGTTAAGGGTGAACTCCAAAATTTGTGTATGAATTAATTTTCTCAAAGTGGTTATTGTCATACTAAAAATTAGTGTAACTAACCTTTTTGGATGTGATTATCATAACACTTGTTTTGTCAATGTTTACTGACTTACCTGTGTTAGAACATTAATCCTTGAAAAATCTCGGTTGCTTGTCAAGATCATAGAGACACCTCACAATAAGAACAATATCATTAGTGTAAAAAGGAAGGTTGATAATATTCCAACTAAAATAGTGCCACTGCAACCTACTTTTTCCAAACATGCCTCCAAATTGTCCATATAATGCTAAAAAGGATAGGGGGCAGGGGACAACATTACTTAACTACTATATTGCAATTGGTATATTTTGTCCAACCCTTGGTGTTCCTAAACTTGGCAATGACATTTTCATACAACCTTATCATAGCAGCCCTCGACTCAAAAGGAACATTTAACTCTTCTAATCTAATACAAAGGTTATTTTTAGGTACCAAGTCAGAAGCTTTCCTAAAGCCAACAAAGCAACATGAGAGATTGGTTTTATTATTTTGTGATGATCTTAAGATTAACTAATTGGTCCAAGGTTGAATGATAGCTTTTAAAATCAGCTTGGCCTTTAGCCCTTTTCCATGACTTTCTAAGCATATGTTAAACATCTTTTCCATAATAATTTCATATAAATTGGCTAAAAGAGCATTGATCATAATGGTCTTATAATTTGAGGGGTTGTTTTTATCCCCAACTTTAATAACATGATCAATGTTAAGATCCCACCCTAATTCCCCTGGTTTAGGGAATAGGTTGTTACTTTATGGAGAGTGGCCATCTAATCTATTAATTAAAACCCATTACGTAGTTAGGATGTTGAATCAATAAATGTAAGGTGGCCTCAATAATGAATGTCCACTAGGTAGTTGATGTGGCTTCATTACCGAAGGTCCACTAGGTGGTTAGGATTTGGGATAGATATAAACTATTAATATTAGTACAAGTTATGTGATCAAGTGTTAAGTGGTTAATATTGTGTTGGAGCTCTACTTAGTTGGAGGTTTCCTCCTCAAAGTAGCGAGTAAACATTACTTCGTATTTAGAATATGAATAAATTTTTGCCTATTGTTGTTGATTAAATATTTTGGTTTTTTTTTATTTGCTTCCACAATTATGTTTTTGTCAGTATCTCTCTGAGTTTTCTATGTCAACTATCAAGGTACATTACAAGTGGTATCATAGCACTTTCCTATGCCAGCATGCACCCAATTTTTAGAGAATTTTTAGGCTAGACATGTGTTCTAACATATTTAAACACAATTATTTGTCATTTAGTGGGTAAAAGTGTGGTTGGAAAGCATATACATAGTGAATGCAAATAGAGTCACTTGGTTCAATGCCCTTGTACACCTTTATTGGTACCTAGCGAGTAGTATCACATTAGACAAAATTTGTATACAAATTTGATCTTCCACGTAGCCTCGGGTATATTGGAAGCCCACCAAGCACACCTAAAAACGTCATTTGATAACCTTGTCAACCATCTTGTTGCTATAGTAGACCAAACACTTCATTTGGGGAGATCACTCTCACATACTAGGGAAGTGGGTAGTACAATTGAAGGTATGGTTTATCCTTCTTATTTAGCATTGTAAAAGACCAATCGAATATTATTGTTGGAAACCCTCAAGTATATTAGAGAGATATAACCCCTAACACTACTTTTCTCTTAGGACCCTAAAAAACCCTAGCATGTATAGCACATGCAACAAAATTCCTACATAGCTAGGAATACTAAGAAGTTGATAATTCTATTATTACAATTATACTCATGCAAGAATAAATACTCCTCTGGGTGTACCCATCCAAACCAAACCATTATAGGAGACTTGTCTCAAAAGACTCCTCTTGTGACACAGATCATGTTGATATAACTCTTTGGTAACCCTTCGAGTGGACCTAATGAGCCCAAGCAAAACAAGACCCTTACGGATAGCTTATCTCAATAACATCCTCTCGCAATGTTGATCGCATTAGTATACTTCTTGTTAGAAAAATAGGGTATCTTCACACATGTTGAACACCTTAAGAAAAACATTCACACACAGAGAACAAGGATTGGCACAATCATGTTTATGTGGTTAAAGCCCTCAAAGAGGGAAAGAGTCCACAACCTCATCCAACATGGCCACTTGAGGTAGTATATTAATGTAAAAAGAATAGATTATGTGACCATCTCTCACAAATGACCCTATATTGTAGATTTAAATCTTGTATAATAAGTTGTTGCAAATAGATTCTTAATAAAAACAAAAAATATACATTGGCACACACACACACACACACACACACACATTACACAAAGATTTTTACCCTGGAAACTCAAACCAGGAAAACCAACAATCTGTTTAGAGTTGCACCTCTAATATTCTATTAATCATATATCTTGATTATTTACAATACAATATGTATAGGATTCTGTGGCATCCAAAACCCCTAATCCATTGACATGGATTAGTCAACAACTCTAATTCCTAAACCAGAATTAGAAAACCATCGTCGAAAACAATGTGTCGAAAAAAGACTAAAAACAAACACACAAAAAAGATCAATTTGTTTTCGGGGGCATTACACCCAAACCCCCGCACAGGGGGGCTCTCGTCACCCTACGAACTCCTCAAATAGGTGGGCTTCTCCCCCCTGTGACCCCCATACAACCCCCCCATGCACCCAACGCAAGACAGACACTAGTTCTAGTTATGCAAAGAATATAACACATGCCCAACATTCTCCCACTTGTTGTTTTAATCGCATACAAGGGGTTATGGGGTTACATAGTGAACAATCTAGGGAGGTAATGTCCATAGATCCTCTACACCAAAAGAAATGCTTAGTGCTCACAAATTGTGCTAATGAATCTGCAACATTCTTCAAAGTGTCCACCTTCATCAACAACACCTTATTTTCTTCAACCATGTCTCTCACAAAGTGATGTTGAACATCAATATGTTTTGTCTTTGAATGATAAGTCGAGTTCTTCGCTAGGAATATTGCACTCTAGCTGTTACAATCTATCCTTACAGGTTGTTGTACCAACCCAATACCTGAACACAATCTTTGTAACCATATTGCTTCCTTGATTGCATGAGTGACTGCCATGTATTCAACTTCTGTAGTTGAGAGTGCCACTACAGACTGACTTTTTCTCATCAAGTTGATTGCTCCTCCAAACAGGTTAAACACACACTTGCTTGTAGATCTTATGTGATCTATATCTCTATCCCAATCTGCATCAACAAATCCATGTAAGTCCAACACTATGTCCAATCTTGGTCTTCCTTGGTAGCACAATCCATAACTAGTAGTGCCACGTAAATACTTGAAAACCCTCTTTACTATTGTCCAACGCTCCTTCCCTAGTTTTGGCATATACATGCTCAAAACTCTCACTGCATGTGCAATGTCTGGTCTAGTATAGACCATTTAATACATCAAAATTCCAACCACACTAGCATACGGAACACAGGACATGTCCTCTTCCTCTTCTTGTGCCTTGGGACACTAATATACAAATAAATTTACACCTACAGGAATAGGAACCTTGATTGGTTTACATTCTTGCTTAATGAATCTCTGCAATATTGTCTCAACACATTTCCTCTAATTTAACCAGAGTTTCTTGTTTGCTCAATCTCTTTTAATTTCCATGCCCAAAATGAAATTTGCAGCACCAAGATCCTTCATGTCAAATTTAGAGGACAATTGAGTTTTCACATCCTAGATAATCTCCTTGTCGTTTCCTATCAGCAACATATCATCCACATACAAAACCAAATAAAAAAGATGATTACCGATTAAATTGAAATACACAAAATGATTCGCTTTTCTCCTTGTGAAGCCAAGTCCCAACACATAAGTATCAAATTTTTGATACCACGTCCATGGTAATTGCTTTAACCCATACATGGACTTTTTCAACTTGCATGCCAACTCTTTCTTTCCCTTCACAACAAAGCCTTATGGTTGCTTCATGTAGATTTCTTCTTTCAGATCCCCATGTAGGAATGTTGTCTTCACATCCATCTATTCTACTTCAACATCAAAAGCAACAGTAATAGATAAAATAAATCTAATTGAAGTTAACTTGGAAATAGGAGAAAAAATATCACCAAAGTCAATTCCCTCTACCTAGGAATAACCTTTTGCTACTAAACAAGCTTTGTATTTCTCCACTTTTCCTTCTGCATTCAACTTCTTCTTGAACACCCATTTTTTACCAATGGGATTTCTTCTAGTAGGCAACTCCACTAGATCCCAAGTCTCATTCTTTTCCAAGGTTGTCATTTCTTCAACTATGGAATTTTTCTAGAGTTTTCCATCCTCTGAATCCACTACCTCCCTAACAGTTCTAGTATCATCATCAGTAATAGACAAAGAAAAATTTGAAAGGAAATTAGGTAGCGTATACCTTTCTGGTTACCTTCTTTCCCAAACCGATCTCCTCAATACTCAAGTATGAGGATCTTCTTCTTATTATTCATGTTCTTTTATAGAGTTTGATTCATCATCATTCAACTCAAACTCTATTTTCTCTGGTTCTTCCTCCTTTGGTAGGAATTTTTGTTTGACAACATCTTTGATTTCTCTAAATACCACATCTTGACTACACACTACCTTCTTAGTTTCTAGGTTCCAAATCTTATAACCTTTCAGACCATCTTTATGCCCAATAAAGATACACTTTTCAACCTTTTTATCTAGCTTACTCTCGTTTTTCTTTGGAAATTGAACATAGGCATCACAGCCAAATACCTTGAGATGTCTGAGAGATGGTTTATTACCAGCCCATACCTCATGTGGAGTCTTTTCATACAGTGCTCATGAGAGTGATTGATTGACTAGGTAACATGCAGTACCCATTGCCTCGACCCATAATTCTTGTCCTAACCTGACACCAGTGAGCACGCACCTTGATTTTTCCATCAGCTTCCTATTCATCCTTTATGCAACTCCATTTTGTTTATGTGTATATGGAGTAGTATTTTTCCTTACTATACCACACTTCTTACAGAATTCTTTGAATTCATTTATGCAGAATTCTCCACCATTATCGGTCCTCAACACCTTAATTCTCTTCTCTGTTTGATTCTCCACAAGAACCTTAAACTCTTTAAACCTATCAAAGACTTCAGATTTCTTCCTGAGGAAATATATCCATGTATTCCTCGAGAAGTCATCTATAAATGAGATAGTACACATATTTTACAAGTGATGGAACTGACACAAGTCCAAACACATCACTATGCACCAACTGTAAAATTTCCTCTGCTCCCATTGCACCAAAGGGGAATCTTACCCGATTCTACTTCCCATATACTCAATGTTCACACAAATCAAAATCCAGAGAGCAATTAGACATGCCTTCAACCATACCTTTACCATGTAGTAGTCGAAGGCCTTTCTCTCCAATATGCCTCAGTCTTTGATGCAACAACATAGTCTTTTCTCTAGATATTGTAAGAGTTTTTTCTTCTTTAGCTCCAATATCAGGAACAATGGAACTATTGAACCCATCACTAATAGTGCTTCCCAATAGCTTATACAGAATTCCAATTTGAATTTCCTTCAGCAACACCATTGCTCCCTGAACTATCCTATAGGTTTCTTTCTGAAACATTGTTTTTACCCTTGCATTGTCCATTTTTCTTACATAAATCAAAATTTTGGCCAATAGTAGGATGTGCATAATACCATGGAGTGTTATAGTCCTTCCATCCATGAGATTCAACTTTATTTTTCCTTGTCCTATGATATTAGATGTCAAGTCATCACCTAGGGAAACATCACCAACGTCATACCTTTCATATTCACATAACCACTCCCTATGGGGATTCATATTAAAGGATGTGCCTAATTCAACCAGTCATGCCTCATTATTTTCATGTGTGCTTGAATAAGCCAATTACACATCCCCTCCTTCTTTTAAGGAGGTTTTCACTTATGTAGAAGGAGCATCATCATATCCCTTCCCTCTCTCAACACTTTTAGATCTACATTGTGTCGTGTACTGCCCTTCTTTTCCACATCTCCAGCATACCTTTAAAAACTTTCCGAGAGACCTAGATCTTCTCTTAGATTTGTATCTCCCACTTGAGGACTTAGATCTATTTATTTCCTTGGAGCGTTCTCTTGCAAATAATGCATCTGCACTCTGTCCTTCCATGTTCCTCCGCCTCATCTCCTTCGACAACAAAGATGAAACCACATCATTGAAACTTAAAGTAGTTGTATTACTACCTATGGCCATAACCAGACTATCCCACGAGTATGGTAAAGAGAAAAATAAATGGATACACTTATCTTCAATATAAATCTTAATATCAACAGATATTAATTGACTTACCACTACATTGAAGGTGTTCAAATGCTCTATCATCGAGTCTTCATCTTTCATCCTCGTGTTATACAACTTCTTCCACGAGAAGAGTTTGTTTACTAGGGACTTAGATTGATACAAATTCCCCAACTTGTCCCATAATGCCTTGGTTGTAGCTTCCCTAACACATTAAGTAATATTGAATCTGAGAGACACAACATGATTGTGCTCTTTACCTTTCGCTCTAACTTTTTCCAGTCTTTTGTTGACGTTCTAATAGGTGCAGTAATTGGATCCACAACGATCCATTGATCTTTGTCCACCAACATATATTCCATCTTGATCTTTCACAGCTCAAAACGTTTCTCATTTTATCGATCTTTATTTTTGAACTACTTGCCATTTCTTTTTACACAAAGAGTCAATACCACAAATCTCCCACTTTAACAAGGTTTATCACAGACCCAAGCCAAACCCTTAGCCACAAAGGTGCCCCCCCATAACAACTCTAATACCAAATGTAGATTTTAACCTTGTACGATAAATTATTGCAAACAAATTCTTAATAAAAATAGAAAATATACAATGGCACACACACAAACTCACACATTACACAAAGTTTTTTACCCTAGAAACCCAAACTGGGAAAACCAACAACCTGCTTGGAGATACACCTCTAATCTTCTATTCATCATATATCTTCATTTTTTACAATACATACATACATACATACATACATACATACATACATACATACATACATATATATATATATATATATATATATATATATATATATATATATATATATATATG
>ML797009.1:755493-775685 GCA_009831015.1 Picea engelmannii
TATATATATATATATGGCATTTTTTGCATCTATTTTAGTGGTTTTTCGACACATGGTTTTTCGTCGATGGTTTTCTGATTTCGGTTTAGGAATTTGGGTTGTTGACTAATATGGGTCAATGGATCAGGGGTTTTGGATGTCTCGATATCATATTTTGGATGTTGCAAGATCATATCGAGACATCCAAAACCCCTAATCCATTGACCCAGATTAGTCAACAACCCTAATTTCTAAACCGAAATTAGAAAACCATCGACGAAAAACCACTAAAACGGATGCAAAAAATACCAAAAGAAAAATCCAGGGGCGTTGGACCTGAACCCTCATGGAGGGGGGCTCCCACCCCCCTGCAAACCCCCCAAATAGGGGGGATTCCCCCCCTGTGACACCCCAGGTAGGGGGGTGGGGCGCCCAACGCAACACAAACACTAGTTCTAGTTGTGTAAAGAATATAACACATACCCAACATATATGCTCTTTAAATAGAGATCATGGAAAATTTGGTGTTAATCCATGGATTAAGTGTCGTTAAAAGCAAGGAAGTGCTTGAACCTTCAAATCACTCATGTGTAGAACATGATTGTGACTATTGGATTAGTAAATTACAAAAGCACACTAAGGAAACACACTAAAAGCACACTTTATCCTAGTATTACAATAGACCAAGTTGACCTTAACTAACTCCTAGAGTCTGAATATCCTAACATCCTCCCTTAAGAACAACTTGGGATAGGATTGAAGTATTTACAAAGTGACAATAGAATAAAGAAGAAGGCAATAAAGTCTACTCCCCTTAATGACAACTTATTGAATACCTAGCATAGATTGAAGTTTTAGGAACTTTATTGTTGTGAGGGAGTTCATGAAAATGTGAGCAACTTGATCATTTGTTTGTTCGATAAATAAGGTATTTACACATAGGTCGAACACCTTAAGCAATTGCTCACACAAATAGATCAAATATCAGTACACCGGTGTATTGCATGGTTAAAAACCTTAATGATGGAAATATTCCATGGCCCCAACTAACTTGACCACTCAAGGCAATATATTAATGCAAAAGGGAAAAAAAATACATATGAGTTTATTAGAATTGATCATCAACAAATGAACCAATCAAGCGTTAAGCAATTGTTAGTATCGAGGAGAATATGAACTATCAAATCACTTTATGCTTAGAACATATCATGATCATCAGATTACATAACTACTATTGCATACCAAAGAAACACACTTTACCTAAAGACACATTAGACCAAGTTGATCTTAACTAACTCCTTGGTGTTTAAATATCCTAACATGACCCCTTAAGAACAACTTGGGATAAGATTGAGGTACTGACAAAGATTACACAATCGGAGAAGTTAGGAGGCATTAGATCCTATATCCCCTCAATGACAACTTATTGAACTCCTAATATAGATTGAAGTTTAGAAAACTTTGCTTCTATAAGAGATTTTGTGAAAATGTTTGCAACTTGATCATTTGTAGGGAAAAAGAGAACTTCGAGACCACAATCCTAAATAATATTTATGATGAAGTGCATGTGTATCTCAATGTGTTTTTTGCACTGATGTTGAACTGGATCTTTGGTGAGCTATATGGAAGTCTAATTGTTACACCAAAGTGTGGTTGGATGTTGTTGTTGGGATCCAAACTTTGAAAAGATTTGTTGAAGCCACATGGATTATCGACTTGCATTATTTTTTTCTCAATACCATGTTTCTATTGAAGAAATAACAAGAGCTTGTTGCTTCTTACAAGCCTAAGTGTGAAGTCCAAAACAAAGAATGAAATATTAACCTGCAATAAACTTTCGATCATCAGTGTTGCCAACCCAATCGAAATTAGTGAAACCAACCAACAAAGGAGCCCTCCACGAATTGCGATGTATCCCAAATTAAATTGTACCCTAAACATATTGAAGTGTCTTTTTTGGTACTTTATAATGGCTCTCCTGGGGTGTTCTTATATACTGTGCAACAAGACCAACAAAAAAGGAAATTTCAAGATGTGTATGAGTCAAATATAAAAGGATAGAAAACAACTAACAATACAAAGTGGCATCTACTTTGGGTGTAGTACAAGTGGCAACAACTTTTACTCCAAACTAGAAGGGATATGGGGTTGGTTTACAATCTTCCATGTGAAAGTAGTGAATAAGGTCACATGCATACATAGACTTGGAAACAAAAATGCCTTCCTTGGTTTGCAATACTCGAAGGCCAAGGAAATCATGCAAATAACCAAATCTTGTCGTTTCAAATTTATTCTTAAGGTTGGATTTCACACAGTTTAAAATTTTAGGGTCACTACCAGTGAGAAGATGGCCATCAACACAAAGAATGAGTATTACAAGATGGTTACCTACTTTATTGGTATGGACATCAAGGTTAGAATGACATCTAAAAAAGGAAATATCAAGAAGAAAGCTATCCATTTTAGCATACCAAGCCCAAGGAGATTTCTCAAGACCATCGAGAGATTTCTTAAGGTGGTAAACAAGGTTGGAGTCATTCTTAGCATATCTAGGAGGTTCTTCCATGTAAATTTATTCTTGCAAATCCCCATGCAAGAAAATGGATTTAACATATATCTAATGGACCTCCCTTTTATGTGAGGCAATAAGGGCTAGAATAAGGCAAATATAATTCATTTTCAGGGGAAAAGGTTTCATTATAGTCAATCCCTTCAACTTGATAAAATCCTTTGGCAACTAACTGACCCTTATATTTTTCAACACTTCAATCTAATGCATACTTAGTTATATAAATTGATTTACATATGACGAGTTTTCTTCCTTTCAAAAGAGGTACAAGATCCCAGGTATTGTTTTCCATTCAGAAATGATATTCTTCATTCATTGTTGTGTTCCAATATAGATGGCGAGAATCTTCTACATATTTCTCTAGATCACGAGTCTCCAAAACTTGAGCCAAAAGAGAGGAGGCTTGTTGGAACTATGAGTGTGTATGATTCTAATCTGTAGGATCATTGACAAGATCACCAGTTGTTTCTTGTGTTGTAGGTATCTGTCTAGGAAGTGGTGGTGCTAGTGCAAGTTCATGTTCACTAGACCCAACTAGAGGAAGATGAGTAGGTGGAGGTGGATTTTTATCCTCATTGACATCATCTAAATATGACACTAGAGTATAGAAAAGTTGGGAATAGAAGATGGTTCGCAGGCCAAATATGGCACAAACGTCGAATTAGGCTCATACGCCCAGAGACCATTACCAAACTTAAATTCTCTCCTAATAATAATTTCAGTAGAATGAGGTTGATGAAGTCGATAACCTTTTACATATTCATAATATCCAAAAAAAATTCACTTCTCATTTTTAGGTTGTAATGTTTTCATTTTCTCATTGAGACTGTGAGCCCATGCTTCATTACCAAACACATGGAAGTGACTTACATCTAGTTTAATTATACTTCATGCTTCTTCCAGTGTTTTATTTTCTAAATCCTTTGTGGGAATGTGATTGACTATGTAATTGATACAATCAATGGCTTATTCCCAAAAATAAAGACTTGATCCCTTTGATTAGATCGTACAATTCACCATTTCCTTTAATGCACAATTCTTTTTATTAGCAAGTTGCAACACCATTTTGTTGTAGTGTATATGGAATAATATGTTGCATATGAATGTCATGCACAATGTCGTAAGTTGTAAATTTGTTTTTAATATATTTACCTCCATTATATGTTCTTAACTTATGCAATCGATGTCTAGATTATTTTTCTACAAAGGCCTTGTAGGGAAAAACCATGTCAAAAACTTCACTCTTAAGTTTTAAGAAATAAACCAAGTATATATGGAGAAGTCATCAATGAAATTTAAGAAGTACTTGAACCCATAGAAAGAAGGAGAAGGAAGTGAGCCACACAAATCACTATGAACAAGCTGCAAAGGGGTCAAGGCATGCCAAGAGGAATGTTTGTCAAAATTATCCCAATGATGTTTGTTGAGAACACAACTGACACAAACACCACCTCTGCAAGAAATTAAAGGAACACTAGTCACCATATTCTAATCACATAGATGTTATAATGAGCAATAGTTTAGATGACCAAATTTCTCACACCAAAGTTTACTCAAGTCATCACTTGAACAATAAAAACTGATGGAAAATACGACGACCCAAAGTTATTAAATATGTACAACTAGGTGATATCATCAACAATTCTAGTTGGGACATGCTTAGGATGTTTTAAATACTTGATTACAACTTGGTGAGGTGAAAACTCTATTGTTTTACCTTCACCTAAGTGAGTTATTTGATATACCAACAGAAGATTGCAGGAAAGACTCGGAACAAATAATACGTCATTAAAATGACCATTATCTAGCTAAATCGTTCCAAACCCTACAACATTAAGTGATCTATCATCATCAACAAACATTTGTTTAGTGTCATATTCACTAAGAGTAAAAGAAATGGATTTATCCTTGGCCATATGATAATGTGTTACGGAATAAATAAGCCACTCATTACAAGAAGAAGTAGATATTGCATTCAAGGAAAAACTAGAAGCAGAAAGTGCATCTCCATGAGAAGAAGAGTTAGAAGAAGGATCAAGATTAATGTTGTGCTTGTCATTGTCGCTTCCAAGGTCTCCATCTTCTTAAGACATTTGGACTCTAGATGATAATCCAGCCCACAAAAATTGCAATATCTTTTAGTCTTCTTACTTTTTATTTTGTTCATTTGTCACCATTGGGAGTAGCAGTTGGCTAAGAGGGTTTGGGACCCTTGTTTTATTTTTTGTTGTGAGGATGTTGCTTCTTCGGATGCTTGGACTTATCCTTCTATTGGACCACTAGGGATTTGTTAGAAGTACCTATAGTGATGATCACTCCAATGTGAAATAGCCTATCTTACTCTCCAATCAAAGAATTAGAAAAAGCCTCAAGAACAAGTGTTTTGTTAGTATCCCCTAGAGCTTCTATAGTAGAGTGAAATTCATATAGAAAAACATAATATGCACTACCAAGCTCAACAAGAATAACATATATATATTGGTCATCTTTCTTTGATATGTTAAAATATTCAAGTAAAATTCTAAGTGTTTTGAACTTAGATAGATAATCTTCAATGTAAGAGAAATCACTAGGATCCGAGGAAATCAATTGGTTTTCAAGTTGGTGGGCTTGATTCTCTGTGTGTTTACTAAATACAATTTCCATCTTTGTTCAAGCGTAATTTTTTTTGTCAACTCCATGAAGGTGAAACCATAAATCACTAGGGATGGACATTTTGATTAATCCATGTGCTTCGTCTTTTTTATTATCCCATTTGGATTTCTTTGAGGCATCAATGGGTGTAGTTTCTTTCCCAAGGTAATCTAGTAAAGTCCTTTACTTTGTAGTACATCCTCCATACAATATTTTCATAAGAAGTAGTTTGAACTGGTAATCAAAAGATCACTTGGACTAGCTATATTAAATATGTAGGTAAGATGGCTTCAAAAGCAAAAACTGACTATTCGGATGGAAATCTCTTGAAAAAATAGATATTTAAAAAAATGATACTAAAGACAGACTATAGACATCAAATTTATGCCCTTTTAAGAAAATCATAAAAGGTAACCAAAGTGCCATGTGGTGATGGGTGCACAATGAGGTTGTTGATTAAAATAAAGTTATCTTTCTTCTCTAACTTTTCTTATAAGCTCACTTTTACAAACAAGTTTTTTTTACATCAAGTGATCCACTTTTATAAAATAAGTAAGAAACACTGTTACAATGAAATTACTTTATAAATTAAAGTTGCATATAAAAAGAAAGGCTTGAGCTAAAAACCTCTTATTTAATAAAGTAACTTCCAACCAAGTGAGCTAATGCAAAATACATAATAACTATTGTGAAGGAGGAGGGCCTCTTTTTTTTATAATTGTTTGCTTCAAAGTGCATGCTTACCCCCAAAACCCTTGTTTTTGCCTACAAAAAGATTCAACAAAACCACACACAAAAACAAGCAAATTTTCAAAAAAAACAAATCCAAAGCTTCACAAGATAGAGTTTAGATCTCGACTAGCCTACCTTGAAAATGCAGCTTTTCTCTCTATTTCTAATTTGTTGAGTGTTACGGAATAATTCCCATGCGTACAGGTGAATTTTTGCTTGGAGTACAAACCCCTCTACCAAGACAGAAAACTATCATTGCACACTACCATTCCTATAGATTAACTTCATCCATCTAAAAAGAGAGTAAGAGGGATAGTATGATGTACCTCACTTTTGAAGTTTTTCCAAGCTGCTCCAATACGCGAGTTCTGAATAGTACCCGCAATGGATAAAAAAAGACAAATGACTGTCTCCTACTCTAATGGATTAGACAAAATTGATCTATCTATGAAGATTAAGACAAGCATAGGCAAGTACATGTAAACACATACTAGAAGGAAATAGGCCAAGTATATTAATGAGAACTTTAGAAAGGAAAATTACAATCCTCAGATGATGTTGCAGCAGCCTCTCCAAGTCCTCCTCGTCCAACCCTTGCTCGAAAGATCCATAATCAGAATAACAATGCTTTGTTGATTATTTTACTCCCTTGTTCACCATGAGAATGCCTCCATTTATAGCCTTTGAGAGGCTCAACCACCTTGGTTATATTTGGAAGTAGTTGAGGATATGGCTCCAATAGTTGTGATATCTCCCTTAGATGCATCCTAAGGGTTAGATTCGAGCCAAACCAACTCGATCCATCCATAGTTGTCCTTAGAAGAAAAGGGTATTGCTTCCAAGATTTTCTCAAGCAATTTGGCGCTCCATTGCAATGGGCAACATAGCACTACAATGCTCCCTGCTAGAGAGACAAAGAGTGCTAGCGCTCCCTGTGTATTATACAGGGAGCGTTGATCTTCCAAGACTTGCCAAGATGACTAATTCTCAAAGAGAAACCTTTGTTCAAACTGTCTGATGATGGGGCTTCTTCTTCTAATATGTTTTAGGGGTTGCATCAAGTGTTTTCAAGGTGTCGTTCACAATGTGACACTTACGGAACGAGAAAGCGATGCTTATGACACTTACGACAATGAGAATGTGACATTATCAAAGCGATGAATTTTGATGTGTAACGGATTTCCCCCCAAAGCGTGAAGTCATAAAATGAAAGTTGTTGGCCAAAACACTTTGTAGATTCTTCAAAGCAAGGGTATGGAGTCACGGAACTTGGTAGAAGTTGTAGACAACCATCAAACAATATTAATATGTGTTCCATTCTCGAGGCAGGCATACCTATGCTCAGACTATAAGTGACTCGAAGTATGGCCTCCAATAAATACATTGCGGATCCATATTGATTAAGGGTATGGCCACTAGAGATACAATGTGGATCCATACTTCTATGACATGAAATGATCGTAGCCACGGAAAATACACACTGGAGCTATGAGATGATAAAACATAGCCACTGACTAATACAATGTGGATCTATGTGACATCATATATATCAGCATGCTCAAATGATTTCCTTCGCAACCTGGGAGGAACAGATAATAGAGTGAATGCTCAACCGAGGGTCTTCGTCCCAATCTTGATGTGGTATGAATCTAGCCATGTGAATAGATGATTTGATGTCGAACATGGTAGAAACCACTTGATTACCGATCATTAAGGTAAACCGTTAACAAGTGCGAGGGAAATCACCAATGATGTCAATGACTCCCAAGGTACCCTAGTACATTACAGCAAATGTGGATAAGTGAGTTGAGGTCAAAAATTCATGGAATCGTCCGATCAGAGGTCAATGATATAAACCTACTGTTGGAAGCGAGGAGGCCTGCCATTGGGGCATACCAGTCCCAAGGTACTAACTAGTTTCTAAGTCTAATTCTCAGATGATGTGTTGAAGTCGACAAGAAAATACTCGTCGAAGGAGGGCCTTGATGTGTCCCCCATCATCGACATGAAACTGACGTGGGAAAGTGATAAGATGTAGCAGATGAACACAGACTGACACTGGTAATTTTGTAGATGGTTCACTCTCGAGGCGGATACTTCCCTCGAACACTGAGGCACGAAGTGAGACTTGGCATCATAAATGCAAAATGGACCAAAACATAACGCAGCAAGTGTGGAGGCATTCTTTGGATGGATCAAAGGAATGGAAAGACTCATAGGATTGGCTCAGTGCAAAGGTTTAGCAGATTATCCAAGTGTTCAGTATGAAGGTTAAAACAAGTTCCATGTTCAAAGGCGACTACAAGAGCTACTTACAAAAGTTTTCAAGAAAATTGACCCACTTCTTCAATTTTTCCCCCATCTAGATAGATGAGTACCTCTTTTTAATTGAACAAGCTTGAGGAGGATAACACATGATCGATATAACTCACCTTCGGTAAGTTCCTCTTCTTTTATTTAACGAAATGGAAGAAGTAAGGGCTCATTTCCATATGGATCCTTCAATGTGTAGTTTAGCGAGACCAAAGAAAGAAAACTCGGTGGTGTTTCATGTTTAGAGAGTCTGAAAAGAACTTAAAGGCAACTACAGGGTTGTCCTTTTTTCGTAATTTTAGTCTCCAAGGTCCAAAAAAGAGATAAACTAATACTCAGAAGACGCCCTTTTGAACCTTTTAAATAGTGTGAAAGGAAGCAATATCTCTCAACAATCTTTTCATGTTTAGAGAGTCTGAAAAGAGCTTAAAGGAGACTCCAGGGGGTTCATTTTTCGTATAGCCTTTACGAGTCCGAAAAAGTGATAAAAGTATACTCGGTTACATTCTCATGTATTTGTGAGTGCGAGAACGAACAAAGACTAAGCTCATTGGTGTTACAAGGTCATTGAAAAAACTCTGCTCAAATTCCTGAAAAAAAAAAGTTGTTTTGGGCAAAAGACATTAGTAATTTCTTGAAAAATGACCCAAAAAACCCAAAAAAAAAACTTTTTAATAAGGATAAGTGACCAAAATTGAACATATCAAATATTAAATTAGGGAAAAAATTTCATTTTTACCTTTGTTCTTACTATTCTCTTCTCCTCTTTGAGTTTTTTGCCTCTTTTGGAGCGTTTTTCGAGCGTTGATTGCGAGGGCCATGGGCAACCGTTTTCAAAACCGTTCAGATCAGGTTGGTTGCTTCCTCCTCCTCATTATTTTCCATGTCTTTTTATTGTATTTCAGCCTTTATTTATTGTGCTTAGGCTCCTTGATAAGCCCTAGAGCACCGAACTCGATCAACGCTCCCTCAAGGCATTGAGGGGAGCTCCGATCGCGATTTCAATGCCCGAGTATGTGCGTCGAGGGAGTGCTAGCGCTCTATTTTCTTTGTTAAGGGAGCGCTACGTGCATAATTTAATTTTTTTTTATTTCTAGGCTAGAAAGAGGCAAATTTTTCCTTTGAAAACTTAGCTAATGATGATTAATTGATGTATTTGTAGGTTTCATTTATAGCTAAACATGATTGAATGGAAAGAACGTGAGCATGAGTTTGATGACATCGCTTCTCTACAAGACCCTCTAGCGAGGGCGTTCTTACGCAATTGTGGCTTGCTCAAGTACTTCAAAATTTAGAATATGAGGAAATAAGTGTTAATGCTTGAATACTTGATCGGTCTATGGGATGACGATGAGAAAGCATTTTGAATAGGGCCACATATGCTTGAGATCGAATGGATGATGTATACTTTTTGATGGGCCTCTAGCGGAGAGGGGCACCCATTATTTTGTCTTGATATCAGGATACTCCACAACCGACCGAGGCATATGTTGTCGAATACTGCATACCAAAGTCACGGTTGGTAGGAGGAAGGATCATTATAAAAGACGTGATGGATCTATCACTTCGATCCGTCATATTATCTATCACCAAGCTGGCAGGAAGCACTAGTTCCCATATCGCTTCAAAGTCCCAAATTTCTTATGCCATTCAGTGCTTGGAACCTATGTTTTTCAACTAGAGTGTAGGTTTCTTGAGGAATGTTAAAGAGCAAATATCAAAATGCAAAATGCGTAGGCAAAAATAGTTTGGATATGGTTCTTTCTTGGTATCGTTTTTCCTGGAGCGGATTCCACATATGCAACCATAGGTTGCAATGATAGCACGCCCTATTACTGAGCCTCGCATGGAGAGTTGGACCAGTCTTTCTCCCAGGTTGGGGAATGAGCCCTCGGATTTCAGATTCACTGCCGACTTCTTTGCATGATGGAGGAGGAAACTGGTGGTGATCAAGGATTTCCCATATGTTGGGGCAGATTTCAGGGGTAGTGAAGACTTGGTACTTCCTGAGGGCATACTGTGGGACGCATAAGGTATGAAAGATCATAACATTGTACAATGAGGGATCTAATTCATTTTGTTTTCATCATCCGGATAGAGGTGTGTCACATCTGATAGAGATGCCAGCATTAGGGTGTCACAAACATGCACAGGTGGCGGCAGAGCACGATGTCGTAGTGGGAGGACTCTGAGAGGTGGAGTCAAACCTTCGGGGCTTTACCACGGGTGTTCCACCCATGAGGAGGCGAGATGTGCCTCTACACCTTTAGTGACATACATTTGGGGTCTCCGAAGGCCTCAATCATTTTATACGACAGGTGGCAAGGGTGGTAGTGTTCTATGCGGAGCACAACATGATATAGGAGGACGAGTAGAGTCCCTAGTCATTTTGTAGTCTTTACGAAGATTCTATGGGCATGAAGCCCATGTTTTTCTCCGTTATGTACTTTTGTATGATGTATTTTGACAAAAACTTTTGCTATCAAGCTTATATATATAAACGAGTTTTGTGGTGGCTACTTATGTTGTATTTTGGTTTTATGTGATGTTTTTGTACATGTGCTTTATGTTTCAAATGTTTATCTACATGCAATATACCAATCCATCATGTAATTCCTTAATGAATCTGCGATTGTGTTGATTTCTCTCGATATGTGTCTGTATTCAAGAAATTCAAAATCTCTTTCAAGACAGCGAACTGTTAGATGTAGACGTAGTAAAGTTGAGTTGTGAACGATGTACTCATGATTTAGTTGATGGACCACGAGTTGAGAATTGAGGTTGATAATAAATTGAGATATACCTAGAGAAGAGGCTTTGGTTAAAAGTCTGATGAAGGCATGATACTCTGCAACGTTATTGGTTGCATATCTGAGGCAAATTCCTCCTGAACTCACTAACTCACCAGAGTGGTAGATGACCCAAGCTGCAGAAGCGATGTTCTGGGTATGTCGACTAGCACCATCTGCAAACCCGAAATAGATGGCAAATGATGATGTTATCTATGCATTCAATCACAAATCAAAGTATAAGAAGTCAAGGCGAAACTCGTGCATGCAAAAGAAAAGACACACCAAGTCAAAAGTATATAGTACAGTAATGTACAAAGCACACATGCGAGATATTCTATGCATAGTACTTCTTGACGTAAATCCCATTTCGGGGCTCACCTAGAGATATTCCATCATAGTCTACTAACTCGTAGGCACCTTTGTATAGCACACATTTTATGATGTATGGTCCGTGCCACATGGGTTCTAACTTTCCTGCCCCCAGTTTGTCATGATCTTGATCATAGACAAGGGCTAGATCTCCTTCTATAAAAGTGTGAGGTTGGATGGAATTATCATATTGATTTTTCATGCATTTTTGATACATCTCGTTGATGAGAGCAACATCGCGACGGGTTTTATCTAACTTGGTCAAATATAAGAATTGCTCCTCTTCGGCAGAAGTATGGGATAATATTTCTATGACAAGTTTCAATGAAGGGATCTCACATTCGATCGATAATATTGCCTCTATCTCAACTAGAAAGGTGTAAATCCAGTTGCAATTTTAACTGAAATTCGATAAGCACAGAGTGCAGACAAGAGTTGCAAGTGCCAAGCAGTTTTTTTCACTCCCACCATGAGTTGAAGCATGGTCTTCAGGAATTTTTTGATGGCTTCAACTTGTCCATTTTGCTGAGGGTAGTAGGGGGACGAAATTTCATGGAGAAAACCTAACTTGGTGTGAAATTCACCCTTCATTTGGTTCTGGAAATGCGATCCATGATCAGTTACAATAGCTTGTGGGACACTAAACCAAGCTATGATGTGGTTAAACACAAAACGTGTTGCAGTGTAGCCATTGTTAAGTAATGTAGGCATAGCACAACCCATTTAGTGAAATAATCGACGAAAACGATGATATAACCGTGCCCCCTGTTGAGGTAGGCTTACATTGCATAATATCGATACCCCATTTTTTGAAGGGGCCGATGACGATAATGGGGTGAAGTGGAGCGGGGTGGGTACGTGCTTTCTTCTGAAATATTTGACATGGTGGACATTTTTTAACGGTCTTAATGAAATCTTTGAATATGGAAGGCCAAAAATAATCGGCATGTAATATTTTTTGGGTTGTAGCCATCCTTGAAAGATGATCGCTATAAGCTCCAAGGTGAAAATCATTTAAAACTTTTTTAGCCTCTGCATGGGTTAAGCAACGTTGTAAGATAGTATCAATGCCACAGTGGTACAAAGTGTCACGAATGATAAGGTAGCGCTTTGAATTGTGTCTAATGTTACGTCGTTCATCAAGTGAAATGCTAGGTTGAAAGCGTTGGGTTTGGAGATAGAGAAGAATATCTATGTACCATGGATCATACATACTAATGAGGAACATGGATTAATTGGGAAGAGAATCACTAGCCACAGTGTCCTCACCAGTATGGGGAAGATCGCAAATTAATTCTGCAAAAACCAACGATTTCTTAGCCTTGGATTTGGAAAACTTGAGGTCAAATTCTTGGAGAATGAAGATCCATTTCAAATATTTGTCCCCAAGTACTTGACGAGTCAAGATGTGGTACATGGGGTTCGAGTCTGCAATGATTGTGGTAGTGCATAACAAAATATAATGGTGAAATATTTGGACAACAATAAATGCTACCAAAGCCAACTTTTCGACATGTGAATACCAGAGCTCAGGACCTGATAGACTTTTACTCAAATAATAGATCACATGTTCGGTGTCGTCATCATCCTCTTGTACTAACACCATAGTAATAGTGGAAGTAGAGGCAACCAAATAAAGGATATAATCTTTCACATAATTCAATCGATTCAAAAGAGGTGTGTTCGTTAAGGCATGCTTAAGAGCATCAAAGGAGCGTTGAGCAGTTGCATCCCAGATGAAAAGGGCATCTTTCTGCAGCAATCTCATGAATCCTTTAGTGATTTCGACGTAATAGCAAATTAAGCAGTGAAGAAAGTTTGCCTTTCCTTTCAAACTTTGTAGCTGGGTAAGATTGTTGGGAGGAGGTAAAGTTGTTACACATCAAAATTGCTCACTTCAATGATGACCTATTGTCGTCATTACAAGTGTCGCAAGTGTCTCACTTTGGCCACAAATGTCGCAAATATCATATTGTCATCTTGCCTATGTCGTATCTCAAACGACATCATAGGGACACTTGAGACACCCTCATAGACTGGTTAAAGAAGGAGAAATCATTTTACAAAGAGTACAAAGCCTTTGCCTTGAGAAAGACCACTTAAAAATGAATTTTGAAGGGAAGCACTCCACTACCCACTAGTAGGGAGTGCTAGCTCTCCTTGCCCTCCTTTGGGGGAGCGTTGTAGCGCTCTATGCACCATTCTAGGGGAGCGTTGGGCGTTTTGAGGAAATCTTGGGCAGCGCTCCCCTACCCACTAACAGAGAGCGCTGGTGCTCCTTGCCCTACTTTGGGGGAGTGTTGTAGCGCTCTGTGCACCATTCTGGGGGAGTGTTATGTTGTTGAGAAAATCAGGGGAAGATCCCCTTATCTCTGAAATCAATTGGATTCAAATCTAAGGTCAAGGTTGGATCTTAGAGAGGATCCACAACTGATGGAGAAAGATCCTCAAGCTATCTCAAGAATCTCTAAGGTGGTTAGGCCTCTCCAAGCTTATATAAGGAGGCCTTCTCATGGTGAAGGGGATGGAGAAATTGAGAAATACTTAACTTATGATCTCATAAGGAAGGGGGAGACATTGAAGGCATCAAACTTATGATCTCATAAGGGAGATAATTAGTGAAGCATAGTCATTTTGATTATTTGGGCAAGGGGTTGGACAAGGAGAGCTAGAAGAGGCTGTTGCAACTTCATCAAGGTTTTGTAAGTATCTCTTTTGAGTTCTCATTAATACATGTGTTTGGCTTGTTTCCTTCAAGATTGTGTATACCTACATGAACTTGTCTTTAATGGATAGATCTAGTTTCAAACTAATCATTGTAGAATAGGAAGCATGCTTTGTCTTTGATTGGATTGCACGACTTGTTGAAGAGCTTGGGGATCATAGATCAACTTGGACCGGGTGAGGACAAACATCGTAAAAAAGGTACATCTTCTTCCTCTTCTCTATAGATTAGCTTAGCTAGCTTTAAAGGGATGTAAATGACCAAAGTTAGCACCTTTCTGTCTTGATCTTAGAGATTTAAGGTCCAATAGCGAATCCACCTATCCGCAGGGGGATTTTCCTGTAACCGAAATTGGTGACTCCATTGGGGAGAACGACATCAAATTGTCTTTACTTGGTCTGTCCCTGCCCTTTTCCCACATTTCAGGTCACTTTTATTGTTTGTTCATCATCTATTAGCCTTCTCCTACCTTCACTAGCAATTTCACCAATTTTTATGCATTATGGGTGAGTTTTTTTGCATTTTTTGGCTCTTTTTTTGAAATTCTGGGACGACTAGCACCCCCCCCCCCCCANCCCCCCCCCCCCCCCAGGCCATACCAGAGCGTTGATATCTGGCCAATGCTCCCCTACAGTGTTTTAGGGAGCATTGCAACACTTTGTGTCCTTGAGACAAGGAGCGCTAGTCTCTTTTTTGGGAGTTTCTGGCTTCTTCTGCTCAGTCTTTTGCAGCCTGTTTTGCAGAGGTCTTTACCAAGAGTCTGTGGTTAGTTTGTGAAGTTGTTTGGATTGGTTTTTGATGCTTATCACTCCCTATTGTCTTGATTGGAGCTTGAAACCTTTTTCAAAAATGTGAAATTGCATTTTCTAGTTGCTTGTTTTGTCGAGACAGTTTTGAGTGATTTATCTTTCTCCCTGTCTTTTCTTGGATTCTTCTCTGCATTTTTTCGTGTTCCTTGAATGCTTTATTGGTTGTAGAATCTATGATTGTGTTCTTGTCAGAACAAGTTTCTACTTGTTTTCGTTCATACCTCACTGCCTTGAGTGCATGCTTTGTTTGTAGTCTTTTTGCTTCGTGTCTTTTGCATCTACATAGGACTCTTTCTCCTGATTGAAATTAGTAGAGCATCAAAGGATTTGTATTTACTTTCTTTATACATTAGAAGAAAACAAAGAATATAGATGCATTCTTGATTTTGGGTAGTGAAACTAGTTTGCATTTGAAGTAGCGAAATTGCATGGTTTTTGACATTTTTTAGTCTTAAAATCTTAAAGGGGGGGGGGCAAGAATCGTGTATTAGTGTACAGTCTCGTTGACTCATTTCTTGAAGATCTTGACATTGATGAGTTTAATAAAAAAAATTGGGACATTATGCATTTGGGAATGATAAAAAAATTCTCCTTCTCATAATATAGCTTTCATCGAAGTGAAATATTTGCATTCTCATTTCTTTGCATTGTTTAGAGCCGATCAAAACATCATTTAGTCCACTCCATTTTCCTCTTGAGTAAACAACAGCCTTAAAATCAAGCGCTAAACCAAAATTTGTCAGACATTTTTACATTTTTTGTTAGCAAACCTACATTAGCTTAAGGTGTAGGGCTTTGGAATAGGTTGAGAGGATAACTTTCCAAAGTTGTCAAATAAACTTAGCATCTTGTGATAGGGAGAGAAAATCCAATTTTGTATAAGCTTACTGGGATCCCCCTCTCACTGTTAAGAACCAAAGACTGAATACAAAAGCACCACAATAGATATACATGAACAATATGCAAAAACGTTTTTATTACTATCAAACCCTTAGGGTAGGGCAACACCATACAATGTATCCTATTATGGAAGAGCTCCTCTCCTATTCACTTGCCTCTTCAAGGGGGCATCATCTTATTGAGGTACCACTCCAAACACAATACTTCTCTTTGTATCTCATTACATTGCTTGAACCTCTTTATATAGTGCTACCATCACCTAAGAACATTCTAGAGGAGGAATCTTCTATAAGTAGAACCTTCTAAGAAGTCATCTTACATTTATTATATCTAACTACCATAGTGGGCCTTATTTAATAATATAGTGGACCTAGTCCACCTTACATTGAATGGCCTCCACTATTATCACTATGGGCCCTCTGGCCCCCCACTACTACCTCTTTATCTACCTAACATTCCACCCCCCTTATGAAAGCATTGTCCTCAACGCTTGATGTACAACCATATACCAGGGTCTCATGGATAATTGTGGACCATAATGCTGAAGAATACTAGAGAAACAAGGTTCCATGTAGAAAGGAAAGTCACCATGTTGAAGTAGTCCAAACACCATTGTAAGCCCGGGTCCCATGTCCAAGTGCTCATGTCAACTCCTCGTGAAATATTTTGGAACCCAATAACCAACTCAAAATGATTCTCCAAAGATTGGCACCTGTCATGTGGATCCAAATAAGAAGATTCATCCACATAGTGGAAAAGGGTCGTAGCAGAATCTGGAAGGAATAATACCACTGTAGAATATGCAGGATGGACACTAGTAATAATCATTGGCTCTCAATTTGTCACATTGATTCTCTCTACAGAAGGTGGATTAGAGTCATCACATAAAATATGAAAGTGGTTGTCATCCTAGAAATGACAACTATCCATATACCAATCATCACAATCGGCCTCAAAATCATACCAAGCATATATTTCTTTATTATATTCATCCATGATGTCTGCCATAAGAAATCTCTCCTGCATGTTATCCAATGAATCTTGAATACTACAAAAACTATCATGGAGGCCATCTGCAAGGTCATGCAATCTAGCATCCAATATGTCATACAATAGGGATTTGAATGCTTCAATAATTTGTAGAATTAATTTGAGGGTTTGAGAGGAAACAACCATTTGATCACCCTATGAACTCTTCGGACCCACAACCGTCATGAAAAAACCCAAAAAATAGAACAATAAGTTATGATAGAAAATCACGGTTTTTTCTGGAAAAACCCTAAAAAATTGTTGAATTTAAAATGCTCATAACTTCACTTCACTTCTCGGACTCTGTTTCGACTGATTTTTTTTTTTAAATTGGTTGAAATGGTGAGAGGAACTCAGATATGTAATTTGTTTGGGTAAATTTGGCCTCCAACTGCTACAAAAATAAAATAAAAATCACACCACCGTCCACAGAAAAAACTCTGAAAAATTGTAGATTTTAAAACTTCTATATCTTAACTTCCCTGACTCTGTTTCAGACAATTTTTTTTTTCAACTTGGGTGTTTTTCTGAGGGGAACTCAGATATACAACCTGTTTCTGCAAATTTCACATAGAAATATACCAAAATTTTCTGGAATTTTGTGGCCCTCTTTTTTCTTTTCCGAAAAAAAAAATCTGCAAAAATAAAAAATATTTGCCCACAATGTCTACCAAGGAAAGTGCTCTGATACCACTTGTTAAGAACCAAAGACTGAATACAAAATCACCACAACATATATAAAATAAAAATATGAAAAAACATATGTATTACTATCAAACCCTTAGGGTAGGGCAACACCATACAATGGATCCTATTATGGAAGGGATCCTCTCATGTTCACTTACCTCTTCAAGGGGGCATCCTCCTATTGAGTTACCGCTCCAAACACAATACTTCTCTTCATATCCCATTACATTGCTTGAACCTCTTTATATAGTGTTACCATCACCTAAGAACATTCTAGAGGAGGAATTTTCTAGAAGTAGAACCTTCTAAGAAGTCCTCTTACATTTATTATATCTAACTGCCCATTTATTATATCTAACTACCATAGTGGACCTTATTTAATAATATAGTGGACCGAGTCCACCTTAATTGAATGACCTCCACTATTATCACTATGGGCCGTTTGGGCCCCCACTACTACCTCTCTATCTACCTAACACTCACACAAGGGTTACGCACGAGGTCGCGTTCGGGAGAGTTATGGAGATTATCTCTCCGTGGCTTAACCGTTCGTAGTAGTTAGATCGTATATTGGGGGTTCTTCTTGAGGTTCAACTGTCTTCATTTGGTCTCGGTGCTTCGTGAACTCTGAATCTGTTCGGGGTCCTATGGAGTTTTGTCGGTCCACTTGTCCTCAGTTCTCTTGAAGGATTTTGGACTTGTTATCCTACCCAAACGTTCGGACTGGACTATCGTATGTACCCGCCCAGGGGTTGACTGCGAGTTGGTGACCTTAGTAGCCATAATCTTTAGGGTTTTTACACGAGGTGACGGTGAAGGGAAGTCTTCGTTGTAGCTGAAACAAACGGTGGCCAAAGTCACTCGGGCTCCTTGGAGGGTAAATCCGCAATACTGCCTGGAAGCCTTCACCAAGGCATAAGTCCGTTAAGCATGTTGCCAACGTAATTGATCCACCAGCTCTATCCTCGCCCCTTCCTATATTGATCTTGCGACGTTGGATTTCAATACCAACTAGTGGTTTCATTGTGGAAAGTTTTGTTTGATTGTTTGCTTCTTAGATTCATAGCATGTGTTGTTTGTTTTACTTATTGGACCTTAGGTAAAGTAAGTGTTAATAGCATCAACTCCTGGGAGTACCAATGGAGGAACCCCTTGTCCCAGGGAACCTTTCACCTTTCCTTCTTTTGGAAACATTGGTCCTCTGTACATTGCCACACTAAGTCTTCCGGGACTCACCATCAGATTATCGATTTGGTTGTTCCCCACTCCAGTGATCTTGAATCTTCCCAATGCTTCAACTGCACCTAATGCTTCAGATGTAAGTACACCACCCACACATCAACCTCGTGTTGACTTTTCGCCTTCTTCACCCATTAAGTCTCCTTCCCTTTCTCATTCTTCGCCTAGTGAAAGATCTAAAGCAAGTAGCCATGTTGATAAGAAGAAGAAGAAAGAGAAAGAGAATAAAAAGAAGAACCCAAAAAGGACCAAGCCTCCAACCATATCAGATGTTGGATCCAAGCAACCAACTACTATTAATCGTACTGGGAGTGTTGATGAGGTCGACAAGATTAAAACGAAGAATCTGAAACCCAAATTCCCTTGTAGTCTTTATAAGGGTGACCACATTCTGAGGGATTTCCCTGGTCTTCTCAGGGTCTTAGAAATGTGGTCCTCCATATCATCGGCCTCTACTAGACATGTTGGTGACGCCCTGTCAACTAGTGACGTTAAGGTTGGTAAGAAGAAGACAACTGTCAAATTTCCTTGTATGTTATGCGAAGGTGATCATTATTCTCACCTTTGTCTGTGTATGGACAAGGCTTCTTCTCTTTTGGAAAAACTTCAACTCCCAACTGCTTATCGTAAGATTTCCCCCAACCCATCGTTAGTTGATCAGGTGGTCAATCTAGTTTCATCCTCGGTTGCTCCACTAACCAAAGTAGTTGACCCAGTTCCATCATCGATCAGCCCCGGTTTTCATCTGAAAAGTGAAACCCAAGTGACTGATCCAATCCCGTCATTGATCAGTCCCACCCTTCATCTAAAGAGTGCCAACGTGGTCAATCCCACTCCTCCTTTGACGAGTGCCAAAGTTGTTGCTTCGGTCCCTTCATCAGTTAGTCTGGTTGATCATGTCATCAACCTAGTCATGTCCTTAGTTGAACCAGTTGAGAAAGTGGTTGATTCGATCCCATCTTTGGTCAATCTCGCTCTCTCGTTAGAGAGTGCAACCCAAGCGGTCGATCCGTTTCCACCTATCGACCCCATTCTCCCCTTAGAGAATGCAACCCAAGTGGTCGATTTGATGTCGTTATCAATTGATCCTACTCTCCCTCTAGAGAGTAAATCTGATTATGCCCACGTTTTTCTCATTGATACAAAATCTACCGTGCTGGGGGCATTCCTCCTTTTCCCGCAAAACCCCCTCCAAGTAATGAGTCCATCATTTTTTATTGGGGTGTGCTAAATGGACCTCATCTTTCCTCTGACATTCCTTTCAAGATTACAGTACAGGTTTGTGGTCGGGACATTCCTCGTGCGCTAATAGATGAAGGTTCATTCATTAGTATTTTTCCTCTATTGCTTGGCAAGCTTTGGGCTATCCTCAGCTTGTGCTGGTTACCCGAACTCTGTTCTCTTTGAACCAGTCA
>ML797009.1:782842-793348 GCA_009831015.1 Picea engelmannii
ATAGGTTCCAAAACTTCGGAAGCAAGTAATGCTTCAAATGGCCGACTTAAGACATTGCAGGAACACTTCACAAAAGGAAATGGCGCATCACTTCAGGATTGTGGTAGTGAATGCAAGTCGTCTCCAAAGAAAAGTGAAGATCAGCATGGAAGGTATAATGGTCATGTTTTTATTAATTCTCCTTTTGATTATAATAAGCATAATCAAGTAATTCGGAACTTGTGGAATCATTATCCATGTACTTATTGTCATTCACCCAATCATTGTGTTGCCAAGTGCTGGAAGAGACAAACTTTGTACAGGAAACCTATGTCGACGAGGAAGGAAACACGACATAAAGGCTCAAGTCCACAACGGAATAAAGAGAAGGGTAAACAGGTTTGGATGCCAAAAACTCATTGCACGTTTTGCAACAAGAGTGGACATCAAAAGGCTAGTTGTTGGAAGCTTAATCCGGAGCTTCGTCCAACGACCGAAAAAAGGAGTTTGCATGTACTCACGAAGGAGGAAGGATTACCAGCGAAGCAAGAGGAACATTGTGAAGGAAAGAAACCAGTCACTTGGTTCTGCCAGAAGTGGATGTCTCAACTTCATTGTATTTTGCTTCCATTAATGTAATCACACATGTTGAAATGATGACCTGTTATAACATCATTTTTGTACAACATTGTGTTTTTTTTTTCTCGTTATGAGTATGTAATCAGTCAAAGTCCATGTTTGTAACATTTTGGGGACCAAAAGGTATTTTTGTGGGGAGGTGTGATCCGAAATCAGATCCATAAGCCTGATAGGGCTTGAAAAATGTTCAAAAATGAAAGTGCCCAGAATGCGACGAAACCTATGCCATTGCATCTGTCTCGTCTTCCTGATTTCGGTGGTATATTTACATTGTCAAACGGGCTCTGTATGGAGAAGATATCGCGTTCTGTTGGAAAAGTCAAACAGGCAAAAAAAGGGGATGACTGTACAGTCCGTACAGTCCACATGTCATGTCTGTACAGCTGATGTGGTGGTTCCAGAATGCGACATGTGGTAGTTCCGTACAACTGACGTGGCGGTTCCAGAATGCAACACGTGGCAGGTCCTACAACGACATGTGGCGGCTCCAGGGAGTGACACATGGCATGCAGTTTTGGTCGATTTGGCGTACGGTTGGACGTATCCTAAAGTGACAAGTGTCACCACTGAAAGGGTGACACGTGGCAGGGTGACGTCAGCAAATGACGTGGCAGGCTGACAGGGTAGGCTGACTGAGCAGTACAGCAGTTTGACACGTGGCAGACGTGGACGAATCAGCGGTTGACAAGTGTCATGTTCTGGTTGGTTTTTAAGGTGCCACCTGGCCCAGTCACGGGCTGCCACGTGTCACTGTGTGATTGGTTATTGGTTCATGTGTTAAAATATATGGTATGGCGGAGGGTCGAACCTGCGACCTCCCGATGGGCAACGAACTAAGAAGAACGGGCTAACCACGTGGGCGACGTATGGTTCTTGTGAACTAAACGATTCAAATGGTATTTGAATTTGGTTGGAGTTTCATATGGCGAAAAAAAGGGTCGGGGCGTAGCCCCATCCCTCGGCATAAAAAAAAACCACACCACGCGACCATTCAATTGTGACCGGGAGCGGGAGTTTTGGGCGCGGGTTTTGTTATAACCGTTGGCCCATGGTTTATGCCTACGCGCCAACATAACCATATGACCAAGAATAAAGGGGGCTGCGACCCAATAAACTATACAAAGTGGGTTTTTTATGCCATAGTTTGGTATTTTTATTATTAACTATGCCTATTTTTAGTGGATTCCCTTCATTTTTGGGGGATATTGGGCATTTTTGGAGGCCAAATTCTTGGAGGAAGTTGGAGATGAGCAAACAACTTCAAGGCTATATAAACCAGGCCTGTTTGAGGCCATTAGAGAGCAGTCAGAGCAGAGTTATGCTGGAGAAAAGCCAAGCCCAAGTTAGTTTGATGCAGAGAAGATTTTGAGGAGGAGACGCTGTCGGACCATTTCTGGGAGCTCCGGACGTCCGTTTTGTGTGTCGTTTTCTTTGCAGGGTTCTTGAGATCTGGAAGAACATGACTAGATCAGTCTTGTAGCCATTTGGCATTGCAGCGATGTACTTTTGAGCATTTGAACAGAAATAAAGAAGCCTCCCCCACAGAGACGAAGGCCCGGAGACGTAGGCAAAGTTGTGTCGAACTCCGTTATCAGTATGCGTGTTATGGTTTGTTGTTTATTCTTTCATTTCAGATCTGCAAATGTGTATATGGCTGTTATAATTCCTATTCTTTCCTCATTCTTTCACTAAGTTTCTCAAATGGTTAATTAACACATGCAAAATTAAAACTCAACCATAGTCATTTAAAAGATCCTACGGATCAGGAAGGTACCCATGAGCGAAGAGTCTTTCAAGAGACCTACTCCAACACTTTCATAGGTTATTTTTGAGTCTCCCGGAAAAGGAATGTTGTTGGTCGTGTGAGTGCGAGCATCGAGGGTGCAGTAATCTAACTGATCAATGGTCACAATTTTACCTTGATGAGAGAATTAGACACATCGAAAAATCGATGAAGCGACAATAGTCATATAATAGAACCAATTTCTCCCTAGAAACAAGTTATAATCGAGGGGAGAGTCGACTACTTCAACATCTAGAGAAACAATTTTGCCTCCCAATTGAACGGCTAAGGATTGTAATAGTCCATGAGGATGGAAACCTCTTCCATCAAATGCACGTAACATGGTGAGAGATTGATTAAGACCAGGTGATTTAAGGCCTTTCCAGCAAGCCAAAGACATGACACATGTGGATTCCACCTCATTCAAGATCGTGCGATGAATATGTTGATTATGAACAACAACGTCGATTTGGAAAGCAAGTTGGTGAGAGAGTCATGATTTAAAATTATCCAGGTTGAACGTGATATTATTTGATGACTCAAGATCTATAGCACCGATGGCTTCCAAGAGAGTCCTACGTTGGCTAGGGAAGTGTTCTATAACTTCAAGAGCTAACATAGCGCAAGGTGTTGGGGATAAATCTTCAACGATGTTGTAGTTTTGAGCAACACGCGAGTTAGGATTAAAGGTTGACTTTCGAATTGTGTTGTTGGGTCAATGTAAGCTAGAGTCAAAACTAGGTTTCTCAATATGGAGTGGTCCAAAGGGAGGAGAAATGGTAGTATGCGGTGGATCCGATGTAGTACCCTTAGTTACTTTCTCCTTATCAGGTTTACTTGGAGGCGTGTCATATGTCGTAGTACAAGTGGTCAAATCTATCCCATTAAACATGTAAATGTGTGCACTCAATGAAGCTTCCTCGTTAGGAGGGCGATTTGGATTACCTCCTGTCAGAGATGTAGTAGTTTGTGCAACCAGTGACTATTGTTGTGGAAAAGGATGTGTTAAAACAATGGGTTGAGAATTTCCTTTAAAAAGTTTGGCAACTTCGTCTCGATGAGGACAATATCATGTGTAGTGATCTTCACCACAAATGAGACATGGAACTTTTTATTTGCGTTGTGGTTGTTTCTCAGTAGCAGGTGGTTGGGTTTGTGTTTTTGCATTTTTGGTTTGATTATTGTTTTTCTTAGGTTTATTCTTAGTTTTCTTCTTTCCCCCTGACAATTGGGAAGAAGCAAATTGAACTGCATTCACCTCAGATATTTGAGTCGAGGGGAGTTTGATGAGAGCGTAGTCGATCCGGTAGCGGGGGCAGTGACTGATCGATTAGCCATGTCGATCGACTGTGAACTACACTGGGTTTTGACAGAACCGATAACTGCATATGTGTGAGCGATGGAGGATGGTTTTGATGGATCAATTGATGGACGGGGAAAGTTTGGAATCAATTCATACAAAGTACTCGATTGGGAATAAACCATGTCCAGATATTGGGCACGAGCAATGGCTTCTTCTTCTATAATGATGCCACCCATGGCTACATCACAAGAAATAGGAGGTAAAAGAGGTTTGGTGAACCATCCAGCCAATAATTGGTCAGGAATGGTTGTTTTGATCAACGGTCATCGTCGTCTCCATTCATGAATATGATCATAAATATGTACGGAGTTGGTTTCACGAAGGGAGGTCAAAATTTTTGTGCCAGTTTCGTAGCGGATAGGTAATTGGAAGTGCGTGAGAAAATCAATGGCAAGTGAATTAAAATCTTGAAAAGTTTCACGTTGTAATTCAATGTACCATTTAGTTGTTGTACCAGTAAGCGTACGCTAGAAAAGACGTAATCGGATAGAATCATCCATTAGTGAATTTGATGAACACCATAGATGAAAGGTCATAACGTGGTTATTGGGGTCTTCACCAAGTTTACCATCAAATTTCAGAATATCAGAAGGCAATTTGGCAGGAATGACTGGCCAAAAAGGGGAGTGTAATACGGGATCATTGGTTAATCTCGATCAATCAAATAGATCTAGAGTGGATAAGAACGATAGTTGTCGATTGACCTGTGGATCATACTGGTGTGGCATGGGGACACCAATAGGACTGTAAAATAGTTGTGGTGGATAGTTATAGCCAGCAGGTCCTCCCATATGTTGTTGATGTTGACCAGTAAAAGTAGGATTCATTTGTTTAGGAATGTGCATAAAAGGAGAAGGGAAACCCATTTGGCCCTGGGAAGGATAACCAATGTAACCCAGGGGAGGATAGTTTGCTTGATTATCTTGAGGTGGATAATGAGTTTTCCCTCGAGGAGGGTAATTAGGTTGTCCTTTAGGAGGGTAAGGATTTGTCCCTTGGGGAGGAAAAGATGGTTGAACTTGAGGACCCTAAGTGGGATTCGGGACTCCTGGGAAGGGTTGTCCAGAATTTGGTCTAGAAGGATTGGGATTTGGTTTTCCTCCTTGCAGGTTGGGGTTTGATGGTCCTCTGAGATGTGGTTGATGGAACTGACTTCCCTGGGGTGGCCCCAGGATTGTGGGGGGTTTCTGATGAACGAAGGTTGATATTTCCCCCCTGTTATTGGTTGGGAAGCAACTGGGATGTGACCGGTAAGAGAGGGTTTCCCCCAGTCACATTTTGTATGTTGGAAGATGGTTTCTCCCTGGTAGGGATTTGTCCACTAAAGGGGGGTTTCCCCCTAGTAGGGATTTGTTCCGCAGTTGGGTTTAGTTGTGTGGCAAGGTTTTGCATTTTGTGATGCGAAGATGTCCCAACAGGATTCTGTGGAGTATACAAAGTCGTAGCTTGAAGAGGGATGGGAGGTGTAACCATCAAGTTAATTTGCACATGATTGGGTAACATGACTCTTGTTTCACTCTGAACTTGTCCTGAAGTGGTAGAAATATTGATTGTTGGTTCGATGGGATTATCAATGGGATGACCTGACGATCCTGCCTCTGCACCAGCTGTGGTAGAGGTATGTGGAGGTTTAAAAGGTCGTCGGCTAAAACTATTTTTTTCATAAAGTTCGCGTCCCAATGGATTTCTCCATATAGAATGAACAAGAGTTTGTTGTGGATCTACCATTTCAGTAGGACGGATAGGGGTAGTATATTCCTCGTTAAAATTCGGTTGTATTGGTTCCATATCTAGTTGATTGTATGGTCTTGATGGTATGTGAGGGTCATGTTTTACTACAATGTTACCTGAGGAGTCCAATCGAACAAGGAGTGGATCGAGAGGAACTGTCAAACCCTGGTTGACAGGAAACGTGGAACCTTCCTCAACCTTAACTAAAACTCTCTTAGGATTTGCTAGCAAAGGAGTAGCACCACTCCCAGCGTTTGAATGATTTTCAACCTCTTCACGATAAGTGTCTTTAGGTGAGTTAGGAGGTAGGGGTTCGTAGACTTCTAGAGGAATCCCTTGCATCCTATGTGATCTACAAAGACATTTATCGATCACAGTACCAATTTTTAAGACAACTTAAAGTAAACAAACAACACACGCTAAAAAAATATAGAAAATCAACAAGAAAACAATGCCTTATCTCAATGAACGTACCAGTTGGTGATGAAATCCAACATTGCATGATCAAAGTGAGAAGGGGCTAGGATATGAATGGGTGGATCAGTTACGTTGGCGTCTTGCTTAACAGACTTACACCTCGGTGCAAGTTCCCTCACTGTGTTACCTGTGGGTTACCCTCCAAGGAGCCCGAGTGAGTTTGACCAACGTCTCTTCCATGTACAAAAAAGACTTCCCTTAACCATAACCTTGTGTAAGGACCCTAAATATTATGGCTGCTAAGGATACCAACTCGTCGTTAGCCTCTGGGTGGGTATAGTAGACAGTCAATTCTAAACGTATGGGCAGGATATCAAGTCCGAAATTCTTCAAGAGAATTGAGGACAAATGGACCAATAAACTCCAGAGGACCCTGAACGGATTCATAATTCACAAAGCTCCGAGACTAAATGAAAACAGTCGATCCTCAAGAAGAACCCCCAATATACGATCATACTACTACGATTGGTTAAGTCTTGGAGTGATAATCCTCGAGCTCTCTCACATACGAACTCGTGTTTAACCCCTGTGTGAGAGGGGGATCCCAACTATGCTTATACGAAGGTTGGATTTACTCTCCCTATCACAAGATTCTATGTTTTTCTTGAATTCTTTGGAGAGTTATTCTCACAACCTATTCCAAAGCTCTAGTCCTAGTGTATTGTTGATGTAAATATCTAAAAATAAATTTTTTTAGTTTGATTTTAATTAGCATTCAATTTCATGGTTGTTCATTACACAAAGGTGAATGATAGTGAAACCAATGATGTTTGAGACTCAACTACAAAAAGGGTGAAAAGAATGAGATGCAAACTTTCTTTTCAATGAAATTACAGATATGGGAAGGAGAAGAGTTTCTTTTATGTCACCAACAAACACTCATGAATGCAAAATTTTATAGTATTTCGTTCTCAACAAGAATTCAAACAATTTGCCAAATTATAAAGAAAATATTTTCAATATCCAAACCAATGCATACCAGAATTTATTTGTTTGATTGTAAAATCCAAATTAATATGTTTGTCTAATGCTTCATGCTTTCACTAATAATGAAAAATTATTCACTACCGTGATTTGAAAAAGAAGAAGCAAAGGTACAGAAACAAAGACACTCTCAATAGAAAATAAGAAACCAAAAGAAGAACAAACTATCAAACTATTCACTCAAAGGAAAAACACTAAAAACCAAAAGTCACACTTTTAAAGTCTTCTGGTATTGAGTAAGGGATCAACAATGAGGAAAAAAACATTGTGATCAATGATCTTCCTTATCAAACCTCCAATCAATTAGATAATCGAAAAGAACAGCAAAAAGAAATCAAGTTTGAAAGAGAACGGTTGATATTTGCGATAAGGAAAGACAACAAAAACTCGATAAAGACTAAAATAATGAAAGGTAGCAAGTTTTAAGTCAAACAGAAGACAAGATCTGACAAAATATAATCTGAGCTAGAGAAAAAGATCCAACTATGCCCAGCAAACAAACAGTCAGCAATTTTCCAAAGAAAAAAAAATCGACGCTCGGGTAACCAAAGCACCAGAGCACTACAACACTCCCTAATAGACTATGGGGGAGTGTTGATCAAGAAATCAATGCTCTGACTTAAACTGGAGAAGGCGCTAGTCCTGAGACAAGTTTTAGAAAAAACCAGCAAACTTAAAAACTCAGGGAAATCCAATCAGAGACTCTATGAGACAACTTAGCAAAGATGAAAAGATGTAAGGATAGATTAAATCAGAAAATGGGATCTAAAGATAGAAAAAATCCACATACAATCCAAGGAAAGAACAAAAACTGAAAATTCGCTCCCTAGTGGAGTCACCAATTTATGTTACAGAATAATTCCCCTGCGGACAGGTGAATTTTCCCTTAGAGTACAAACCCCTCTACCAAGACAAAAAACTACCATTTATATAGATTAACTTCATCCATATAAAAAGAGAGTAAGACAGATAGTATTATGTACCTCACTTTCAAATTTTGTCCAAACTACTCCCATTCTTGAGTTCTGAGTAGTACCTGCAATGGATAACAAAAGATAAACAACTATCTCCTACTCTAATGGATTAGACAAAATCAATCTATCTATGAAGATTAAGACAAGCATAGGCAAGCACATGTAAACACATACTAGAAGGAAATAGGCCAAGTGTATTAATGAGAACTTTATAAAGGAAACTTATAATCTTCATATGATGTTGCAACAACCTCTCCAAGTCCTCCTCGTCCAACCCTTGCTCGAAAGATCCACAAGCATAATAACAATGCTTTGCTGATTATTTTCCTCCCTTATTCACCATGAGAATGCCTCCATTTATGTGCTTTGAGAGGCTCAACCACCTTTGTTATATTTGGAACTAGTTGAGGATATGGCTCCAATAGTTGTGATATATGTTGATTAAAGTTGGTTATCATTGATGTCAACCCTTGAAGAAATCCTCGTGGCACAAGGTTTGGGTAATGGACCCAAGATTGTTTGATGTAAAATATGACTCATTATTATATTGTCATGGTTGATAAGAAGTAAAAATGGATGAACTCCAAAGTGGTCCCCTTATGGTGAAAGCCCTCACGGGAAGACGCTCTATGGAGTGAGAGAACGCATGATTATTTGAGGAATAATGAGATGAAGGACAGTGGATTTGTGAGTGAAACTATCCTAGATGGATAGTTCTTGTCATGCCGTTTCCGGTGGTATGTGGAAAGTCACATAACTCCTCACGGTTAGAGAGTTATGACCATATGAAGTTGGAGAACCCTCATGAGTCTTATAGAAGCCCCCAAGAGTCAAAGTGCTTTGCAAAAAAAAATTGTTTTAAATGAAGAAGCCCTAAAATAAGGAAAGTGTAAGGCTACATGAATATATAAATAAGAGACAAAGCTCACTCATAAAAACACACTTGTACATATTGTATATCTATTTTCTTGTGTAAATCTTCTTGCAAATACTTGTGGATACATCTGAAGTGGTGAACATATGAGGTAGCACGAAGGGTTAACGACGAAATTCTCATATTCAAGGAAAACCTTATTTTTTGAGGCGTATGTTGGTTATCTGTGTATAGGGTGAGTACATGTATGTGGGCTGGCTGTGTATAGGGTGCATATGTACGTGGGTTGGTTGTGTATAGGGTGTGTATGTACGTGGGTTGGCTATGTATAGGGTGCGTACACGTACGCAGGTTTTCTGTGTATAGGGTGAGTACATACACGAACTGGATGTGTATAGGGTGAGTACATGTTGATAAAGCCATGAAACTTGAGAATATGAAGGTGTAGAGGTTCTAGATTCTGAGATCAATCTCCCAGGAAGGTCTAGAGTCCTTAGATACATCAGATCCATCCATTGGTTCAAAAGGTGTGTCTTATTTCTATGAATAGTTGGATTTTGATATATGCATGAGGAATAGCAATGGAGATTTGAGGATTCTCCCTAGAGAGACTAGTGGCTACATGGGATCTTCTGTATAAGTCAGATCTATAGAAATACAGTGTTGGTATATTTATCATTGATACTTCTTGTTGAGGCATATCTTGTATTTCTTGGCATATGGCTAAGAGTTTTTATGGTACATGGTTGAGATCTTGTATTTATTGATGTATTGAGAAGTTGAATATCAGAAAGGGGTCGAGGAATAAGATCATGTGAGGGATATTATACTTGTTCATGATTACACATACCTATATGGCACATGACTAGAGAGAGACATACTTGCCTTGAGTAGAGGTTATGTATGAGGATGCATGCACATGGTACAGTTATAGTCTGGATACAGTGACAGGTTACAGATCTATGTGAAAGAAGTTACAAAGGGTCAGAAGTTTTCAAGTGAAAGGAAACCCTAGTTTCAGAAGGAATACACAGGTTGTATAACAGATAGGGTGCATACATACGCGGGCTGCATAACATATAGGGCGCATACATACGCGGGCTACATCACTACAGGTTGTGTATATGTTGTATTTTTGTAGATACATGTTCAGTTCAGGTACAAATTGATTACAGCGCAACTGTACAGATTGGATACAGGTCAGTGGTACAGGTTGATACAGTTGTACAATAGTATATCTCACAGTGACAGGTTAGCAGTGGTTCCATCATTCTACTTCTACTTCAGGGTGGCAGGACGAGGCAAGGACAGGTGGTTGTAGCCACCCTCCGGTTGTAGCCAGAGAACATAGGGGATTGTACCCTCCTTCTAGTTGTAGCTAGAGAATTGGGGAGTTGGAGCTTCCCTCAAGTTGTAGCCTGAGAAACTAGGGGGTTGGAGCCTCCTTCCAGTTGCAGCTGGAGAACAAAGGAAGTTGGTGCTTCCAATGAATGTAATTCTTCAAGACATATAAGAAAAAGCATTCTGTAGTTTTCTCCCGATTTGGGTTTCCACGTAAAACATTGGTGTACTGTGTATGTGTGTGATTCTACATTTCTTATTGCTCATTATTGGATAATAATACTACATTGATATAACACCTGGATCGATTTGGATAAAAAGGATTATAATTGCACTATTACTGATTCAACCCCCCCCCCCC
>ML797009.1:794089-857887 GCA_009831015.1 Picea engelmannii
ATTTAACCACTTAAAGGTAGATCATGGAAAGTACCAACTTATACAAAAATGGAATACCACAGTTTGATGGACAGAAGTATTCATTTTGGAGCATTAGGATGAAGAAATATATATAGGCACATGGATTTCAAGTTTGACAATCAATTGTAGATGCATACACAACACCAGCAGTTCCACCAACAAATGAAAAAACGGTAAAACTCGGTGAGAATAATTCCAAAGCCAGAAACGCACTTTTGAATGGTCTCAGTAATACAATATTCACCAAAGTTGCACACTGTAAATCCGCTAAAGAGATTTGGGACAAGCTTCAAAATATTTATGAAGGAGATACAAAAGTCAAAGCAACAAAGCTTCAAACTTACAGAGGTTAGTTCGAACAACTAAAAATGAAGGAAGATGAAGATATCACAACCTACTTCTTACAAGTCGATGAAACAGTAAATGCAATCAAAGGATTGGGAGAAGAAATTGAAGAATCTGTAATTCTTCTAAAGGTACTAAGATCTCTTCCTATAAGATTCAACCCTAAGATATCAACACTAGAAAAAAGATCAGATCTAAACTCAATAAGCATGGACGAATTGCATGGAATCTTCACAGCATATGAAATGAGAACTGAACATGAAAATCCAGATGTAAAAGAAGCAGCCTTCAAAGCATCGAAAAGATCAAAGCAAAAGAAAAAGGAACAAGAAAAATATTGTAGCAACATCAACGTCTCGGAAGATGATGAAGAAGTGGCCAACTTCGACAAAAGATTGAATAAGGGAACCAACGGTAGGTATAGAGGTAAGCTTCCTTTAATTTGTTTTAATTCTGATGGTATTGGTCATTTTGCTAACAAATGTCCTCATAAGAAAAAGAGAAATGATGAAAGTTACTCAAAATGCAAACACACATATAAAGGCAAAAGAACTACAAAGAAAGATTTCAAGAAAAGATTATGCATCAAAGAAGACATCTCATCATCAGATGAAGATGAAATCAGTGACAGTGAAACAAGAAGAGTTCTATTCATGCTAGTAAAAGATTCTGACAAAGAAGACTCCGAAGAAGAATATGAAGAGATCGAAGAAGGATATGAAGAAGTCGAAGACGAAATTGAAGAGGCAGAAGTTGACTATCGAGAAGAATTAATGTGTGCCATAAAAGTTATCAGAAGAGAAAAGAAGAAAAACAAGAAACTACAAGAAAAACTAGACAAGAAAAATGACACTCGAGAACTAGAACAAATGATCACAAAATTGAAGGTTCAAATATAAGAAGATAAAAGAATTGAAGAAGCACTCAAAGAACAACTAGAAGAAAGGGACAAGATAATTGGAAACTCTGAAGAAGAGATTGTCACACTAAGAAAGGATATTCAAAAGAAAAATATGCAGAATAGCTCAAAAGTTCTGGATGAAATTATCAGAAATCTCATCTTGACAAGTCTAGACTTGGATACAATCAGACAGAAAAGGGATCAAAATCCAAAACAACAGAGTAAGAAACAAATCCAACAAGCTATGCAGAAACAATCAAAGGGGATAGGAAGATATACAAGGAAGATTACAGGGACACTCCTCCGCCGAGAAGATTCAGATTTTAGAATCAACAACAGACATACAGGCCTCAAGAAGAAGAAGGATTCATAAGAGCACCTCCTTTCAAAAGATCTTCAACTCCCAGGTATCAAACTATATTTTTTCGTTTATGTTATGCATGTAATAATTTTTGACATAAAGTTGTGATTTGCAGAGCTAACAACATGAACAATAACAACTTTGAGAGTTATACACAAAGGGGTTATTCAAGACCCAGTGAAACACAAAGAAGAAGTTACAACAGGTTTGAATCTTTAAGCACTGAAGTGGAATGTTACAAATGTAACAATTTTGGACACATGGCCAAAGATTGAAGAATGACAGTCCCTCCTAAAGAACCTCAACACAATAACAACAGTCACAGACAAGAACCTTAGAAAACGACATGGATGAGAAAGCAAGATCAGTATAGTAATGAAGAATGCACAGTCGCTCTACAATCTAAGTAGAAGAAACACGGTTGGTATATTGACAGTGGGCATTCAAAACACATGGTAGGTGATAGAGACAAATTTCTTACATTACGAAAGGAAAGAAATGGATCAGTCTCTTTCGGAAATGATAATTCATCCAAAATCATTAGAGAAGGCACAGTCTGAATTGGGAACAATAATGAAAAGGCATAAAATGTTCTGTTGGTAGAACATATGAAACATACTCTTCTAAGTGCAAGTCAAATGTGTGACCAAGGTCATAAATTTACTTTCGATTCACAAAGTGTGAGATAAGAAGAGAAGGTTCAGGGAAATTGGTTGGTATAGCTGCAAGAACTTCAAACAACATATATGTGTTAAGTGAAATTGGAAATGAAAAGTGTTGTCTAGGAAAGGAAGATGAAATTTGGCTATGGCACAGAAGAATGGGTCACATGCATTTTGATAACCTTGTCAAAGTCAGCAAAAGAGAAGCAGTCAGAGAAATGCCCTAGATCACGAAACCAACCAACACTTTATGCAAGCATTGTCAACAAGGAAAGCAAACAAAGACAAGGTTCAAATCAAAGGAATATTCAACAACAAGACCACTGGAAATTGTGCATATTGATCTAGTTGGACCAACTACAACAAAGGGATTAAAAGGTGAGAGATACTTTATGTTATTAGTTGATGATTATACAAGAATGACTGCAGTTTGTTTTCTCAAGAACAAGTTAGAATCTTTTGAAAACTTCAAGATCTACAAGGAAATGGTTGAAAATGAGATGGATTGAAGAATCAAATGCTTGAGATCTGATAATGGGGGAGAGTTCACTTCAAAGGAATTTATGGACTACTACAACAGTCATGGAATAAAAAGGCAATTCTCTGTTGCTAGGACAACTCAACAAAATGGAGTTATTGAAAGAAAGAACAAAACAGTACAGGAAATGGCTCGAACAATGCTAACGGATTCCAAATTGACAGATATATTTTGGACACAGGCAGTGCATACAATAGTTCACATTCAAAACAGAGTAATGCTCAGAAACAACACTGGTAAAACTCCCTACGAGCTATGGAAAGGAAGACCAGCAAATGTGAAGCACTTCAGAGTTTTTGGAAGCAAATGCTACATCAAAAGAGAAGATGGAAGAATGGGAAAGTTTGACTCTCATGTGGACAAAGGAATACTTGTTGATTACTCAAGTACAAGGAAAGCATACAAGTGTTACAGTCTAAGATAGAACAAAGTTGCAGAAAGCATCAACGTAACAATTGATGAAACATGCAGACTAGAATCAAAGGAAGAAGAAAACAAATCAATGGAAAAACTTTTCGAAGAAGAAGATGAAAAAGAAACAGAAGAGGAAGATGAAGAGAATCCGACAGAAGCAGAAGAGCAAGTTCAACAAGTGTCTCTAAAGACACCGAGGAAATGAGTACAAAAGAATCATCCTTCAGATCAAATTATCGGGAACAAAGATGCAGGAGTTTAGAGTAGAAGAAGAATCTGTTCACCAGAACAAACACACATGGCACTCTTATCTACAATTGAACCAAATTGTTTTGAAGAAGCCAACGAGGATGAATTTTGGAATAAGGCCATGGATGAAGAATTGGATCAAATAGAGAAAAATGACACTTGGGAATTGGTTCCAAGACCAAAGAATAAGAATGTGATTGGCACAAAATGGGTTTTCAGGAATAAATTGAATGAAGATGGACAGGTTACAAGGAACAAAGCTAGATTGGTATGTAAAGGATATTCACAGATTAAAGGAATCGACTTTGAAGAGACATTTGCCCCAGTTGCCAAAATGGAAGCAATCCATTTGCTTTTAGCTTATGCATGCTCCAAAAATGTTAAAGTATATCAGATGGACGTAAAATCATCTTTTCTGAATGGGGAAATTGAAGAAGAAGTCTACATTGAACAACCAGAAGGATTTCAGTTGTCAGAGAACACAGATTATGTGTGTAAATAAAATAAGACCTTGTGTGGTCTAAAATAGGCTCCTAGAGCATGGTACTCTAGACTGGATAAGTATCTGCAGCGGAGGGATTTATCAGATGCAGAGGACAAAGACATAAGACAAAGGCATGGTTCTAGGGGGAGAAGATTTATCAGATGCAGAGGACAGAGACAGAGGACAAAGGCATGGTTCCAGGGGTGGCAGATTTATCAGATATAGAGGACAGAGGCATAGTTCTAGGGGGAGCATGAGTGATGTGTTTTCAGTATTGCATCAAAGTGTTGCCATCAATGCCAAAGGGGGAGATTATTGATTAAAGTTGGTTGCCATTGATGTCAACCCTTGAAGAAAGCCCCGTGGCACAAGGTTTGGGTAATGGACCCAAGATTGTTTGATATAAAGATGACTCATTATTGTCTTGTCATGGTTGATAAGAAGTAAAAATGGATGAACTACAAAGTGGTCCCCTTATGGTGAAAGCCCTCACAGGAAGATGCTTTGCAAAGTGAGAGAACCCATGCTTATTTGAGGAATAATGAGATGAAGTACAATGAATTTGTGAGTGAAACTATCCTATATGAATAGTGCTTGTCATGTCATTTCTGGTGGTATGTGGAACGTCACATAACTCCTCACAGTTAGAGAGTTATGACCATATGAAGTTGGAGAACCCTCATGACTCTTATAGAAGCCCCCAAGAGTCAAAGTGCTTTGCAAAAAGAAATTATTTTAAATGAAGAAGCCCTAAAATAAGGAAAGCATAAGGCTACATGAAGATATAAATAAGAGAAAAAGCTCACTCATAAAAACACACTTGTACATATTGTATATCTATTTTCTTGTGTAAAGCTTCTTGTAAATACTTGTGGATACATCTGAAGTGGCGAACGTATGAGGTAGCACGAAGGGTTGATGGCGAAATTCTCAGATTCACAGAAAACCCTATTTTCTAAGGCGTATGTGGGCTGTCTGTGTATAGGGTGAGTGCACGTACGCAAGCTGTTGTGTATAGGGTGCGTACGTACGTGGGCTGGCTGTGTATAGAGTGCGTACACGTACGCGGGTTCTCTGTGTATAGGGTGAGTACGTACGTGAGCTTGTTGTGTGTAGGGTGAGTACATGTTGATAAAGCCATGAAACTTGAGAATATGAAGGTGTAGAGGTTCTAGATTTTGAGATCAAACTCCCAGGAAGGTATAGAGTGCTTAGATACATTAGATCCATCCATTGGTTCAAAAGGTATGTCTTATTTCTATGAATAGTTGGATTTTGGTGTATGCATGAGGAATGACAATGGAGATTTGAGGATTCTCCCTAGATAGACTAGTGGCTACATGGGATCTTTTGTATAAGTCAGATCTATAGAAATATAGTGTTGGTATATTTATCATTGATACTTCTTGTTGAGGCACATCTTGTATTTCTTGGCATATGGCTAAGAGTTTTTATGGTACATGGTTGAAATCTTGTATGTATTGATGTATTGACAAGTTGAATATCAGAAAGGGGTTGATGACTAAGATCATGTGAGGGATATTATACTTGTTCATGATTACACATACCTATATGGCACATGACTAGAGAGAGACATGCTTGCCTTGAGTAGAGGTTATGTATGAGGATGCATGCACAGGGTACAATTACAGTCTGGATATAGTGACAGGTTACAGATCTATGTGAAAGAAGTTACATAGGGTCAGAAGTTTTCAAGTGAAAGGAAACCCTAGTTTCAAAAGGAATACGCAGGCTGCATAACAGATAGGGCGCATACATACGCAGGATACATAACTGATAGGGCGCGTACATATGCGGGTTGCATCACTACATGTCGCGTATCTGTTGTATTTTTGTAGATACATGTTTAGTTCAGGTACAGATTGATTACAGGGAAATTGTACATATTGTATACAGGTCAGTGGTACAGGTTGATACAATTGTACAATAGTGTATCTCACAGTGACAGGTTGACAGTGGTTCCATCATTCTACTTCTACTTCAGGGTAGCAGGACAGGGCAAGGACATGTGGTTGTAGCCACCTTCCGGTTGTAGCCAGAGATCATAGGGGGTTGTACCCTCCTTCTGGTTGTAGCCAAAGAATTGGGGAGTTGAAGCTTCCCTCGGGTTGTAGCCTGATAAACTAGGGGGTTGGAGCCTCCTTCTAGTTGGAGCTGGAAAAGAAAGGAAGTTGGTGCTTCCAATGAATGTAATTCTTCAAGACATATAAGAAAAAGCATTACGTGGTTTTATCCTGATTTGGGTTTCCACGTAAAACACTGGTGTATTGTGTATGCGTGTGATTGTTCATTTCTTATTGCTCATTATTGGATAATACTACTACATTGATATAACACTTGGATCAATTTGGATAAAAAGGATTATAATTGCACTATTATTGATTCACCCCCCCCCCCAGTAATCCAACATCTCTTACTCTAATGGATTAGACAAAATTGATCTATCTATGAAGATTAAGACAAGCATAGGCAATTACATGTAAACACATACTAGAAGGAAATAGGCCAAGCATATTAATGAGAACTTTAGAAAGGAAACTTAGAATCCTCATATGATGTTGCAGCAGCCTCTCCAATTACTCCTCGTCCAACCCTTGCTCGAAAGATCCACAATCAGAATAACAATGCTTTGTTGATTATTTTCCTCCCTTGTTCATCATGAGAATGCCTCCATTTATAGCCTTTGAGAGGATCAACCACTTTGGTTATATTTGGAATTAGTGGAGGATATGGATCCAATATTTGTGATATCTCCCTTAGATGCATCCTAAGGGTTAGATTCGAGCCAAACCAACTCGATCCATTCATAGTTGTCCTTAGAAGAAAGGGGATTTCTTCCAAGATTTTCTCAACCAATTCGATTCTCCCTTGCAATTGGCAACATAGCACTACAACGCTCCCTGCTAGATAGACAAAGAGCACTAGTCCTCCCTGTGTATGATCAGAGGAGCGTTGATCTTCCAAGAGTTTCCAAGATGACCAATTCTTATAGAGAAACCTTTGTTTTTTCTGTTTGATTATGGGGCTTATTCTTCTAATATGTTTTAGGGGTTGTATCAAGTGTTTTCAAGGTGTCATTCACAATGTGCAACTTACGGAACGAGAAAGTGACACTTGCGACAAAAGTGCGACACTTACTACACTTGCGACAATGATAATGTGACATTATCAAAGTGAGGAATTTTGATGTGTAACATTGAGATATCATAAAGCATAGAGGAAAGATCGTAAACATAAAAGAAAACACTTTCTACTCTATTGTTGGTTTTTCAAGATCACACAAGGCACATGGCGAAGACCATACACAAACCAAAAAGGTAGAAAACTGGAAATATAAATAGATAAATTAAATATTAACACTATATATATATATATATATATATATATATATATATATATATATATATATATATATAAAATGAAACTTTATACCTATGGATCTAACAAAAATGGTTGAATCTTGGGAAAACAAAAACCTTTTTGACTGAAACAACAAGTATTTCCCATTGAAAGAAGTTATTGGGACATAATGGACAAGCTCTCTTAGCGTAGAAATGCAAAAAAAAATAATAGAATCTAGAAATCCATTGATGCATGAAGCAACACAAGTTCATGATCTTGATCAACAATGGGAGCAAGTCTTCACATGAACTCTGATACCATGTTCGTGAAATAGGGTATTTACACACATGTCAAACACGACCACTTGAGGCAATATATTAATGCAATAGGGAGAAAAAATACATATGATTTTCTCGCAATTGATCATAATCAAATGACCCTCCATTCTCTTTAACCAAAGATCATGGGCTAGTCTGGCTCTAATCCAAGGATCAATATAGCTAGTAGTATTAAATAGAATATGAATCGTCGGATCACTTTATGTCGAGAACATATCATGACCATGAGATTGAAAAAATACAAATTCATATTAAGGAAATACCCTAAAGAAAACACTTCACCTAAAGATATGTTAGACTAAGTTATTCTCAACTAACTCCTAAGTTTCCAAATATCCTAAAATATATCAAAATTTTAGGAACTTCACTATTGTGATGGCCTTCATGAAAATGTTTGCAACTTAATCATGTGTTTGACAATAGAGCACTTCAAAGACACGATCCTGAAGAAGTTTTCGGATGAAGTGCATGTGTATCTCAATGTGTTTGTTATGATAATGTCGAATTGAATCTTTGGTGAGTTTAATAGCACTCTAATTGTCACACCAGAGTGTGGTCAGATGATGTCACTTGAATCCAAACTCTAAAAGGATCCGTCAAAAGCTACATGACTTCTTGAATTAAATAAATTATTACTAGATACTCGAATTCTCTTGAAGAAAGGGCTAGGACGCTTTGCATTTTACAAGCCCAAGTGACATGTTTGAGAAAACATATACTGCAGTAGACTTCAATTCATTAGGGTCACCATGTAATATCCCAAATTTTACTCTTGGAATTATTTGTAATTAAATGATTAAATACTTTGCAATATTACTTTATAACTCTGCTACACTAACTCCATGGGTCAGATATACCATGGTACTGTGAATATTGTACATCTTTTTGTTTTGCAGTTAATAACGATGAATATCAAGATCAACTGAGGTTGAGTTCCTACATGGGCTAGCATACCGAAAGAGGGGAAATTCGAGGGGGTCTAAAGGAAGTTTGTGCCTAAAACATCTACATTGTGACACGTTGAACCATCACACATTTTAAATTTGAATTTCAAAGAAAAAAGGAGTCAAGAAGAGTGGAGGAAACAAATTCTTCAATCTAAGCCATCATTTCCTAAAAACTAGCAAGTTGTCTCCCCTACATTATTGGAACTAGGAATAGAAGTTGGGTTTGAACTCTCTTGCCATCATGCATGAAGGGAATTCGAATGGGGGGAAGGAGGCAATTATAAAGAGGTGTAAAGGAGAGTTTTCAGAGGTTAGAAAATGGAAAAATGGATCCAAGCCCATGATAGATCATTGAATCATTAATTGAAACTTGTAGCCTTGAGGAAAAGCCAAGAAACCGTGGAAAATATTGTTGAACTTGAGATAACAGGCTGAAATTTCTATACACACACTGAATAGAATGAGAAGGAGTAATTTCTGAGCTACTGTACAGTAGAGAAGGAGGTGCTCATTGTGTTGTGTGGGGTGGGTATATGGGGGCATTAGTGTTGCTCTGTCATCAATAAATATGTAGTAGAAAACGTTGATTAGAATACAAATTTCAAAGTTATTCTATATGTGCTTCACTCTGGTGGTATAATAGCCTGAATAGATAGTGGTGTCCATTGTGGATTTCTTATGGTTGGGTGGAAATGACTCGCTCAATGGGTTGTTGGTTGATAATTTCAATAGATAAGTTAAATCTATGAGTTGGTTTATAAATTATATAATTGAAATTATGTGCCTAGTTCTTGATGATGCATGTATACAACTATTTGTTTTTGCATTTGATGTTGAAATAAAATCCAGGTGACCATGTCTTTGTGGAGGAATAGATGTTTTGGTTAAGTTTACAAATAAGGATTTAAATTTTTCTATTGTTTTCTATCAAAATATATATGTCAAATGTTATTCTGTTATGAAATAATATGAGTTCTTCGTCAAGATAAACAAAGGGAAATAGAATTGTAGATGCTCTGGATCAAGTATCAACACAATTTAGAAACCAACAAATGAGCAATCTAATGGAACATGTGACTATATTTTGGAATATTGAGAACTTTCATGTTCCTACCGAAGTATGTGCAAAGGATGTCGAAAGAGTGGAAGTCTTTTTGGAACTTCACTATGTAGACCAATTTGTGTGGGACTGGCCTAGCATTGCTTGGGATATGTGTTGTTTTCCCGTGCTCAATAGTTTTTCAGTACCATCATATTCTATGTTTTTATCATAAATTTTCACATTGGTGGAGGTTTTATGTGAAAGTCTAAACAAAAAGTGTTGGGGTATGCCCTTAAAAATAGCACAAGAGATAGATTTATAATTTGAACAAGGTCAACTGATAATTTGTGCCTAAAATTTTCTCAGCAAATAGACATGCTACTTTCAACTAAACATGCGAGCTAGAAATATATTATGAATGTACTCGACAGCTAATTACTACCTTGGTTTTACTCAATAAATATCTAAAGGCATGTTGCATTCTATAGTTATTCATCATTACAATAGAGAAAATGTTGTACACAACACGCCCTTACAAATAGCCCAGACCTATATTTGTATTATGAACATAGTCGACCGATAATTACTAACTAAAAGTTTCTCGGCAAATTGTTAATGGCATGCCACCTTCAACTAAATGTGCGAGCTAGAAATGTATTATGAACATGGTAGTTGATAATTATTTCCTTAATTTTGATCAACAAATATTTAAAGGCTACTTTCAATATTCATTGCTCAATACAATAGAGAAAGTTATAAATAATGTATTCTATGGTTTCCTTCGCATTGTCTTGTATTTGTATACCTCATTCCATAGAGTTAAGGGTGGATTTTCACCACTTTTTTGTAGGTTAGTTTTTTAGATGCCATGTATGCAGAAGTATTACATAAATACATTGTGATCCAGTCTCGAAATGTTTAATTGGCCCTATGGAAGCAACTAGTGACACACCTTAATTTATGTGGCACACTACTTTAAGAAATTGCATGACATAGTCATATTTTGCAAGGTTTTGTCATAACATATTACATGTACCTAATTCTATACTGAAATGAAGTATTTCATGGTAAAAATGAGAGTTACCTGTCAAAAATATGAAGTGCTTAGCATAAGAGGAATGTGGGCACGCTTGTGACTATCCAAACCTAAAGAATTACTAGGCTTGGAAATTTACAGCCAATAAATGCAATTGCCAAACTCACTTGCATTATCAAGAAGTTGTAGATTCCAAACAAGGTCATAAATGCAAGTCAGTAACCTTTATAAAATAGACCCTCAATAAATTATCCAACAAGACTAATGGGCGTTCAATGTATATTGATTGAATAATAAATGACAATTTCTAGTGTTCGAGGGGGTTGTAGATTCCAAACATGTTCATAATTGCAAGTCAATCTCCTCAATCCATTAATAAATGCAACCCAAGGTGGCACAATTGCAATTACTACAGAAGATACTCTTTGATGATATTGACCAAATGGGAATGCTTAAGGGTGTCCATATCTCATTCTGCACATTTTTTGGTCAATGTGTCATGGTGTCACCTCAACTATAGTTATTGTGGCTAATTATAATAGTTATCCTCACGGTTTAGGAGGTTATCATCATGACCTAGTGGCTTATGAGTTCTGAGATAAACATAGTATGACTATGGTTTGAGCTACCTCCTTACACTTTAGCTTGATTTTGCATTTGCCTATCATTTAAAACAATAGTGCGTAGGATTTGTTTTCAATTACAATGTTGTTTGACAGGGATTTCAATTCATTGTCAGTTGGTGTGGTTTTATTAATAGGTCCTCACACCTATTGCAAATCTTGATGTGAAAGTGTCAACCATATTTTCACTTATAACTAGATTATTAATGGAAACTAACATATATATAAGAGATCACGGTAGTGTAGAACCATTAATTAGATGTCCTTGACTAATGTTGGAAGTATTTTATAAGTTGTTGGTTAATATTTGAAATGGAAGATAAATATTGCAGTATTTTGTATTTTATTTATGATTTTTAATTTTGGATATGTTACAAATGTTATCAGAGCCAATATAAAACACTTGGGGTTGTATGGGCTCAAGGATGTCATATGATACAACTTATGTAATAAGAATTAATCATAATAAGGCCAAACCAGTAGGAAACATGAATTGCTAAAAAACAAAATTCACACAAGTGATGAATCAGAGTGCATTCTCACATTCATTTTGGCTAAGTTTCACTCTTTTTCTCTATCATGCATAGATATTTATATAAATTATCTATCACTTGTATCCACAATATGTTGTAACATGGCTTATGTGATTGACCCAATTGTACCGTGTAATGTATTTTGCCAGTTTGAATCCAAGAAAATAAAGAATGTGTTGAATTGGTCTATAAGTGAACTTTTCATAGGTGTTTAAGTATATTATATTGATTGCTAATTTCATTTTGAAGTGCAAATATTGAAATGGAGAATGAAAATTTTTCCTAGTAGCATAGCGATGATTAAGAGATCTTGTGCCAGTTCCTCGGACTGAGATAATTTCAAAAAGTGCACCAGAAATCGACATCATTCCTCGTGGATTATATCAACACCAAAAAGCACAACAAATAGATCAAGAAAGAAGGGCATGCAGCTAGTTTACCCCTTTTAGCAGCTTGACACCATACTTGAACATATGTTGTTTCAGACTCTGATTTGACCTAAAAAATAACAAAAAATGAGCGAAAACATATTATATATGGTTGAAGGTGGTCTTATATCTATTGTACACGAAATTGAGGTTATGGACAAGGACATCTCTTGGCCTTGTTTCCAACTAGGATTCTTTGTGCTTCAAAACCAAACACAATGAAGTACTGAAAATTATGGAGTTGCAATTACTGCACATTCCTCTGAAGATACACATTAAAAGGTTCAATTTTGCACCACTCTTTCTTTTGACAATGTCAACACCTTATTGTAAATGTGTTGAACCTGCACAAAATAGATCTAGCTAAACAATAATACACACATTTGCAGAGAGAATTGGAGAAGGAAGAAGAAGAAGAGAAAGAATGGAAAGAATTCTCATTAACCGTTGTGAATAATGAATAATTTACACATGATATACTCTGTCTAACTCAGTGAGTTCGACTTGAGGTGAACCAAGTCGCCATAGTGGTGGTCTAGAGTGATCTGGACACACACTAGCAATTACAGGAGTGAAATGCCACCTATTCTAGTCTCTCAAGCAGTTACGGGAGTGAACTGCCACCTAGTTGAGTTAACTAGTCAACTAGTCTTCAGTTAACTCACTGAACAGAAAGTAGTGAGGAGTTAACTCAGGGAATCAAAGCTAATGCGCCACTATGGTGATGATACCAAGGCAAGGTCGAATTAGCATGGTGATGATCCCAATGCAACATCTAAACTCAACTCAACTAGTCAAACTGAAGTGTGAACTGAAAGAGAATATTCTCTAGGTGGAATATTCTCTCCTAAAATATAGGAGATTGGATAATGACTAATTATGACTAATAAACAAAAAAAAAAACTTAGGAAAAAGAAATCCTAGGTGTGTATGAAGTAACTCCAACACCCCCCATGAACATCACTATGGTGAAAATAAAGATTGGGTCCCGGCAACAAGGCCATGTTAGGTACCCAAGTACAAAAGATACATTGAAAATAAAGTGAGGAAAGAGGGAAAACCTCATGGGAAAACCCTGCCCTCAAGGTACAATGTATGTAAAAATAAGAACTGCAGTTGCTAGGCAACTGTGTCCTTCACTCAAAGACGACCTCGCAGAGAATGGAATTTCTACTCAGTGAAGGTCTTGGTGAAAATGTTTGTCGTCTGTTCTGTTGAAGGACAGAATTGTAAGTCAATGATCCCCTCGTGTACTAAGTCCGGGATGTAGTGCATGTGGATCTGGATGTGCTTCGTTCGCTACCTATGAACTGGATCTCTGCAGAAATTCAGAGTGCTCTGGTTGTCACACCAAATGACGATCAGCCGATGAAACTGAATGCCCAACTCAGTGAGAAAATGTAGTAGCCACATAGCCTGAATGGTTATGTTAATTACCCCTATGTACTCTGCCTCGGCTGAAGATAGAGCAATGGAAGCTTGCTTCTTGCTCGACCAACAGATAGGCCTTGAACCAAGACTGAGTGAGTAACCAGATGTGGACTTGCGATCAATGTTATCGCCAACCCAGTTAGAATTAGTAAACCCAATGAGATCTAATGCAGAGTCTGCTGCATAATGAATCCCAAAGGTGATGGTGCCCTGTACGTATCGAAGGATACACTTTGCAGCTTTCCAATGTAGCTCATGTGGCTCTTGTATGAACCTGGAAACTGCGCCAACTGCATATGAGTGTGTGAGATACAACAAGCTCCCCACTAGCTATCTGTACAATGTGTTGTCAACCAGTGGAGTCTCCCCACCATCCTCAAGTTTGACTCCTGAAAGGAAAGGAGTCGGAGCAGACTTGCAGTCTGTCATGTGAAATCTCTCAAGGACATCTTGTGCATACTTGGTTTGAGAAAGTTTGATGCCTGATGCATCCTGACTGATCTCAAGTCCAAGGAAGAAGTGTAGCAGAGCCATGTCCCTCATCAAAAACCTATCATGAAGAATCATTTTGACTGCAGCAATCGCTAAAGTCGAGCAACCGGTGATCAACAAATTATCGACATATAGAACTAAAAGTAGAAGTGAATCAATCGTCCTGAGCATGTATACATTCGCGTCTGATTTACAACATACAAAGTTCTGTGACAAGAGGTAGGAGTCCATCTTGGCATACCATGCCCTCGGAGCCTGTTTGAGGCCATAAAGTGACTTCTTCAGTCGACAGACCAAAGATGAGTCCTGCATAAATCCTTGGGGCTGCTCCATGTAGATCTCCTTAGAGAGATCACCATGAAGAAATGCATTCTTCACGTCCATCTGATGGACTTCCCATCCCTTGGTTTCCGCAATGGCAAGCATCAATCATATGGAATCCATCTTCGCTACTGGAGCGAAGGTCTCATCATAGTCAATAGCATGAACCTGTTGAACACCTTTGGCGACAAGCTTGGCTTTGTATCTACTGATATGTCCATCTGTTGTGCTCTTGTTCCTGTAGACCCATATGCATCTGACAAGTTTCCTCCCAGAAGGAAGGGGAACTAGATCCCAAGTCTGGTTCTCGAGGAGGGAGTTGTACTCCTCCTGCATGGCGGATTGCCAATAGGGATTTCCAGCAGCCTCGCCATAAGGCTGTGGATCTGAAAACTGAACCAAGAAAAGATGCCTGGAAGGCAATGGTTCAGTGGAAGTGAGTGCAACAGGAGGCTCCTTGAAATCAGATCAAGTCCTCCTAGTATCGGTTGGATCACCAACGAGATCCCTTGCATCCTGAAGAGTAGTCTATGCCAACTTGGGCCTCTGCTCTGTCTTTGCAACGACATCTGGATGCTCTGACTCTGCATCTAATTATACTGACTCTAAATCTGAATCATTTGAGTCCTATGAATCAGAACTCTCGTCTAAAGAAGAGTCATCATGTGCATGCTCATCATCTCAGACAAGTGGAAGAGTGAATGTGTCTACATGCGACTGTTGAGGTACATGCGAGACACTTTCCTCGAATTGGACACTACGCTCAATGATGAGTTGGTCCAATGAAAGATCAATAAGCCGATATCCCTTCACACCGTCGAGGTATCCAAAAAAAAATGACTTAGTGCTCTGTGGATCAAGTGCCTTCCTCTTTTCAGAGGGAATCCAGGCCCATGCACGTGAACCAAAAATGCGAAAGTGGGCCACTTCCAGTTTGAGGCCGCTCCAAGCCTCGTAGGGGGTCTTATCCCTGAAAGATCTACGGGGAGATCTATTTTGGATGTATGTTTCACAATTAAGTGCTTCGACCCATAGTCTCTGTGGTAGTGACTTTGCATGCAACATGCAACATGCCATCTCCTTTAGAGATCTGTTTTTCCGCTTAGCAACTTTGTTTTGCTGCGGAGTGTAGGGATCTGTATGTTGCAAATGAATCCCTGCCTCATGGAAAAGATTATGAATCTCATCATTCACATAATCTCCCTCGTTATCATTTCAAAGGACTTTGATCTTCTTTCTGGACTGTGTCTCAACCAAAGCTTTGAAATCTTTGAGGTGTTGAAAGACCTCAGATTTTTGCCTGAGAAAGTAGATCCAAGTAAAACGTGAGAAATCGTCAACAAAAATGAGAACAAACCTCACTTTGTTGATCGATGGATGTGGAAAAGGACCCATGAGGTCACTCTGGATCAAATCTAAAGGTGTGAAAGCTCGCTGAGACTTTCCTTTGACGAATTTCTCTTGAGGGTGTTTTACGAGAACACATCCCTCACATACTCCCTTGGAGAAATGGATGTCTGGTAGACCATCAACTAATCTGTGCTTGCTAAGTTGTTGCATGTATATGAAATTCAAATGTCCAAACCTTATGTGCCATATCCTACTACTTTCATCAGCATGAGTAAGCAGTAAAGAAGAATCAGGTTCAATGAATTCAGAAAATGTATACAATCTAGGCTGATTATTTACCTCACCGGTAGCAACCCTGGAGTTGGTTTGCATGTCGTATATGTCCACGGAATTTGGTGTGAATACGAATTTATTTCCAGTGCCATAATTCGTCATCTGATACATGGAGAGAAGGTTGACAGAAAGCTTGGGAACATGCAGAACGTTCTCGAAGCTTTCGTTGGTGAGTTCAATCCTTCCTTTGCCAGTGACTTCGACAGAAGAGTTGTCCCCCATCAGAATAGGAGGACCTTTGCATGCATCCAAAGAAGAATAGACTGCTTCTAAGGCATCCATGTGATGTGATGCTCCTGAATCTACGATCCAAGCATCGGGAGAGGAGTTGATTGCAATCAAGGCATGGCTAGAATTTCCTTTCTTGGAATACAGATCTTCTAGCTTCTTCTTCTTTGCACCCTCGGGGATGCGATCTCCAAGGTTGTTTTTTTGAAGTATCTTAGACATCAGATCTATTTGTTTTTGCATGCATGCAGATTCCGAATGGAATCCTTTGTGACAGTATGTGCATTTCTCTCCTTTTCTTCCCTTTTCTCCTTTGGATCTCGAGGCATCGGTGAAGGGTTTTGTGTACCCTTCCTTCTTTGTATGTGCATGGGCTTTCCGCTTATCTTTATCTTTAGATTTCTTATATTTGTGGCTGCCATCATGCATAGTGAGTGCATGCGCCCTTGAGGCTTTGATTGTGCCCATGTTAATGAGCTTGGTTTGCTCTTGTGTCAGGGATTCGATAAAGTCATCAAGAGAAGGCATCTTCCAGGTGGCTCCAGAGGCGAATCTGACAGTATGGAATGTAGATATGAATATTGAGAATTTAGGACCAAGATTGGTGAGAATGGTGAGAACCATTTGGTGAGAATGGTGAGAACCCCACAAGCTTTGAGTTGCGACAGTAAATCCTTGAATTTCGTAAAGAAATCTTGGATATTCTCGAAGCTTTTTGGATCCAATGTGAGCAACTCCACCTCAAGCATGTGTCCCCTCATCTCATCCTGTTTTCCAAAGATCCCTTCCAAGATGGTCCAGGCTTCATTGGGAGTCTTACAGGAAGATATATGAAAAATGAGATCGGGAGAAATAAGACTGCAAATTGTTCCAAGTGCCTCATCCATGCTATTTAAGTACTTGGATTTTTCTATGGTTGATGTCGGTTATGTATCTGTATTCATTGTTAACCTATACAACCCTCTAGATCGGAGATGTATGGCTATTTTATCCTTCCATGCAAAATAGTTGTAAGGTGTAAGAATGAATTCTTTTTGGAATTCCATCTTTCCGTTATTTTCAATCTTTTGTACCTGCAAAAATTTTTGGTGTAGCTTTTGCTTAGCAGTCTGTTGGCTCTGATACCATGTAAATGTGTTGAACCTGTACAGAATAGATCTAGCTAAACAATAATACACACATTTTCAGAGAGAATTGGAGAAGGAAGAAGAAGAAGAGAAGGAATGGAAAGAATTATCATTAACCGTTGTGAATAATGAATAATTTACACATGATATACTCTATATAACTCAATGAGTTCGACTTGAGGTGAACCAAGTTGCCATAGTGGTGGTCTAGAGTGATTTGGACACACACTAGCAGTTACGGGAGTGAACTGCCACCTATTATAGTCTCTCAGGAAGTTACGGGAGTGAACTGCCACCTATTCTAGTCTCTCGGGCAGTTATGAGAGTGAACTGCCACCTAGTTGAGTTAACTAGTCAACTAGTCTTCAGTTAACTCACTGAAAAGAAAGTAGTGAGGAGTTAACTCAAGGAATCAAGGCTATTGCGCCACTCTGGTGATGATACCAAGGCAAGGTCAAATTAGTATGGTGATGATCCCAATGTTGCATGGTGATGATCCCAATGCAACATCTAAACTCAACTCAACTAGTCAAACTAAAGTGTGAATTGAAAGAGAATATTCTCCAGGTGGAATATTCTCTCCTAAAATATAGGAGACTGGATAATGACTAATTATGACTAATAAACAAAAAAAAACCTTAGGAAAAAGAAATCCTAGGTGTGTGTGAAGTAACTCCAACACTTATATATCTAGGTAATTTGTTGTCTTCATGTGAGTTGTTACCATGTTAAGACTTGTAATTACATATTCTCTCTTGTTGGTCTCTTGAAACACTGCATTTATGCCTGCTCTAGTGCCATATGTATCATTTGCGTTAACAAAGAACGATCTACGACCTAGGTAGTGGGAAAGAAGTATCTCGACGCAAGTTGCAAAACCTTTGGTGTAGCTGGAACAAATGAGGAACTATTCTGTAACATCCACTCCAACTGGATTCAGAGTTTTTCCTATCCTCGAGATTAGCACAACAAAGCCTTTATGTTTGACAACACAGGTATTCCAACATAGGACGAACATCTTTAATAACCACTCACACAACCAAATCAAATATCAACGCACCAATGTTTTAATGTGGTAAAATCCCTACGGGGAAACACCCACGACCACAGCCAACACCGTCACTTGGAACAATTTATTAATGCAAAAGAAAAAGATTACAGAGAGATTTTACAAGAGAGTTTCTCACAATCAATCATGGGCAAATGACCCTCCATGCTCTTTAAATAGAGATCATGGACCAATCAGGTGTTAGGCCATGGATCAATGGTCATTAAGATAGAGGAGAATATGAACCGTCAGATGACTCTATGTCGGGAACATACCGTGATCGTCAGATTTCCTAACTACAAATGCATACTAATGCATACTAAATAAACACGCCAAGAAAAACACTTTTACCTAATGACAAATTATACCAAGTAGATCTTAACTAACTCCTAAGTGTCTAAATATCCTAACATCCCCCCTTAAGTACAACTTAGGATAGGATTGAATGATTTACAATATTGACACAATAGGAGAAGGAAGGAGGCATTAGAACCTATCCCCCCTTGATGACAACATCCTGAACTCCTAACATAGATTGAAGTTTGGAAAACTTTTCTTCTATAAGAGACTTTGTGAAATGTCTGCAACTTGATCTTCTGTATGGAAAAATATCACTTCAATAACTTGATCATGAATGAGCTTTCTGATGAAGTGCATGTGTAGCTCGATGTATTTGTTGCGTTGATGTTGAACTGGGTCTTTGGCGAGCTTGATGGCACTCTAATTGTCTCACCAAAGGCTAGTCGGATACTTTTGTTGGAATCCAAACTCTAAAAGGATCTGTCGAAGCCACAAGGCTTTCTGACTTACATCTACCGCTACTCGGTACTCTGCTTCTGCTGAAGAAAGTGAAATAACCTATTGTTTCTTACAAGCCCAAGTAAGAGGTCCTGAATCAAGGCTAAAAACATAACCTGCAGTAGACTTCAGATCTTCAGGGTCATCGGCCCAATCAGTGAAACCAACCAATAAAAGAGTCTCCCCTGAATTGTAATGTATCCCAAACTAAATTGTACCACAAACATAGAGAATTATCCTTTTATCTGCTTTCCAATGGCTTTCATGGGGTGTTTGCATATACCAGGAAACAAGAACAATAGCAAAGGAAAGATCAGGATGAGTATGATTAAAGTATAAGAGGATACCAACTAACTGACGGTACAAGGTATCATCAACTTCAGAATAAGTACAGGTGGCAATAAGCTTGACTCCAGACTGGAAGGGAGAAGGGGTTGGTTTACAATCGTCCATGTGAAAGCAAGGAAGAAGGTCGCAAGCATACTTAGACTGGGAAAGAAAAAGTCCTTCATTGGTTTGCAAAACTTGGAGGCCAAGGAAATAGTGCAAAAATCCTAAGTCTGTCATTTCAAATTTCTTCTTAAGGTTGGTTTTCACATGGTTTAAAAGTTTTGAGTCACTACCAGTAAGGATAAGGTCATCAACAAAAAGGACAAGGATGGTGATATGGCTTCCTACTTTCTTGGTATAGACATTAGGATCATAATGGCATCTAGTGAATCCGGTGTCAATAAGAAAGTTGTCCATTTTTGCATACCAAGCTCAAGGAGCTTGCTTAATACCATAAAGATATTTCTTAAGGCGACAAACAAGGCTAGAGTCATTCTCGACATAGCCAGGAGGTTGTTCCATGTAGATTTATTCTTACAAATATCCGTGCAAGAAGGCGGGTTTAACATCCATCTGATGGACCTCCCATTTATGCGAGGCAACAAGGGAAAGAACAAGGCGAATGGATCATTTTGGCTACAGAGGCAAAGGTTTCATTATAGTCAATTCCTTCAACTTGGGAAAAACCTTTGGAAACTAATTGAGCCTTGTGTTTTTCAACACTTCCATCTGATGCATACTTAGTTCTGTAGATCCATTTACATCTGACAAGTTTTCTTCCTTTTGGAAGAGGTATAGGATCCAAAGTATCATTTTCCGTTAAAGAACAATACTCTTCATTCATTGTTCTATCCCAATCTAGATGACATGAAGCTTCTGCAAATGTCTTTGGATCATGAGTCTCTAAAAATTAAGCCAAAAGAGAAGAGGCTTGCTAGAACTGTGAATGTGTCTGACATTGACCTGAAGGATCACCGACAAGATCACCAATTGTTTCTCATGTTAAACGGACCCATATAGGAAGTGGAGGAGTTGGTGTTGGTTCAAGTTCAAAGGACTCATCCGGAGGAAGGTGAGTAGACGAAGGTGGATTTTCATCCTCACTATAATCATCTGAAGAAGAAACTAGAATAGGAACTGAAGAAGGCACAAACATTGAAGATGGCTCACAGGCCGAGGAAGGCACAATCGTCGAATTATGATCGCATGCCAAGAGATTTTCATCAAATTTAATATCTCTTCTAATAATAATTTCATTACAATGTGGTTGAAGAAGTCTATAATCTTTAACATGTTCATAATAACCAACAAATATACACTTGTCACTTTTAGGCTGCAATGCTTTGCTTTCCTCATCGGGAATGTGAGCCCATGCTACACTGCCAAATACACGAAAGTTACTTACATCTGGTTTAACTTTAGTCCAAGATTCTTCCAGTGTTATACTTTTAAGAGCCTTTGTGGGAGTGCGATTTACTATGTAATTTGCACAGTTGATGGCTTCCGCCCAATACTTTAGAATTAATCCCTTAGATTGGATCATACAATTAGCCATTTATTTTCATGTGCGGTCCTTTCTCTCAACAACACCATTTTGTTGTGGTGTATATGGAACAATGCATTGCATTTGGATGCCCTGTGTAGTGCAGTAACTTGTAAAATTATTGTTCGCATATTTGCCTCCATTATTTGTTCTTATCCTTTGAATTTGATGTTTAGATTACTTTTCTACAAGGACCTTATAGGCCAAAAACTTCGCTCTTAAGTTTTAAGAAGTAAACCCAAGTACGTCTGGAAAAGTCATCAATGAAAGTTAACAAATACTTGCACCCAGAAAAATAAGGAGTAGAAATTGGACCACACAAATCACTGTGAACAAGTTGCAAAGGGCCCGAGGCATGTCAAGAGGCACGTTTGTCAAAATTGTTCCGATGATGTTTGTCGAGAACAAAACTGGCACAAACACCATCTTTACATGAAATAGGAGGAAGACCAGTCACCATATGTTGATTACATAGTTGATGCAATGAGCGATAGTTTAGATGACCAAACCGCTCATGCCAAAGTTTGCTCAAGTCATCGCTCTGAGCAACAAAAACTAATGAAAAATATGATGACCCAAAGTTGTCAAACTTGTACAACCTCGTAATATCATCAATAATTCCAGTTGCAAGCACATGCTTAGGGTCTTTTAGATCCTTGATTACAACTTGGTGACGTGAAAACTCTATGATTTTACCTTCACCTAAATGAGTGATTTGATACAGTGATAGAAGGTTGCAAGAAAGACTTGGAACGCATAATACATCATTGAAATGACCATTATCTACTTGAACTGTTCCATATTCCACAACACTAAGAGATCTACCATCACCAACAAATATTTTCCTGGTGTTACATTCATTTAGAGTAAAAAATATGTCTTTATCCTTAGCCATATGATAATATGCTCCAGAATCAATAAGCCACTTATCAGAAGAAGTAGAAGTTATATTGAAGGAGAAACCAGAAGCATAAAGTGCATGTCCATGAGAAGAAGAAGAATAAGAAGAATTGATATTGATGTTGTACTTCTTCATTGTTGCTTCTAAAGCTGACATCTTCTTGAAACATTTGGACTCGTCAAGACCATCTTTATCGCAAAAGTTGCAATGTCTATCAATTTTCTTATTTTTATATTTTTCTCCTTTGTCACCATTAGGACTTGAAGTTGTCTGAGTGGGTTTCGGACCCTTATGTTGCTTGTTGTTGTAGCGAGGATGTTGCTTCTTGGGATTCCTTGGTTTATCTTTCTATTGGGTGACTAAGGCTTTGTTGGAGGTATGTGCAATGTTGATCACTCCAAGTTTCACAAGCTTATCTTCCTCTCTAATAAAAGTTGTGCAAAAGGACTCAAGAGTGGGTTTTTATAAGCTTTACCTAGAGCCTCTCTCATGGCATAAAAGGTAGATACAAACATGGAATATGCACTACCTAGCTTAGAAAGAATAATATAGATGCAACGACCTTCCTCCATCTTTATCTCACATTCTTCACATAAAATTACGAGTGTTTTAAACTTAGATAGATAGTATCCAATGCAAGAAAAATCACTTGGACTTAAAGTCAGTACTTCATTTTCTAAATGTTGTGCTCGAATAATATTGAGTTTACCAAACACAGATTCAATATTTTCCCAAGTTTCATTGGGGTCATCAATTTCTTTAAGGTGGAACCTTAAATCAGGAGAGATGGACATTCTGATTAGTCCACGTGCTTCATCACTCCTATTAGCCCATTTGAATTTATTATCAACATCAATGGGTTATTTTTCATTTCCCAAGGTAATCTGGTACAAGTCTTTACTTCTTAATAAATCCTCCATATGAGATTTCCATTGGAAGTAGTTGGTGTTGGTAAGCAAAAGAGTATTGTAAGAATCCATATTTATTTATTTATTTATTTTTATTTTTTTTTTATACTAGGGGAATCGGTAACAACGGCAGTATCGTACTCGCGTGACACGGGGTCGAATCCTGCCGGCTGCCTTATAAACCCTAGGGAGAAACGCACAGCCCGCAAGCACGCCCTCCAAGTAAATCGGGGTGAGAATCGACCTTGAGACCTCATTTTACATAGTTCCTTCCATTTACACGGCACTTGCCAATCGGTCTACACCCCTGCGGGCTTTGTAAGAATCCATATTAAATATGTAGATAATATGGATTTAAAAACTGAAACTGATGATCTGGATGGAAAGATCTCAAAAAATTAGGCGGTTTAAAAAAAACGGCACTAAAAACGGACTTTGGATGTGAAAGTTATGCTCTTTTTTAAAAAGGCATAAACGATAACCAAAGGACCACATGGTGGTGTAAGTTGCTTTATGAAGTGACCCACTTTCATAAAAAGAAGTGGGGATCACTTTTACAATGAAGTTACTTTATGAAAAGCCGCATGAAAAACAAATAACTCTAAAATAAAATATTAAAGCTACTTATAGTGATTCACTTTTATACTTGGAAGTGAAATACACTTTATAATTGAGCATGAATTTTTTCAAAAAAAAGGAACAAAAAGAGAGACTTGAACTCAAGACCTATTATTTAATAAGGAAACTTTTAACCAAATTGTCTAGCAAAACATATTGTATTGTTTAGCAAGAGGATTATTGTTATGGTAGACGGCCTTGGAGAGTGTGCTAAAAATTTTTTTTACTTCTCGATGACAACAAGGGTTAGATTTTGGTTAGCTTACCCAGAAAATGCACATTTTCCTATCTATTTCTTATTTGCTGAGATCGCACAGGGAGCGGGGAAAAGAGAATTCACAGATCTAAAAGATTAGCAACCCGAAAACAAATAATATAAAACCAAAATAATACTTTGCAAAAATTTTAAAATGGCATATTCAAGTTTTTTACCTTCGGATCTGACTAAAATGGTCGTATCTTGGGCAAACAAAAACCTTTTCGAGTGAAACAAAAAATGTTCTCGACTGAAACAAGCCCTCTGGATGCAATGGCATAGTCCTCTCAACCCAGAAATGTACGAAAATGGAAGAAAATGGAGATGAGGCAACTTGGATTCACGATCTCGATCTATAATAGGAGTGGGTCTTCAAACAGGCTCTGATACCATGTTTGAAAACCAGGTATTCCAACAGAGGACAAACACCTTCAACAACCACTCACACAACCAGATCAAATATCAACACACTGATGCTTTGACGTGGTAAAACCCTATGGGGAAACATCCACGGTCCCAGCCAATGCGACCACTTGGAGCAGTTTATTAATGCAAAAGAAAAAGATTATAGAGAGATTTTACAAGAGATTTTCTCACAATCGATCATCGAAAAATGACCCTCCATGCTCTTTAAATAGATATCATGGACCAATCGGGTGTTAATCAACATATCGATGGTCGTTAAGATCGAGGAGAATATCAACCGTCGGATCACTCTATGTCGGGAACATATCGTGACCGTCGGATTTCCTAACTACAAATGCATACTAATGCATATTAAAGAAACACCCTAAGAAACACACTTTTACCTAACGACACATTAGACCAAGTAGATCTTAACTAACTCCTAAGTGTCTAAATATCCTAACACTTTCCCTACTCAATACTGACTGTTATGATAGATTTGGCCAAGGGATATGACTACTATCACAAACTCTTCATTGCTACCAAATATAAGTCTGAAAAATGACTTTTTAGGAGAATACCAAAGTCTATGTAGATTGGTATGTACATGTTTCTGATGTAAAACACCACCTCTTTAGTTCTAAATATGCATATGCTTTTGAGACCCAAAGTTGGAAAGAATACTCAAAATGCAGAGGGGTAACATGTCCTAAGTTTTTTAAACTTGTTGATCCAAAAATCCTTAGATGTTAAATAATTCTTTAAACACACATCGACATCTAACCTGATTCAGAATATTATTGATCATCTTTGACAGATTTGCATAACACATGTGAATCCCTTACTTGTCCAAAACTTCACAAAATGATGAATAAATTGCAGAATAATGAGAGATAACACATCAGAAAATAAAATAACCAAGAACAAAATATTTGATGACGGAGTTCACCCCTCTTGGGCTACATCTTCAGGTTCCTTTTCAATAGTGAAACCACTCTTGATTAATCTCAAATGTAAAAATTACAATGAAATTGACTTACAAAGCCAATCTTGAAGTCACTCTTCAATTATGTTGTTCAACCTCAGAAACAGAGGTTACCATTAAATTCCTCTCAAAATTCTGAGAAAAATGAGTATCAACTCGACTAAATTCTGAACTGGTGCTCATTAACCCTCGCTTTCACGTAAAACAATGTACTAAATATCTCATACAATGTAATATGAACTAATATCTTCATAAACAACGTCTTAGTACAAAACATACATCACCATCATGCTCCTCTCGAAATAATGAGAAGAATGAGCATAAACATGACTATGTTTGGACAAAGGGCTCAATGACACACAAAACAATGCAACACCATAACTAGGCACCTATTGGCATGCATTCTAGTGTGTCGTACAGTATCCTCGACATGAATTTCTATGCATAATACCATGCACACCCCCATACTTTTCTTCTTTTCGAGCACCAGTTTATATAGGGCACGAGTCGACCAAAACCGTGGATCGAACCTTGCGTTGACGTAGGCATATATATTTAATAATATTTGTTGGGTTGTTGTGACAAGACCCGCATGTGACGAATTGGTAGGTGATATAATGTTAAGTCATTGGCATGTGGAATATTCCTTCAAATATTCCATGGAGGTCAACAGTTCAAAACCCATCGAGCCAAAACAAATTTTGATTCCCAACCCAACTTGGGCTTCTCGAAGGTGTCCCCTGGCGCCATTTGATTAGCCCACGTGGTAACCTATGAATGGCCCATGTGTCCACCTAGAGTATGACCCTGTTGATTGTGATTCCTAGTCATCATACAGTTTCCACGTCACTGTTGACTGTACCTGCCTTTTGTTTGCCATGTCATTGTACGGTAGGCCACGTGTCACCCTTTCAGTGGTACCACATGGACCGTACGGTCTGCCACATCATCCATACAGTTAACACATGCCACATTCCAACTGGTCTAAATAGATGCCCATTCGTCAAAATCCGGGTTACACGTGGAAACCTTTGGTGCTACCACATCAACATGCTAATGTTACCTGTCCATGTGTCACTCTCTGAGCTTTCCACTTGTCGTACAGATGTTGACATCATCCTGCCATGTTGATTATATAAAAGGACACATGTCATCCTATGATTTGTCCAACTCACTGTACGGATGGCATGTGGTATTGTTTCGTACTAGCACATCATCACACTAACGTTATATGTACAGACTTCCACGTCATTATTTTGCCTTGTTTTTGTCAAAAATTTGAAAGGCCATAACTTTCCGATACGACGTCTCTTTGAGGCAATTCACATGCCATTAGAAAGATCTCATCGAGCTCTATGTAATGAACTAATTTTCAAAAGAATTTGAGATAATTAATTTTTTAGCATTCTTGGATCCCTCTGGATATCTTTAAGTGTTTTGGATCCTCTTGGATCACACCTTCCCACTGAAAAAAATTTGGTCCTCCAAAAGTATGGATATTTCAACAACTTAGTGATGATAACTCTTCTTAATTCTTCCACCTTACTAAATTTCTCTTCATGGATTACTCAACAACTTAGTGATAATAAAGTTTCTTCACTCTTCCACCTTGTTGAAATGCACTTGGACGGATTCCCATCTTGGAATTGATCTTTTCCTTGGATCTTCATATTGGATACAAATTTGATGTCCTTATTGAACTTCCAAAATCTCAAGGAAACCAAACTAGATCAGAGTACTTATGTTTGCTTCTCTGGAACATGGCTCTAACTCTGCTCTTAGCAACAACTTTGACTCTGGCTCTGGCTCTTAGCAATAACTCTGACTCTGGCTCCGACTCATGGATCTGGCTTCTGGAAATAGTTCTAACTCTTGCTCTAGCTCACGACTATTGGCTTTGGTTTCTAGCTATAGCTCATGGCTACTTGCTCTGGTTACTAGTTATAGCTCAAGCTTTGGTTTTTGTCTCACTGGTTCCTTCATTACAAAATTCTGCTCACTGACTCTCTACTCCGCAATATCCAAACATGTATCTGTTGACGAGAAAAATTGACCACTTGTCAACTAACAAGAAACAACTCGGTCTGAGGTCCTTAGAGAAGAACCCAAGTCATTTGGTATGGTTGTCCCTGACGAGTTTTATGGCTTTGTTAGCCAATGTCAGAATCTTCTCTCCTAGAAGAAAATATATGATATAGTTTTCCTAAGGGTTCTATGTACTAAGATCTATAAGTAACCTATCGATTATAAACAAATTAGATATTTACAATGAAAATAATAGAAGATAATAAAATGTTACATAATTTACAATGATTTACATGTTTACAGGGGTTACAAGATTGCGAAATCCTTGTAAAATAAAGATATTAAATTTCAGAACTAAATCTCACGCAAAAAAAAAAAAAAAGTTTAAAAGATTAAATGAACTAATAAAAAAGTACCTATTCTATTTTAGTCAAACCCCAAACATATAAATCTGAACTAATTTTAAATGTCAAAAGAATAAGATTAACTAAGCCGATCAAAGCAGTTTAGTCGGTCCTTATAATGAAAGATGTACATTTAAAATTGAAACAAACAATCATATCACACCATAAACATAATAAACTATCATGATCAGGAGCATAGATCAAACCTAACAATCGAATCAATTTTCACGTTTAATGTAATCACAGCTTGTCATCTAAAGGCAAAAGACAACTTGCTAATAGGACAGACAAACCAGAATACGAAGCTTTAAGAAGCTATGTTGGCACATGGTTGAGCAAGTTTCATAATCTTCTAGTTATGTGAAAAAAGAAACAATCATTCCATCAATTCCTCTTGCATTCAAAGGAAGTTAATCACATATGAGTTCCAGTCTGTGAAAGAAATTTCATAAAATGAAACAATCACATAATTAATCAACGGTTTTGCCAAAACTATACATATTACCAATCATAATAGTTGTGACTTAACCTTTTTGTTTATGCCGGAAGAATGGATGTAACTTGGAATAATGAAATCATTAAATCAAATATTAATCTTTAAATGACAATAGAAAGATTAATCATGAATTTCAAATATAAATCTAAGACACGGTTGAGATTCAATTTGAAATTGACTTAAATGAAGACAATGAATATTTGAAAAAGAGAACTATTGTAAATCATGTACTAAAGACATTCAACACAAAACTTTCAAACGGGTCTTCATAAAATGAAATAATGTTTTCATTGCTTTCACCAAAGTAGAATTCATCAAGTCTTCATTATTCTTCCTCTCATTCATCGACCATGAGGAGCACCTCCATCTCCCTTATTTCAATAAAAAACATAGTTTTACAAAGAAATGGTGAACATAAAAAGAGAGAATAGAACATTCTTCAATATTCATTCTTTGGAGACCTCTCCCCACCCTAGACCTGTCTTTAACCCTAATATTTATACAAGAAAGATCAGGGAATAATTTGAACCAATTTCCCCAAAAATGGTTTGCCAAATCATAATTAATCTACAAAATATTGTCTTTAATGCATGGAACCATTTGAAGATAGCTTGATTTGATCTGTTTTGCTAATTGGTTGCTCAGTTTGGGCATTGTTGGTCAATAGTCGCAACCAAAAACATACCCTTGAAAGAAACACAAATATCTCCTAGATCGCACACATTTTGGAGAATATCCTCTCCAGTAACTTGATTGGGGATGTTCTGAACAAAACCCATATTATATATTTTCCAGATTCTTCTTCATTTGGCTAGAAATAGCATGCAAAATTTGTTACTCGGTTATGACCGTGCCCAAGTTGTCCAGACTGTTGGTAATGGCCTGGAGGTTTCTAGAATCATTCTGCATATATTTGGATGTAGGAATCATGACTCAATACAACTCCATATCAAAGAATCAAGACCTAAAAACCATCAAATCAAAATAAATCAAAAACTCAGATATTTTAAGAGTGGCTACAGAATCACTGATTTTGTCGTTGCTCTTAATAACGAAAAATTGCAAATAAAAGAAGATATCAAATCGAAATCAATAACTATTTAAAGAATGATCGAATATGTACATATACAAACAAAATATACACATGGTTTTCAACCTTCGTATCTTTATTTCAAAACTATAATTTGGCTAAATTTATTTACGTTTTAAAAATTGCAAATAAAAAATAAAACTAAATCTCAAATAGAAAATTAAAACTAAAATCAAACTATAATTGAGTTAAGAGAAAACAACGAAGAATTGGTGATCAAAATATGGATTCCCTTCATTGATAGTAAACCCAAATTTTGCCACTCTTCAACGATCTCCTATCCTTTTTTTATGAGCAAACACTGATGTTTCAATACATAGATTCGATAATTAAACTTGCAGATAAATTTTGTCACTTTAGTCATCTTGTGTGACATTCCTCTTTTAGTTGTTGCATTCATACCAGCGTCAAACTCATAGATAATAATGTTGCATATTTGCAACACACACATTTAGCGCATTGTCGAATGAGTACAAAGAAAGAATTTGTTCATTTATTTCATTATGATTCCCTCATTAATAAATATTTAAACAATATTTGCGAGGGAATGTAACCAAAATGATAGAATACATTTTAGGATGGATAACAAGCCAAAGTGTATATTCAACTCAAAATGATCAACTTAAGAGTCAATTCAATTTCTATAAAAAAAATATTAGAAAACATCAATCATTAACCCCTACTCAAAGTCTTCCTTGGGCGTGGTAGGTTAATGAGTTCTAGTTGCATGGGTTAAGTTTATATCATTCTCAATTGTAATGAGTGTCACGTTTATCTATAAGCAAAACAGTGTAAAATATGTTTTTTTATTGAGAATGAGAGCTTTATAAAAAATAATGTTTCCTTTAAATTAGACACCTCTTGGCTCGTCCCTAGTCCTTAAAATGTATTCATTAAGGGTGGAAATCAAATAACATATAAGCAACCTTAAATTGAATTGTGAAAGAAAATAAAATTTTAAAAATCCATGATTTTAAAACAAATTTTCATGGTCCGTAAAAATAAAGCATCAAGCAAATCTTAAAACCATTGGCTCAATTATATTCTTTGACATATACTTTTCTAAGACGTCAATCATTTATCACAAAATATAACTCTTAAATGAATAAATTCATTCCGCCAAAACTCCCAATTAATTCATTAATACACCAAAATCAAATCTTGACGAAATTGTCGAAACACTGAGGTAATCCATATTACATGAATCGAATCATAATGCACATTCAAGCAATGTTGAATAAGATAGGAGTGAAATAGTCAAAAGGTGCAAATAACACTAGTCACCAAATCCCCATAAGCCAAAGAAAAGATAAAAAGCACACAACACAAAACACCACAGAAAGGAACTCAACAAATCGTCTTATTCAAATCAAGTAAGACAAAATCAAAAGCAATGTGTAGTATTCCAGATATATAGTAGTATGCAAAACAGAAATATTTTAGCTAGAAATGGCAGAACAATAATGATATAACCAAAACAATACCAAAATAATACCAAAATAACACTAGAAAGAGCACCTTGATTAATGATAGCAATGTTCACTTGCATCTTCAAGGGGGCAACCTCTAGCAGAGTAGAGCTCTATTACAATAATATCCAATACAAAACTTCTCAAACCCACTACTCCTATTTATACTAAATCTGTCTATCCAAAGAACAATCTAGAGGAAGATCCTTCTAGAAGCGGAAGCTTCTATTAGGTCTTCTTACATTTGACTTATTCTTCCTTATTGCTAGGCCTTATTAATATTGGCCTTTATTACATGGAAATATATCATTCTACCTATGTGAGGGGTTAGGTAGGTTAGGTACTTAACATGTCCTCCCCTTTAAAAACAACCTTGTCCTTAAGGCTTGAGAGGGGGAAATTGTTGCAGAATGGTAGTTGGTTCCCAAGTGGAATCTGTTGGAGTGGTAGCTTTCCACTGGACTAATACTTCCTTGATGGTGCACTGACGCAAATGACGCTCACGATGGTCCAAAACTACTTGTGGTTCCAACTAGATGGAGCCTTCTTCTTTCCAATCGGCAAGGTTGGTTTGAGTTTGGCACTTACTTCCAATCACCTTCTTTAAGCATGAGAAATGAAAAACATGATGGAGCTTAGATTGACTGGGCAAAGCTAACTGATAGGCCACATGTCCCACACGCTTGAGAACGATATAAGGACCATAAAATTTGGGCGCCAGTTTCTGACAATGGTCATCCTTGAGGGAAGTTTTCTTATAAGGTTGCAGTCAAAGAAACACTTGGTCTCCTTCAGCAAATTGACATTTAGAACGACCTTGATCTGCCTATTGCTTCATGTGATTCTGGTCCATGACCAAATTCTCTTTGAGGGTACAGAAAATAGCCTCTCGAACTGTAAGCATTCGGTCAACCGCCTGGACCTTCAAGACACCTGGCGTGTATGAGAGAAATAAAGGTGGCTTTTGTCTATATACTGCTTCAAAAGGAGTCATCCAGGTAGTTGTATGGTAAGAAGTGTTGTACCACCATTTAGCTAGTGGTAACCATTGAGCCCATTGATTTTTCCTTTCTGATGCAAAACACCTCAAATATGTTTCCAAACACTTGTTGACAACTTCAATTTGACCATCAGTCTCGAGATGATAAGTTGTGTTGATATGCAATTGGTTGACCTGTACCCTGAACAGTTCTTGCCGAAAATTGCTAGTGAAAGTGCGGTCTCGATCATAAACAATAGAATGAGGCATGCCATGAAGCTTGAAGACCTAATCCATGAAAATTTGAGCCACAATGGAGGTGATAAATGAGTGTTGAAGAGCACACAAATGAGCATACTTGGAAATACGATCAATGACCACCACGATGACTCATTTATTTCCCGATTTAGGTAAGCCCACAATTAAATCCATAGAGATATCCCTCCAAATAGCAGGTGGCATCGGAAGCGATTGTAGTGTGTCGGGAGATTTGATTGTTTCTCCTTTGTGACGTTGACAAACATCACATTCTGCCACAAAATTGTGAATGTCCAGTTTCATACCATCCTAGAAAAAAGAATGTTTGACCAAGTCATAGGTTTTGGTAAACCCTGAGTGCCCAGCTGTGGGTGTAGCATGAAGCTCAGAAAGTACATTGCATTTAAGTTGTGACAGTTTACTTAAATACAAATGGCCTTTGTAGCGAAGCTCATAATTTTGCCGAGAGTACCCTAGGGAAACTAGAGAATTGGCTTGCAATTGTTGGATCAGATGCAAAATTTTGGGATCTTGTAGCCATTCCTGGCGAACAACTTGGAGCCAATCTAGTACAATGAAGGAGAGGGAAAAAAGGGACCCTTCATATTTTCTTGAAAGTGCATTAACAATCACATTGTCTTTGCCTTTCTTGTAAATGATCTCATAATCATATCCATAGAGCTTAGTCACCCACTTGTGTTTCTCCGAGGAGGAAGGGCATTGTTCCAGAAAATACTTGAGGCTTTGATGATCTGTCTTAATTTGGAAGTGTTTCTCGAATACATAAGGGCGCCAAAGATCCACTACATGTATAATAGCCAACATTTCCTTTTCATATATTGATTGGCCCAAATGTCGCTCTGATAGTTGTTCGCTGGTAAAGGCCAAAGGCCTACCATCTTGCATAAGGACTACTCCAATTCCTCTCCAGGAAGCATCACATTCCAGGACAAAGGTTGACCATCTTGCATAAGGATTGCTCCAATTCCTCTCCCAGAAGCATCACATTCCAAGACAAAGGTCTTTGTGAAATCGAGAACGGCTAGGACTGGAGTGGTGCACATGGTCACCTTCAAGGTTTTAAAGGCCTGATCAGTTGCGAGAGTCCAAGTGAAAGAATTATCTTTAAGGAGAGCAGTGAGAGGTGCCACAATATTTCCATAATTCTTAACAAACTTTCGGTAATAGTATGTTAAATCCAGAAATCCATGCAAGCTTATGAGAGTCTTTGGGTGAGGCCAATCCTGCATAGCTTCAATCTTCTTAGGATCCACCCTGACACCTGCCTTGCGAACAATATGAACCAAGTACTGGACTTCTAAGGTGCCAATAGCACATTTATATTGTTTGAGGAAAAGTTGGTGCTGAGAGAGATGTAGAACTCTATCCACATGAGCAAGATGGGTTGTCCAAGTTTTACTATAGATGAGGATATCATCAAAGAAAACTAAGACAAAATGACAGAGAAAAGGACGGAAGACATGATTCATGAGGCTTTGGAAAGTGGAGGGAGCATTACACAAGCCAAATGGCATGACCAAAAACTCATAGTGACCCTCATGAGTTCAGAATCCAGTCTTAGGAATGTTTGCCTTGTTCATACGTATCTAGTAGTAGCCATAATGAAGATCAAGTTTAGTAAAGAACTGGGCACCACTCAATTCATCCAAGAGGTCATCAATGACAGGAATGGGAAATTTGTCTTTGATGGTGAGTTTGTTAAGGGCACAAAATTCAGGACACATGTGCCAAGAGCCTTCTTTCTTAAGGATTGTAACCATAGGAGAAGAGTAGGTGCACGTACTAGGACAGATAACACCTGCGGTGAGAAATTCTTGAACAATTTTCTCAATTTCATTTTTCTGGGAAAGGGGATGACGATAGGGACAAACATTGAGAGGAAGGTTGTCGGGGACAAGGGTAATGGAATGATCATGAACACCATGGGAAGGAGGAAGTCCCTAGGGAGTGGAAAAAACAACTTGATGTTTGGAGAGGATGGATTGGAGGTCCTATAGCACAAAGGGTGTCTCGGTGGTGTGAATGGCATGGAGTTGTGCAATAATGCTAGAATGACCTTTTTTGAGGAGCTTTTCCATGCAATGGGAACTAATGATCTCCAGGGAACCGACTGTGATGCCTTAGAACTCATATGGTTGGCCCTCCTGGTTGAATTGCATGGTTAATTCCTTAAAATCCATGAGAATGGGACCCATAGTCCTTAGCCATTATGCACCCAACACAATGTCACAACTGCCCATGTCGATAGAAAATATATGAGATTCCATGTGGTACTCACCAATTTGGAGATGAAAATTTTCACAACGCCCCCCACATTTAATGGTCCCACCATTGGAAATCATGATTTCAAAATTATTAACTGCACGGATATAGCAATTAGTTTCTTGGGTAATGCGGCGATGAATAAAATTATGGGTGCTTCCACTATCAACAAGGATGATGACCTTTCGATGCTTAATGTAACCAATTAGCCTAAGGGTTTGGGGAGTAGAGAACCAGTGAGAGCATTCAGGGAAATGACCAATTCAAATTCAGGAGGGTCTGATGGTAGGTTCATATCAGTGGGTTCAGGTGACTCGATCACAGGGGGGGCCTTAACATCGTCTTCCAAAACATCCTCGGAGATGGCCATAAAAATATTTTGTTCCTTACAGTTGTGCCCAGGAAAATATTTGTCAATGCAATTATAACAAAGGCCTTTGTGTTGGCTTTCAACCACTTCTGCTCTGGTCAATTTCTGTATCTTTAGTGGAGTGGAAGGAGGAGTGGGAATGACTAGTTTAGGGCGAGGAATAAAGGAGGTTTTTCGGGTTTGAGAAGAGACAACCTGTTGTTCTCCCTTAACTCTTTTTGTATCTTCCACCCAACTTTGAGGCCGAGCCATGAGAACATGGGAACGAATCTCATCCTTGAGGCCACTGATAAAAAAGTCTTGGAAAAAATCATTAGACATGCCCTCTGTACAGAAATCCAATCGCTCAAAAGCGGCTATAAAGTCTTCCACTATGCTAGATAAAGTCTTCCACTATGCTAGATTGTTTCAACTTTGTCAAATGACCCAAATGGTTGGTGTCAGTGTCAAAGCGTTCATAAAGATTTTCCACAAATTGTGTCCAAGCCACATAGACTTGGCAGACATTTTTTCTCCATTGCCATGATTGCCAATGTTCTTGATCTAGATGGAGAACACCATACCAGAGTTTGGCCAACTCATTTGTAATGCCATACAAAGAGAAATAATGTTCCATTTGAGTTACCTAGCTAGTGGGATCTAAGCCATCAAATTTGTTCACATCCACACGCGGAAGGCGTAGGTCATGCCGAAAGTGATGGGGCTGAAAAGTTTGGGAATTAGAGGAAGTTTCACCTTCAGAGTGCAAAGGTGGGTCAGAGGAGGGAAGATCTGCACAGATATTCAACTTGGCGCAGATCATGTTAATGAAGGATGAAAGTTGGGTAGCGAGGTCTTGTTTGATGGTTTCCATTTTGGCGTCTCTGGACGAATGCATGTTTTTATTCATGGTGGAAAAATTGGCACTGAGCTTCCTCACTTCCTGTTGGGTCTCTGTGAAATTAGAGGACAAGGAATTGAAGCGATCTTCCAAGTCTTGACTACGGGTGTGAGCCATGATGAAGAGGGAAAACGAAAAGGGATGGGTGGGACCACATAGAAAATGGGTTATGGGTAAAGTGTATCACGACGATGAGGGCGATGAGGGGAATCCAAAGTGGTAAGGCCCAAATAAGGGTGTTGGAAGGGGGTCGGGTCCACGGGAAAAAAATTGCTAAAATATGATAGGTATGACTGCGATAAGGGCGAAGAGAGGAATCCATCTGGATATGGCTCAAATAATGGTGCCAACAGGATCCAAACTTCTTTTTTCTTACTCCTGCGAAGTTATACTCCGATCTGAAGAATATTGCAGTGTTGAAATGCCAAAATTCTTAACACGAATAAATGTGTAGTAATTTCACAACCCGAATGTAGGGGGCATAGTTGCGCGGCAATAGATCTTGTTTGTTCTATTTTTGTTTTTGTCCCAAGGGTTAGGGTATGCAGGGTGTCTACAAAACAAGGGTTTTCCCTGTGTTATAGCTCTCTGATATACGTGTGGGGACCAACATTAGCACTCGGCCCAATATCGCAGGGAACCAACTAAGGAGGCTAGACCGTGCCCTTAGCCATGCTACCCAACTACCCAGGTACTAGAGAGTATCTTCCCGAGTATTGTTCTCGGTTGCACTATAGCAATTAGGGGGGCGATCGGTTTATCTATGGAGGGCTTCAAGAGATCTAGGTCGATCCATATACAGGTGTTGTTTAATGCGCTACCACTCGAAGGGGTACCAAAAGGGATTACAAGGGTGGCCAACAGATGTGCTCTTAAGTACCACTTGTATTTCCTGCATGTATGACTCCCCGACCGTGGGTTTATGCGTGCAAAGACATATCTTTGTAGCTTTAAGATGCCAGAATACGTCTCTACCCTGGAAAAAAATTAACCCACAATTTTTTGCCAAGGAAAGTGCTCTGATACCACTTGTATTCTAGATATAAAATAGTATGCAGAACAAAAATATTTTAGCTAGAAATGGGAGAACAACAATGATATAACCAGAATAATACTAGAATAATACCATAATAACACCAGCAATAGCACCTTGATTAATGATAGCAATGTTCACTTGCCTCTATTACAATAATATCCAAGACAAGACGTCTCATGCCCTCTACTCCTATTTATACTAAATATGTCTATCGAAAAGAACAATCTAGAGGAAGATCCTTCTAGAAGTGAAAGCTTCTATTAGGTCTTCTTATATTTGACTTATTCTTCCTTGTTGCTAGGCCTTATTAATATTGGCCTTTGTTACATGGAAATATATTATTGATGCAAACCCCCTATCCCAGCTTAGGGCTGCGCGACCTCCCGGTCAGGTTCTTCTGGTTCGGGAGCCAAAACGGCTCTACTGGTCCCGAACTGGAACCCTTCGAATGAACACACACACACACACACACATCCCTCCACAAAAGCTCAATTTAATTTTCCAAGCGCCGAGTGTGAGCTCCTACAGTACACGACCAAGAGCTATGATCGCACCCTTATCCTTCTTGCCTTTCGCTATTTCGCGGTTCAGGGTATTGAAGCGCCAAGAACTCCACCCTCTAGTCCGCAATGCCCGAGTTCATGAAATGATCTGACCTCATTATTTCGTGATCTCGCGACTCGGGGTCTTGGAGCACCAAGAACACTGCCTCCCAGCTCGCGATGTCCGAGTTCACGAAACGGACAGCCCTCGCTATCTCGTGATCTCGCGACTCGGGATTTTGAAGCACCACGAACACTGCCTCCCAGCTCAGGATGGTCGAGTTCGTGAAATGGACAACCCTCGCTATCTCGCGATTTCGTGACTCGAGATTTTAAAGCACCACGAACACTACCTCCCAGCTCGCCATGTCTAAGTTCGCGAAATGGGCAGTCCTCGCTATCTCGCGATTCGGAGGTTTGAAAAACAAGGAACTCCGCTTCCTGGTTCACGATATCCGAGTTCACGATGTGGACCAACGGTCCAGATCCACCTGTGATCGACGGTTCAGATCAAATCGCAGTCTCGCGACTCAGAGGTTTCAAAAATAAGGGACTCCACTTTCCGGTTCACGATATTTGAGTCTACGAAATGGGTCGACTTCGCTATTTCGTGATCTCGCGACTAGGGGTTTTGGAAGACAAGACCTCCATCCCTCTGGTTGGTGATACATGAGTTCACGAACTGAACCAACAGTCCAGATCTATCTGAGATCGATGGTCATTGTTCCTCCTGAGCTTTTGTATGTCAAGTAGCCCTCATCGCTAATCTCCTTGCAGCTACACCTTATCCAACGGTTTGCGGGGTTTTGGTGTTCCTCCTCGAGGACTCTCCACCGTTCGTTCAGATCTTTGAACTCCCCTCGTCGGGATCTACGCAGCATTAAAGTCTTCACTCCTCCTTCCAATCGGACGATCCGCGGGAATCCCCACAACGATCCAACGCTCAAGGGCGTTCTTCCTCCTGAGCTTTTACTCGACTCTGACTTAGAAGATTTTCTAAGATGTGAAGACTCAATCTTCGCTCCTTCCAGGGAATAAGATCCTAGTCTCGACAACAGCTTCCGAAGTGTTATCCCTTTTAAGATTTGTCTGGTTCATACTTCGATCTCCCATGCCCTCCTTGCGTCTGAGGGATTTTGATAGCTCGTATTCACGACGTTTTCTCTCTGGCTCAATGCACACCTTGCAGAGCTCCTAGTGAAGAGAAAAACAACTCCACAACGTTCCTCCCTGGCTCGATGCACACCTTGCAGAGCTCCAAATGAAGAGAAACAATTGAAACTGCCAAAATCTCACAGTTCCATTCACTTGTTTATAAAACAGAAAACAACAGGAAAATACACACAGTCCAAGCACAATGCATTTGGATCAATTTTCCATTCTGGTCTATTCATAAGTTCCCACTGGCTACATAATACATACAAACTATAGTAGCTCCAAAAGCTGAGATTTTCTGCTCACTCACAGTTCTCTCACAGATCAATTTCTCTCCCTCCTCTACCTGCTGCTAACTGGGCTTACAAACTTTTTCATAACTCAAAATGTTCCTAGGGTTTTTTTTTTCCTGCTACTTGCCTACTCTAAACCTTATCCTACGCTATCTTAGTCTAGTCGTATTCTAGAGTCGAAGTGGAAACTTCTGCTCTGTTTACAATTTCAAAAATTTGCTTCAAAGGGAAAAACCCGGCACCGGTTCAAGCATGCCTCCGAAGGTTAATTTTGGCGTTGTGTGGAGGCGGATCCCGAAATCATTTGTGACTACTCATGTTGAAATTCCAAAGGAACTCTCACGTGTTGGGTGGTCCCACCTCTGTGCGCTTTCCAACGATGCTCCTGCATCAATTATTCTACATACGTGAGGGTTTAGGGAGGTTAGGTCCCTAACACAATGAAAAGCATGGTTTTTCCAAGATTCAAATAAGGGCCCCTTTCATTTCCAAAAAAAAAAAAGGAAGGGACTTGTTGGGATGCCAACATAATACTGACTCAACATTCACTCCCATCTTATCTCTACCTGAAGATAGTCCATCTCAGCAATTATGAAGCCAAGTTGAATCTATGTCTCGCCCATTTGGATTATTTTTTCTTGTACTGCTTAATGTATTTGTAGGAGTTTGTGAATGAACTTCGTGTTCATTTCCTTTTCTCCTGCACTGAAAGTAAAATCTAAACATGTTTTCAACAAACATTTGTAGCGTTTTACTTGATTTTGTACAAGGTATACATCTTACATGAACATGGAATAACCTCTTGGAGATGTTCATAGCATAAATCATACTTATTTCACCTTCTATATTTACACAAAGACTATTTCTTTACCAACTCTAGGAAGACTTGCATATCTATGATGCTCTTCCCTCTCCCGATCTACATGTTCCAATGCCTGCATTCTTTCGTTCTTTCACCTTTGTAGTTCAAATTAAGAATGTTATTACTTAGGCGATCGATCCATATGCAATTCATTAGCTGATAATTACAAGAATTGTCTACACTATTGTCGAAAGGTTTTAGAAATCTTTGTTATCGCACAAGTTGTAGGTTAGGCAAAGCCCGACCTAAACCACAAAATGGCGACAACTAAGAGAATACCTACCCATTGTCACCTTAGATAGGTATTCTCGTCACTTTAGAGGTGAAGTGATCACCTCAAGGGGGTAATCCAGGTGACCTTAGGGGTAAATGAGATGGAAAGTAATATGATGAGATGGATGCCCCTATAGGTCAACTTGTTATGTGGAAGATGGCTTTGATGACACATCTCGGTGATGGCCAATGGTTGCCAAGAAGTATGAGTACCTGGAAAGGGTAATTGTACTTGCCCGAGACACAAGAAAAGCCAATTATGCACGTAATATATGAGGTGGAAAAGAAATTTGAGCTTTCTATTAATTGCAGCAGTAAATAAAGATATATATCAACAAAAGAAAGATTGTTATAGCTGCTAAAAAGATGTTGAAAGTCTATCAAATGATGCAAGAGAAAAGTTAGAAAAACACTAGTACAAATCAAGTGTAAAAGCATAAGACTTTAGCATCAATGTAAGGTTGTTATAGACAAATATTGCAGAGATATATTTGCATCCTTATGGTTGTAGCAAATTATTTTTTACAACAGAAAAATCAGCCACCAAAAATAACAAGTAATCCACCAAAAGATGCACTGAAACTAGTAGATTATAGGGGTAAATTATTATTATTATTTTACGGTTGACTTGTGAGTTATTTAGAGAATTGTTTAGGGTGTGTTGCATCCCTAATGGCTGTAGCTTTTTTTTATTACATCAACAAGAATTCCTAGACAAAACAAAATGCCTTAGAGGCCTTAGTGAGCTTTAAGTACGTAGAATAGATTCTAACTTAGACAAATTCAATATCTTGTGATTTCACGTATCCCAATGCAATGATTTTGTTTCTCCAATGCAAGGATATTAGTGCCTTTAGCTATTGGGTTGTAGAGTCATAAAATTTAAATGTCTATTTGAGCTATTTCCTTAGGGGTGTAATCCCTTTTACTCCCCTAGGCAAGCTAAACTCCCTAGGAAAACCCTTGGAGAGTGTAAACCCTTTTACTCCTCCTAGTATTCCTTTGTGCAACAAGTTATTTCAAGAAAAAATGATGGTTTTAGTGGGGTTGTATGCCCTTAGAATCCCCAAAAGCTTAAAAAAATAACCTTGCAACCAAGAAAAGAAGCAATAACAAGAGTGATCCCTTACCTAGTCCAACCCTTAACAAGATAGACCTCTTTTTGACCAAGAAAATCCACCATAAAGCAACAAATAACCTCCTCAAGAGACAGTGAATCAACATTCATCCAATAGCCAAGGATAAACCATCACAAGAGCAAGTGACAAGAGAGATATGAAAAATTTCCCAAGTAGGGCGAAAATTTCAGCCAAGGAGTCTCTCTCACAAAGGAGAGTTATGATAGAAATGAATTAGAGGTGACCTATATTTATACAAATCCTCTAACAAATAGTTTGTCCACGTAAATTAGGGTAAAACACAAGACAAGGGGTCATCAGCCCTAATATTCCCCCTTTACATAAAATAATACTTTTTTAATTCATAATTTGCACATAAGTAAAACCCTAAGTAAGACGTCACCCTTCTAGGGTGACGTTTTGGCACTTTTGCACGTCGTTGGAGTAGGAGAAGGGTGAGCTAGGCCTCCAAAGGCCATGTGTCTTCGATCCAAGCCTTTTCTCCATGATCTATGGCTTCCTTCCTTCAAAACTTCCCAAGTGTCCTCAACCACCACCAAACCCTAGCCCCACTACGACGTCAAGCCCTCAAGGGTGACGTTTTGGCCTTCTTAGGCAAGTCATTTGGGTGGTAGGGGTTAGGTGAGGTCCTCCATGATGTATTATAGGACTCCAAAGGCATGTATTCATCTTCTGAAATGTGGGCCTTTTGCATCCAACCCGTGGGCTTCAAGCCCCATGGAAGCCAAAGTAGACTTGTTCCTCCAAAATTGTCCACTAGCTAGGTCCTGTAAAGACAAATGGATATGCCCTCAAAGGATCTCAAGTCAAATGCATCATTATGAGTAAATCAAATCAATAAAAGAGTCATATATGCATGTACATCCAAACCACCTTATCAAAATAAAACAATGCTCAAAGATCCTACGCGATTTTCCAAGTTTAGGAATGGGAGGGTTGATAAAACGACCTATTGGGTGAATCGTACATCAAGTTTAGGGGTCTTTCCCAAGGGGACCTCCTTCTAAGTCATGTGGATGAGGTGTCATGCATGGGGGAAATACTTTTGGGCATGGGGTTCATGACATACAAGGGGTTGTAGTGTCTCATTTATGGGTGCCTTTGTAGAGGGTGTGTTGCACCCTCGTTTTCAATGCAACCTTTTTCTAAGCCCATTTATTACCTTTTTTTATTTTAGGATGTTTTGAGATTGAAATAAAGTTGAGGATTCTACCTAAGCATGAAAAAATGTGCCCACCTTGACTCTACCCAGGTCACATCATGCTTCCCCAAGTTGGAAACATGTGTGGGGCTTCTACCTAATTAATAAAAGCATTGTCCACGCATGCTCGTCCTTGGTTGGCATTTTGTTATATTTATTCTTCACGGGTCCCATTAGTTTCTTATGAGAGACATTTAATTGTCCTCGGGATCCTTGGGTGAGCATATAGAAGGTTAATGGTTTGGATTTTATATTTTTCCAGTCACAAGCCTATGGGCCTTCACCCCCATCTTCCCATGAAATGAGGGACAACCCCTTCTTGGGTCAATACACCCGAAAATCCCAAAAGGTGAGAAGATGAGGGGATGAAGTGTGGAAAGTGACAAGTATGGTTGGGAATAGTACGATGACTCTTCAAAAGGACCTCCTAGTATCATACCTATCCCTAAGGGTGACCCACTTACTAGGGCACAATCTCAACCACCAAAGTGAAACAAGGCAAAAAACATAATGTGTTGGAAGATTGGTTGTTATCATTGATGTCAACCCTAGTCATTGGTTGTAGTCATTGATGTCAACCCTAGCCATTGGCTTTTGGACCCCACAGTTCATTGAAGTAGATAGACATGAAGGAAATTAGACATGCAGATACAACACCCATGGATGGATAGTATAAGTCATGCTGCTTCCAGTGGTATGTGGCACATCACGTGGATCCTCACGATTGAGGACAAATGAATTTTGAAGATGACAATGTGAATTGAAGAAGAAACTACATGTCGGCCCTAATGTTAAAAGGAAGTGACATAAAGGATATAAATACATATCATTATACATTCATTTTAAACACACACAAGTTTTTTAATGAACAAGGAGATATAAGTCGAATTTCAGAGGAAATTTGAAGTAAAGAAGGCCAAATTTCAAGGGAGGATGAAGTCTTTTGGTGATGTGTTCTAAGGTATGTTATTTACAGGTCATCTTACCATTTTTGCTATAAATTTGTTTCTAGAACGATTCAGATGGTGAAATTCGGAGGCTATTGAGAAAACATATCTAGGTACCTGTGGTAAACGTTTCAGCTCTTTATTCACTATAATGTTGGAGATACACTCTATGGAAGATAGGGTTTTTGACTAATCCCGAAGCTAGTCATAAACTGGTGTTTGAGTTAAAACAATCATAACGTCTTCATAGAGGATCCAAATGAAGTGAGACCAATTGCATTGGAAAGAGTATAGGCTTTAGTTTCTTTTATATGAATTTCAGAATCTGATGTTAAATATTGAGTGTGGGGCATTCTGTACAAGTTTGCTCTCCTGAATAAACCAAAATTGAATAAGGTCTACCATTTTCTCTATAACTCCTTTTTTTGGGAGGATTAAAGGGGTGAAGCTTGGAGTAGTTTCAAAGAATAAATTGAGTAATATTATCTACAGGATTAGAGTATTCCAAGAAGTGAAAATTGCAGAAGTTGAAGAAGTCTCGGGAAGAATTATCAGGTTCTATGTGATTGTTGGTTGATGGTGATAATTTAATGTAAAGTTTTAGTATCTCTCATATATTCTTGGGTGGAAGGAAGGGGCAAGGATGGAGAGGTCAACCCTCTCTTGATATTGGAGGATTGTATCTTTCTTTTGGAGGTTTATCCCTCCATTTATATTTGGAAGTTGTAGCTTCCCTTGGAAGTCATTGCTTCCCTTGAACAATAACTATTGATTATTTCTCATATATTATGCATGGTGTATTGTGGTGTATTGTGGTGTATTGGTGTAACTCTTATACTATTGTTCATTTCTCATTGGATATAATTGAATATATAATATGGTTCAAGTATAAGCTGGATTTTTTTTAAATTGTACTTGATATTGATTCACCCCCCTCTCAGTATCAACAATTGGTTTCAGAGCGGGTTACCTTCAGTACAGTTTAACCACTGGAAGGAAGATCCTAAGCAGAAATGGAAGACAACATTCCAAATGGGATTCCACCATTTCATGGAAGCAATTTTAAATACTTGAGTAATAGAATGGAAACTCACTTGAAAGGTCTTGGGGAAAATGTTTGGTTCTCAGTTTCTTCAGGATACAAGGCTTTGAAGAAACCAAAGACTATAGCTAAGAAGGAAGCAAGAAAGAACAACAAATTGGCAATAGATACCATCCTAGATGAATTGATAGATTCAGTGAAATCCAAGTTGGGATCATGTGCATTAGCAAAAGAGCTTTGCAACAAGCTACAAGACCTTTATGCAAGGGAAGAAGCAAAAGAATAAGAAGAAGAAGTTGAAGCAAATTACAACATCTCATATTTCAAAGAAGCCAATAGAGGTGAGTTCTTTTTCTTTAATTGTGAAGGAGTAGGACATGTTGAATTTGAATGCCATTATCCAAGGATTGAAAGAGATTATACTGAAGAAGTAAAGTCCAATTAAGAAGAAGAAAATCATGAAGCAGAAATGATTCAACAAGAAGATGAGAATCTTAAAAAATTGAAGCATGTTGAGATTAAAAATAGCAAGCTCAAAAAGATGCATACAAAACTAAGAAGTGAATTGGGTAGTTGTGAAAATACAATTGAAAGCTTGAAGAAACAATTAGAAGACTTTGAGAAACTAAGAGAAGAAACCATTTCCTTGAAAACTCTACTCGAAGAAGCAAGAAGAATAGGAGAAGTAAGTAATGTCCAAATGATGAAGAAAGAAGAAGATTGTGAAAAACTTGAACAAGAAGTTGTCTCATTGAGGAAGAGCTTAAGAAACTCTCAAGTGCCAAAAGACTTAACACATCTTTGGTGCATGGGTGAAACTTCATACAAAGAAGATGCAAATACCAACAAGAAGGTTGAAGAAATATCTACACAGACAGTTGATGAGAAGTGGACCAGGATACCAGAAAGAAGGAATGATTACAAAAGAGATGAATATCCAAGAAGACCTACTGTCTTCAGGAATCAAAGAAGCTTCAATCAATATGAAGGAAACTACAGAAGAGTAGATCATGAACCCAGATTGACTACATCACAAACAATGTCACTTACTCCCAGGTATCAAAATTTCTCTCTTGGTCATTGTTATACTTGCAAAAATTTTGGACATAAGGAAATTAATTGCAGAATCAATTAAAGGAACAACTATGCAAGAAACATGAATGGTGTAAATAGAAGATATGGAAGCAATAGTGGATTTGTCAACATGAGTTATAATTCATTTTCCTCGTTGATGGACAAAAATATCGTGTGCTACAAATGTAATCATCTTGGTCACAAAGCGCGAGATTGCAGATATATGAATGAAGATGCTCCTATGCCAAATGTCTTTATGTCAACCACAGTATGGAGAAGGAAAGAGATTCCAAACAATGAAGATTGTCGAATAGCATTGACCGCTGAATAATGTAAAGAAGAAGATGAATGGTACATAGACAATGGATGTTCTTCAAACATGACCGGGGATCAAGACAAATTCATCAAATTGAAGAGAAAGGGTGGCAATGTTACATTTGGAGATGACTCATCTGCCAAAATACTTGGAAAAGGTGTAGTAGAGCTTGGAAACAAATATGTAAAAGAAAAGAATGTCCTACTGGTTGAAGACTTGAGGCATAATCTACTCAGTGTTAGTAAAATGTGTGATCAAAGATATACTCTCATGTTTGACTCACAAAGATGAAAAATCAAAGAAGAAGGTTCGGGAATATTGGTTGCAACTGCAACAGAAGACCAAGTAACATATACATCCTAGATCCACGAAAAAGCTCCAAGGAAGAAAGAGACCATAAAAATGAAGTGTTATTAAGTTCTATATGATTCAGGGGGAGCAGCCCCAAAGATGAGAGTTACCTTTTGCCATTAAACTTAGGGGGAGCAACCCCACCCTTTGCCATTGATGTCAAATGGGGAGAGAAACCAAGAGCATGAGGACAGGGGGAGCATGAGTGGTGCCATCAATGACAAAGGGTTAGATTTTTGGAAGATTGGTTGTTGTCATTGATGTCAACCCTAGTCATTGGTTGTAGTCATTGATGTCAACCCTAGCCATTGGCTTTTGGACCCCACAGTTCATCGAAGTAGATAGACATGAAGGAAATTACACATGCATATACAACACCAATGGATGGATAGTATAATTAATGCCGCTTCTTGTGGTATGTGGCACATCACGTGATCCTCATGATTAAAAAGAAATGAATTTTTGAAGATGACAATGTGAATTGAAGCAGAAACTACATGTCGACCCTAATGTTAAAAGGAAGTGACATAAAGGGTATAAATACATATCATTATACATTCATTTTAAACAAACACAAGTTTGTTAATGAACAAGGAGATATAAGTCGAATTTCATATGAAATCCAAAGTAAATAAGGCCAAATTTTAAGGGAGGATGAAGTCTTTTGGTGATGTGTTCTATGTTATGTTATTTATAGGTCATCTTACCATTTTTGCTATAACTTTGTTTCTAGAACGATTCAAATGGTGAAATTTAGAGGCTACTGATAAGACATATCTAGGTACTTGTGGTAAAAATTTCAGCTCTTTATTCACTATAATTTTGGAGATAAACTCTGTGGAAGATAGGGTTTTTGACTAGTCCTGAAGCCAATCATAAACAATTGTTCTGGTTAAGACAGTCATAACGTCTTCATAGATAATTCAAATTAAGTGAGACTAATTGCATTGGAAAGAGTACATGCTTAAGTTTCTTGTGTACGAATTTCAGAATCTGATGTTAAATATTGAGCGCGGGGCATTCTGTACAATTTTTCTCTCTTGATTAAACCATAATTGAATAAGGTCTACCATTTTCTCTATAACTCCTTTTCTGGGAGGATTCAAAGAGTGAAACTTGGAGGAGTTTCAGAGAATACATTGAGTAATATTATCTACAGGATCAGACTATTCCAAGAAGTGAATAATTGCAAAAGTTGAAGAAGTCTCGAGAAGTATTATCAAGTTCTATGTGATGTTTGGTCGATGGTGATAATTTAATGTAAAGTTTTATTATCTCTCATATATTATTGGGTGGAAGGAAGGGGCAAGGATGGAGATGTCAACCCTCTCTTGATATTGGAGGATTGTATCTTCATTTTGGAGGTTTATCACTCCCTTTATATTTGGAAGTTGTAGCTTCCCTTGAACAATAACTATTGATTGTTTCTCATATATTGTGCATGGTGTATTGTGGTGTATTGTGAAACTCTTCTACTATTGTTCATTGCTTGTTGGATATAATTGAATATGTAATCTGGTTGAAGTATAAGTTGAATTTTTTTTTAAATTGTACTTGATATTGATTCACCCCCCTCTCAGTATCAACATAATGTCCAAGCAAACGTCACATAGTCAAAAGCAGTAATAGATGAAACAAACTCAAATGCCTCAAATATTGAAATGACACTCACCATAATACCTGACTTGTACCTCATGGAGTAAGACCCAATGTCTTTCAGAGGCCATATGATGCGGTGGATATCGTCGTGATGAAACAGGAGTTGTGGTGGTGAGGTGGGTCTCTATCTGTGCATGTGGACACTGTTGGTCAAGTTGTCTCTTGGTACTCCATGTCTGCAACATGAGGGCCTTAAGAAATCATCTCCTTAGTTATCCCTAGGAGTTGGGAATAACAATCCCCACAAGATCCCTCTCACTCTCTAATTCTCCAAGAGCGGATAATAAAACCTTTTATTACAACAATGGAAACGTAATTTAGAAGGCATCTACATATGTATGCTAACTTTGTCATTTGCAAATATACATATTTACAAACTATTTTTCCAAAATATAATCTTCTCTAATACCTATCGAAGGACGGGATAGATGGCTTCTTCATGGACCGATTCTTCCCATAGTGGTGGAAGGAGTCTCACAGCTTCATGTCTCTAACAATGCCTCTAAAAATGAATTTGAATATGATGTTGAATGCAAGTAACCATTATATCCAAGTATAGGAAATCCAAGTAACCTATATAATCTCTCCTTTCTGACACCAAGCACCATTGTTGTGTCTTGAGAAGCTTCCTTTGAATACACTAGTACATGTCCATCCTGGAACGCAACTGCATATCCTTCATCTTCGATAGCTAATACGGAGAGTAATTTCACTTTCAACTATGGAACATATAGCATATGTTATATTCCTAGAAATCCTCCTGACTTGAGCTGGAATCTCACATATCCATGTCCTCTTACTTCTTGTCTGGTGTTAGTCCCAATTCCCACATAGTAGTCTATGTCAATTTCTAAGAAAGTGAGGAATATTGATCTCATTCTTATCATGCGGAGATATAGGCTATTGTCCATGAACCATACCTTGATGTTTTCATACACTATATTGTTAATACCAACCATCAAGAAGAATTATCCCTCAAATCTCTCACTAAGATTATCAACTTTTGTTGAGGCTGCTATTTGTCTTCTTTTAAGTGCCTTTACATCTTCTTGGTTCTGCTTCAGACATAAGTTTGGATGAAATGTCCAACATTTCTCAATCTAATGTGTAGTCTTACCACAATGAGTGCACAAGTGTTTGTTCCTATTCTGCAACCGCAATCCTTTCTTTCCATTCTCCCTAATATTCTCTCTTAGAAAATGACCTTTGTGTCTAACTTGTTTATTAGATGGCTTCTCCTGCAAGGATTTCCTTTTCCCACATTTCACCATACAATGGATATTATTTCCACAAAAAACACATGGATACATACACCATAAATTCATACTAATCTTACTTGTGGGAAATGTCTTTATTCCTTCATTGGAATGCTCATCTCTTTCTGGAGATGCTTTGCATTTGATACATTTCCCTGGGACAGAAGGTAATACCAACTGCTTATGAATGATCTCTTCATTTGAATTTCTCCTTACCTCAGCTATCCTAGAGAATTCTCCATATTGACGAGGAGAATAAGAATATGATGAATCACCTCCCTCAGTTACTATATGTAAAGCTTTTGTAGGAAATAGTCTCTCTTGAATAGGAGACCTTTCCTTCTCCACTTTCCCAGCTTCATGAAATTGTGTCGATATCTGGTCCTTAGCCTGCAATTCTCTTTCCAATTGAGCAATAATGCCTCTAAGGAATTATTCATGACATATCAATTGATCTTGAAGCCTCTTCTTCTCCTCCTTAAGAGATTGTAGTTGCATCCTCAACTAAGAATTATCCTTCTGAATCTGTTGGTTCATGTTCTTTTGTGGCCTTAATTTCACGAGAGCTTTACTTATGGTGTCCTTTGCAACCAAGAGATATGTATTCTCAAAAAGAGTCTTCAAACACGCCTTCACCAAGCTTGAGTCTTGGACCTTGTCACATTCACTTGAAAATACTTGTCAAAACCATCTCTTATACCACTTGATATGAAAATCCTTAGATGCTAAATAATTCTTTAAACACACATCAACATCTAACCTGATTCATAATATCCTTTATCGTCTTTGACAGATTAGCATAACACCTTTTCTTACCCAAAACTTCATATAATGACGAATAACTTGCAGACTAGTGAGAGATAACACAATAGAAAATGAAAGAATTAAGGACACAATATTTGATGACTGATTTCACCCCTCTTGGGCTACATCTCCAGGTGCCTTTTCAACAGTGAGACCGCTCTTCATTAATCTCAAATGTCAAAATTACAATGAAATGGACTTACAAAGACAATCTTGAAGTCACTCTTCAATTCTGCCACTCAACCTCAGAAACATAGGTTACCATTGTATTCCTCTCGAAATTCTGAGAAAAATGAGTATAAACTTGACTATATTATGAACAGGCGCTCAATGACCCTCTTCTTTACGTAAAACAATTCACTAAAACTCTCATAAAAGGAAATATGAACTAAGATCTTCATAAAAAAAAATCTTAGCACAAAACATACATCACCATCATGCTCCTCTTGAAAAACTGAGAAAAATGAATATAAACATGACTATGTTTGGACAAAGGGCTCAATGGCACGTAAAACAATGCAACACCATAATGAGGAACCTCTTGGCATGCATCGCAATGCAACATATTGTATCCTCAATATGAATTTCTATTCATTTTATTGTGCACACCCTCGTACCTTTCCTTGATCTGAGCACCAATTTATATAGGGGACGGGTCGGCCAAAATTGTGGCCCGAACCTTGTGTTGACGTAGGCATAAATATTTAATAATATTTGTTGGGTTGTTCTAACAAGCCCAACATGTGACATATTGGTAGGAGCTTTAATGTTAAGTCATTGTCATATGGAATATTCCTCTGGAGATTCTATGGAGGTCGAGGGTTCAAAACCCACCAAGCCCCAACAAATTTTGATTCCCAACCCAACTTAGGCTTCTCGAAGATGCCACATAGCACCATTTGATTGGCCCATGTGGTAGCCTAAGATTGGCCCTTGTTGTCACCTAGCATATGAACCTACTCACTGTGCTTCCTTGTCATCTTACGGTTGTCGCGTCACTACTAGTTGTACTTGTCATATATTCACCATGTCATTGTACGATAGGTCACGTGTCACCCTTTCAGTGGTGCCACGTGGATCGTACAATCTACCACGTCATCCATACAAATGACACGTGGAACTTTCCAACTGGTCCAATTGGATTCCCATTCATCCAAATTTGGGTGACATATGGCAGCCTTTGGTGCTGCCACGTCAATGTGATGATGTCATGTTGACATCACATGTCCATGTGTCACTCTCTGAGCTTGCCACTTGTCATACAAATGTTGATGTCATCCTTCCGTGTCGATTATAAGGAAGGGCATTCATCCAACTCACTATACATATGCCATGTGGAATTCTGTCATAATGCCATGTCATCGCGCTGACGTCATCAGTACAGACTACCATGTCATCATTTTGGCTTGTTTTTGTCGAAACTTTGAAAGGCCATAACTTTCTCATACGACATCTGTTTGAGGCGATTCATGTGTCGTTGAAAATATCTTGTTGAGCTCTATGCAATGAATTCATTTTCAAAATCATTTGAGATAATCAATTTTTGAGCACTCTTGGATCCTCCTGGATCTCTTTGAGTGTTTTAGATCCTTCTGGATCACTTGTAGAGCTAGAGAGCTTCAGAAAATTCTCTCATTGTAGCAAGAAAGGTGAAGATAGAGTACCTCTATAACATACCTTGCATGCACTCTTTAAGGGCTCAACTTAGATCATATTACATGCCATAATTATTTGACAATAATATTTTATTGAAGCAATAGAAAGTACAAGGCTTCTAAAATCCATAAGAGAGGCATGATGAGTAATGTAATTACATCAATGGAAAAAAAGTATTTGATAATAGGATTTGAGATGGGAATAGAAAAGTATTGTGCATGAGATTCAATGAAATATTAGCAGTATAATTTATATGCACCATTTATGTTAAAGGTTGTATATCTAAATCGTGTTAAGCAGGTTAAGAGAAGTAATCAGAGCTTGTAGATGCTACTTTGAGTATTTTTGTCTTCGTTGGAAACCTTGAGTTAATGTCAAGCGATATGAGATAACACATGCCAAAAATTGGATGAAGGGTTTTCAAAAATTGGCCATCCCATAACCTCTTTGCAAAATATTTCTACAGGAGTAAAGATGCAAGTGTTTAAAAATCAGTAAAGAAAGGCATGCTCAAGGGAGATTTAATTGTAGATTCATTTCCTTTCATTAGCCAAAATTGTCCTCTATGGGGTCAGTCATCAAAACAACAGTCAAGTGGGCACTCTTCCGACATGTTCCAATGTTATAATTCTTATTGTCCTAACTTGAGTTTGGAGCGCCTTCCTTATATTCATTGAGTAGATTGACTAAATTCTAAAAGCGAAGTTATCATTTTGATTGAAGAACATTACAAGGAAATAAAATACTAGGTCAAATATCATTTAAGGAGACAAGTGGCATCAAAAGAAACCATCTCACATTCCAAGGCATGTTTTGTGGATTTATGGTTGTTTGTCACATAAGGTCATTCCCTTATCAAGAAAGTTGGTCCAACAATTTTGACTATTTTTGCACCCATGCCTATGAGATCCATAGTTCAAGGAGTACGCTTAGCCTAGAAATATGACACATGAAGCTTAACGGGGTATCTGAGGCATCTTGTTAATTGCTCAAATATCTTTCTTTGAGAAAACTACCATCAATGTCAGGTTGTAGAGATAGTTTTGGCATCCAATCAAGGTATTGAGATAGAACATGTTGGGGCATGCTCCCTATGTATTACTTTTATTATACCTCACCTTTTTGGAGGGATATTTGGTATGAGGAATTCATTCCAATCAATGAAGAGACAACAAACTAGGAGTCAATTACCTAAAGTTCCATATCTTTCTATACCTGACCTTCAATGTCAAGGAAGTATGTTTGTAATTTTTCTTTTTGTATTGTTGAAATTGTTTGATCTGACCATTGTTGGAATTTGTTTTAAAAGTGTCACCTAGTGTCATTATACAGCCTTTTGTGTCCCATGGTAGGGTTCTGGAACTTTGACAAATCTTTGGCCCAGTGTCAACCAAAAATATCTATGTTGCAACCATGATGTTTATAAATTTAATTTTGCAAAGGGAGAAAGGTGTTCTCCCAATTTTTGCTTCCAATGATTCATTTCCTTATTCCATGGAACATAGTTTTGAGCTTATCGTCTTTTATACTGCAATCTATGAGGCACTTTTCTCGTAAATTATGCCTTATATTTTGTTTATTAATGAAAAATATGTTCTTCCAACTACTATATATTGTAGACTTCAAAAATATAAAAGGTTGATTCAATGTGAGGATGCATTGAGGAGATGCATGTTGTGTGGAAAGGCATTTACATAACTTCCTATTATGGAAGGGGAAACCTTCTAGTATTCCTAGAGAGTTGTCAAATAGTGAAGAGAGTAATTAAGTAACCATGAGTATTGGTACATTAGTATCTAATTGCATGATGTAATTCTTAATATGCTAGCAATGCATATATCATGAACGATAGATTCATTTCATTTGATATGACTAGAAACTGAAAGTGATTGAGTTATTAATGTCAAGTATATTCTAGGATCACTTCATGAATTGTTGTAAATATTGTTGTAGAAATATTATATGCATGAATACTCACATTTGTTTGGTTGATTGAAAGTTTAGGTTGTGGGTAGAATAGTCTTGGTATGGCAATGGGTGCAAATCCATAATGAAGACTAGGTGCTACCACATGAAAGAGACAAACATTATGAGAAAAATCTCATACTTGCAAAATCTGTTTTCTGTATGAGACGAGTTTGAAACAAAAGTTTTTTGATTGAAGTTATTATTATGATGTCTCATGATAATTGTATGTATATGATATAGGTGAGATGATGGATATGTCTGGGAAGGATAAATGAAGATTACTAAAGCTGAAAAGCATGGAAATAATGCCACTACATACTAGAACCTTGTGATATACCATGATCACCATTGAGATGTGTTACGCTATGTTAGAGCAAGCTAGGGGATGCCTGTGTTGTAAGAATCTATAAGTCTCGATACTTTTACGTTGCAAGGAAGCCTTGGAAAATGATGGATCTCCCGAGGGACTGTGTAACAAAGAAGGGGATGTCTGATTCTAGAGGGTGAGTGACTTATACATGGAAAAGGATGCTTGAATGAATAACATGCTACCTGAGATCATGAATGTATTGGGTGTGTCTATGAAAATAATAGTTGGGTTCTATCTATGGCAACCATATGGATCAGATACATATTCATATAGATAAGTATTGACCTTTATCTTGTGGTTTGAATATATATTCTTTAGATATGAACTTAATATTGATAGGTTGGAAATTCATGTTGAATGATTATAAATGTTTATGCTACGCATGTTTACATTGATGACTGATGCAGGCATATGTTGGAATGATAAAGTTTGGAGGTGTACCAAGAAAATTAAGAAAATGATAATGCAGGTACAGCTAAAGAATGAATATATAAACATTATTGCAATAATAGAACATCGAGGATGGTGTTATTCCAAGGCGGAGGGGATGTAATATCCTAAATTTCACTCTTGAAATTATTTCTAATTAAATGCTTAAATACTTTTCATGATTGCTTTGTAACTTTGCTACACTAACTCCATGGGTCAGATATACCATGGTAATGTAAATATTGTACATATTTTTGTTTTGCAGTTAATAAAGATGAAGATGAAGATCAGTTGAGCTTGAGCGCCTATAGGGGCTACGATACAACAAGAGGGGAAAGGTTAGGGGGTCTAAAGGGGGTTTGTGCCTAAAACATATACCTTATGATACCTTGAACCCTCACTCATTTCAAATTTGATTTTCAAAGAAAAGGGATTCAAAAAGAGTGGAGGAAACAAATTCTCCAATCTAAGCTACCATTTCCTAAAACTAGCAAGTTGTCTCCCATACATTATTGGAACTAGGAAGAGAAGTTGAGTTTGAACCTTCTTTCCATGATGCATGAAGGGAATTGAAACCAAGAGAAGGAGTCAATTAGAAATAGGTGTAAAGGAGAGTTTTGAGAGGTTAGACAATGGAAAAATGAAGCCAAGCCTGTGATAGACCAAAAACCATGAATTGAAGCTTGTAGCCTTGAGGAAAAGCCAAGAAAACATGGGAAATCTTGTTGAACTTGAGATAACAGCCTGGACCTTCTATACAGACACTAAATAACATGAGGAGTAATTTATGAGGTACCATATAGCATAGAAGTAGGCGCTCCTTGTGTTTTGTGGGGCAGGTATGTGGGTGCCTTAGTGTTGCTTTGTCATCAAGAAACCTACAGTAGAAAACGCTGGTTAGAATCCAAATTTCAAAGTTATTATGTCCTTGCTTCACCCTGTAGGTATCATAGCTCGGCTAGGGGGTGGCATCTTTGATTTGGTTTATAAATTTTGTATTTGAAATCATATGTCTGGTTCCTGATGATGCTTGTAGACTACTATTCGTTTTTACATTTGATGTTGAAATAAAATCTGCCTAAGCTTGTCTCTATTGAGGAATAGATGTTTTGGTTAAGTTTACAGATAAGAATTTAAATTCAATTATTATTTTCTATCGAAACATATATCCCAAATGATAGTCTATTATCAAATAATATGAGTTCTTCATCGATATCAACAGTGGTAAATAGAAATTTAGATGCACTAGATCAAGTATCAACATAAGTTAGAAACCAACAAATAAGGAATCCAATGGATCCTGTGGCCATATTTTGGAATATTGAGAACTGTCATGTTAATGTTGAAGTCCACACAAAGGATGTGGCAGGAGTGGAAGTCTCTTGAGCACTTCACTATGCTGGCCGATTTGTGTGGGACTGATGATCCGGATTTTATGAGTAGAACAAAATGAATACAGATTATTATCAAAAGATGCTTAACACAAAATAACAAATATACAGTAAAATTGGTTTCTATTCAATAAGGAAATAAGTTGAAACTATAAAATCCAGTGGAAAACAAGCTTGCTAGAATGGTGGGGCTTATCTCTTAGAAGAGATGTGACGATTGTGCTCAGTTGCAAGAAGATTATTACAATGAGGCTCTAAAGGCCTTTTTACAATAAACAAGAATGTCAAAAACCCTAGACATCCAAAAACCTAACCCTAGGAGATGAAGCGCCAAAAGTCATGTGGGCCCCCTTTGGGTAAGTTAGTACATCAACTTCTCGAGGTCGTAACTTTTGCATACGATCTTCGTTTTAGGCGCACGATAGCCCGTTGGAAAGGTCTATCTGAGGACTACACATGTTGTTGTCAGATTCTAAAAAACTGCCGAAATGAGTTAGTTGGAATAGGTGGGAGGCCATTGACATCCATTTGGATCAATCCTCCCGCCTTAGGAAGCAATGATATCCATTGCGTTGAGTGCCCCCATCAGATAAGGGAATTTATGTTGAATTTGGCTCCGGGTGAGCCACTTGCCTTGGTGCAGGAGCTGCGCTGCTTTGACAACTAACTAAAGATGAATCCTTTGCTGGCGAGTGACCTTGACCTTTTTGTCCAAAATATGATCACTGGATGCCTATTGTATGCAGTCGGGGTTGAGATATGTTGGTGTCAGTTGTTATTCTACCTCAGAGGTGTCCAATAATATTGGGAAATAATGTCGAAGGAGATCCATGTTGAACACTAGGTGCAGGCCAAGCAAAGGAGGAATGTTGAGCTCAAAAGAACTATCACCTACAACCCTGGTGATGGTGTACGACCCATAACGGAGTGGGCGAAGCTTCCGATGGGGTCCTGTAAGGCTTTCTTTTTGCAAGTGCAACCAAACTTTGTCGCCCACCTAAAACTTATGTGGCACCCGATGTTGATCATGGCGCTGCTTGTACTTGTCATTGGACTTCTGTAGGATATCCTGAACTTGTTGGCAGATGTGTTGGATCCCCTCAATGAACCAGGTGGCTTTGTCAGCTTCAGTTGGAGCAGGAAATGAGTCAATCGAGGTGATCGCAAGGGGTAGCGTAACATCTATGGGACCCAATGTTTGGAATCCCAACCCCACATGAAAGGGGCTATGGTTGGTTGAGCTATGCAAGGCTCGGTTGTAGCTATGATGGACATAGGGAAGACTCTCATCCCATGTGCAAGGGTGCTTGGAATTATACATGTGCATGATATGCACGATCATTTGATTTACAAGCTCGGTTTGGCCATCTATCTGGGGGTGGAAGGTTTTGGATTTGGTGAGCTTGGTATCCAGTAGTGACCATAGGCTCGACCAAAATCTGATGATAAATCGATTGTCCTGGTCTGAGACAATGGTTTGTGGGATTCCAAAATATACCCAGACTCGTTCAAAGAAGAGCTTGACAGTGGCCTCTGCTGTGATGCTCTTCTTGTAGGTGGCCATAATCGCCATCTTAGAAAAGCGATCAACAACCACAAAAACACAGTCATTTCCCCACTTGGTGGACAGGAGGGCCAACATGTAGTCCATTGAGATGGATTCCCATGGCCTGTCAGGAGTAGGCAGAGGGGTGTACATGCCCTGTTTCTTAGTGGTCGGTTTGGCAATAACGCAGGCAGTGTAAGACCTGATATACTTGTTGACCTCGTGTCGAAGTTTCGGGCAATAGAAATGTTTATGCAACATTTCCACTGTCTTTTTTACATCGAAGTGTCTTTCCACCTGATTGTAGTGGGATTCCCAGATCAGTTTCGCTCACTCGCTTGATGGAACAAAGATATGGCCCAAACGACAGAGCAACCCATCCTAAAGATAGAAATTAGTGACAACTGCGTTTGCGCCCAACATTTGCTAAGTGGTTGTGAAATCTGGGTCTGTCTCATAGAGTTGGGGCCATCCAAAGGACTCATGATCGCAAGAGTCTAGCACTATGGTGAGTGTCACGGCTGGTAGTCTACTGAGGTAATTAGAAACGTGGTTGGTGCTTCCTGTTTTATATGTGATGTTGAGGTGGAATTACTGCAAGTATGTGGACCACTTATGATGGCGATCATTCTGCAATTTGCCTTGTGTCTGCATGAACTGCAGTGGCTTATGATTAGTGTGGATGACTGTCTCTTTCCCAAGAATGTAATGTCTCCACTGGCAGCAGGCTTTCACAATGGACTACATTTATTTGTCATAATTAGGGTACTTACAGACAACATTTGATAGTGTCTCACTATGATAGGCCACGGGGTGATCGTGCTGAATGAGAACGTCACCCACAACATAGTCTGAAGCATATGTCTCGATCTCAAAGGGTTGTTACTGGTTCGGTAGTGAAATTATTGGGGCTTAGCACAAGCGTTGCTTCAAATCACTGAATGCTTGTTGTTGGGACTGGCCCCACACAAATTTCTCCTTATTACCACCCATGGTTACTTGGCCGAGGGCCCATGCAATATGGGATAATCCCAACATGAACCTACAGTATAAAGTGGCAAGGCCCAAGAAGCTATGAAGCTCAATGAGTGTGGTTGGAGCTGGCCAGTCATGGATGACTTGGATCTTGGCTAGATCCACATGTACACCATGTTGATCAACGATGTAGCCAAGGTAATGGGCCTTGTCCATGCCGAAGGAGCATTTTTCCAAGTTGGCATATAGCTTGTGCTATCGTAGGGTGTGCATAATCTATTGAATATGTTGCAAGTGTTCTACCCAAGTCTTGCTGTAAATGAGAATGTCATCCAGATAAACCACTAAAAAAATATTGGTGAATGGTCACAGGATATTGTCCATCATCCTCATGAAAGTGGCTGGAGCATTTTTCAAAACAAAGGGCATGACCAACCATTCAAAAAGACCTTCCTTTGACTTGAAGGCGGTCTTCCATACATTTGTATGTTCTATCGGGACCTAGTGGTAGCCAGACTTCATTTCAATCTTATTAAAGTATTTGGCCCCCGTGAGTTGATCAAGGAGGTCATCGATTCAGGGAATCGGGTACTGGTTTCTGATTGTGATTTTATTCAGGGCCCGATAATCAATGTAGAGTCGTCAGGTTCCATCTTTCTTCTGTACCAACACAATTAGGCTCCCGTAAGGTGATGAGCTGGGACATATGTGACCCTTGTGGAACAGTTCTTGGATCTGTCGCTTGATATCCTCATTCTCTAACAGAGAGAGGTGATATACTGGCCCATTGGGCAGCGGTGCGTCGAGGGTCGAATCGATGGAGTGCTTGACCTGACAGTGCATAGGTACCCCGGTAGGTGAGGAGAAGATATATAAGTACTCTTTCACGACCTTATCCACTTGCTTCTGGTCTGTGGAGAGGTCGACACTGGAGAGCCAGGATGTGGTTGCGATCTTTCGCTCATTCTGAGAGTGAATCACGAAGAAGACAAAATTCTCCGTCTGAGAGATGACCTTCCTGCATTGCTTGGTAGAAATAAAGGAAATAGCACTGGGTGGGACTGCCTCGGGTATGATGTACAATTTCTTTTTCAAAGTAATAATAACATTGCGAGGATTATACTCATATACAACATGGCCCAAAAGAACATTACAAACTTCTAGAGGGGAAACATCACACAATACCTCATCTTTGAAGGGCTTGATGTCGTATGACAGGTGACATTGTTGGATGATGCAGATGTCCCTTCCTTGGCGGAGCCATCCGATGGGGTAGGGTTGCAGGTGCGGCATTGTTGGCAGGTGAGTCGCTTGACAACCTTTGCTGAGATGAGGCTCTTCTGGTTACCGCTATCAACGATGAAGTCTACCGAGGTACCCTTCACCCACATTTGTGAATGAAAAAGGTGCTCACCTTCCTTTGGCTTGTCGGGTTCACCGGGTTGGAGCTTGGTGGTAGCAACGGTAGCACTGGGTTCTGCGTCAATGATTTGTCTCCCCCTTTATGGTTTTGACTCAGAGTCGGAACCTACATCTGATTCATAGGCTTTCACCTCAGCCACTAGCAATTGCTTTGAGTGGTAATCAACAATGTTATTACAGGGGCTCTTATGGAAGCTACACCACTTCCCGGTATCTTTCTTTGTCTTTCCGGTGTCCTTCTTTGCTTACGGCCTGGACTGGTTGTCCTGAGGCGGTCCGTCTTTGCTTTGTCCTTTGTTCTACAGGTTGGGGGTGCCCTTTCCTGGCTTTTTCTATGAGGGGTTTCCAGGCCCAAATTGTCATGTCTTTTGTTTGAGCTTCTGCTCGATTTTGACGGCATATCGGTAGGTCACGCTGAAGGATGAGATGTCCAGAAAGTCCATTTCATCCTGGATGTATCTATGGAGACTGTCGCAATACTTGAGCACCAGATGTCACTCATAATCTTTGATACCCAGCTTGGTGCGCAAGGTATGGAAGATATTTGTGAACTCGGGCACTACTTGGTCTCTTTCTTGCCGCAGTGTGGTCCATTTTGTGTACAGGTCGTCATAACTTCCAACAAGGTATTATTGTTCCTTGATAACATCCCTGAAGGACTCCTAGGTGACTGTAACTGTGATTAATGAGGGTTCTTCTATTTCCTTCTGCTCACAGAAAGTTTCCCACCAATCTTTGACATGGGGAATGACTTTGAGGAGCGCAAAAGTAATATTTTCTCTATTCGAGAAGTTATGGATAGAGAAATACCCTTATAGCATATTCAACCATTTGTCTACAACATCTGCGTCTATCTGAACTTCAAATATAGGAATATCAAAGTTGATTTGTACCTTTAAGGGGGCGGCGCCTCCGCTTGAGGAAGATGCGTCGCCTATTGGTAGTCGCCGAAGGATTTGTGCAAAACTATCCATCATCTCGTTCCTCCGTTGCATGAGGGCTTCCTCGAGCAACATTTTGAAGGGATCTCTTGTCCCGTCATCTTTCTTTTCTCCCTCCATGAGAGTTCGCTTAGGCGTGCGAGATCTTTTGTCCTCAAGAGAAACAAGCTCGAGACCCAATTCTTTGTACCTTGACCTCGTTGGGGACATGCATTAAGAACAACAAGGAGTAGACCGCTCTGATACCACTGATCTAGATTTTATGAGAAGAAAAAAATGAATACAAATTATTATCAAAAGATGCTTAAGACAGAATAATAGATATACAGTAAAACTGGTTTCTATCTAATAAGGAAATAAGCCGAAATTGTAAAATGCAGCAGAAAACAAGCTTGCTAGAATGGTGGCGGCTTATCTTTGAGAAGAGATGTGACGGTTGTGCTCATTCGCAAGAAGATGATTACAATGATGCTCTAAAGTCCTTTTTACAATAAACAATAATGTAAAAAACCCTATACATCCAAAAACCTAACCCTAGGAGATGAAGTGCCAAAATTCATGTGGGCCCCGTTTGGGTAAGTCTGTACATCAACTTCCCCGGGTCGTAACGTTTTCATACGATCTTCATTTTAGGTGCACGATAGCCCGTTGGAAAGATCTATCTGAGGACTACACATGTTGTCGTCAGAATCTGACTTCGTATAGATTTTGACTGTGGCGAGCCCTAAAAACGTTGTTTAGGACCTCAAAATGGCCCTGGAAGTCAAGGACCCGAAAACTAGGAAAAAACTGCCAAACTGGAAAAATGCCAAAATGAGCCAGTTGGAATAGGTGGGATGCCACCAACATCCATCTGAATCAACTTACCTAGCATTTCTTGGGATGCACATTGTGTTCCCATGCCCAATAGTTTTCCAATACCATCATATTCTACGTTTTTCTCATACATGTTCACATTGATGGAGGTTTTATGTGAAAGTCTAAATAAAAAGTGTTGTTGTATGCCCTCACAAATAGCATAAGAGAAGGATTTGTATATGAACATGGTCAACTAACAATTTATGCCTAAAAGTTTCTCGGCAAATAGACATGCCACTTTTGACTAAACATGTAAGCTAGAAATATATTTTGAATGTATTCGACTAATAATTATTGTCTTAATTTTACTCAACAAATATCTAAAGGCATATTGCTTTCAATAGTCATTGGTCAATACAATAGAGAAAAAATTGTACACAACATGCCCTTACAAATAGCCCGGACCTATATTTGTATTATGAACATAGTTAACAGATAATTACTTCTTAAAAGTTTCTTGGAAAATTTTTAATGGCATGCCACTTTCAACTAAATGTGCAAGCTAGAAATTTATTCTAAACATGCCAACTTATAATTATTGCCTTAATTTTACTCAACAAATATTTAAAGGTTGCTTTCAATATTCTTTTCTTAATACAATAGAGAAAGTTATAAACGATGCATTCTATGGTTTGCTTTGCATTGTCTTGTATTTTAATTACATTTTGTATACCTCGTTCCATAGAGTTAAGGGTGGATTCTCACCACTTTTTTGTGGGTTGGTTTGTTAAATGCCATGTATGTAAAAGTATTACTTAAATACATTGTGATGTTGTCTCAAAATGTTTAATTGTCCCTATGGAAGCAACCAATGGAGCACCTTAATTTGTGTGGCACACTACTTCAAGCAATTCCATGACATAGTCATATTTAGTAAGGTTCAATGATAGCAAATTACATGCACTAAATTATATACTAAAATGAAGTATTTCATGGTAAAACTGAGAGTTACTTGTCAGAAATATGAAGTGCCTAACATCCAAGCAATGTGGGCATGCTTGTGACTGGCCAAACCTAAAGAACTACAAGGCCTGAAAATTTACAACCAATAAATGCAATTTCCAAACTCACTTGCATTATCAAGAAGTTGTAGATTCCAAATAAGGTCATAAATGCAAGTCAAACTCCTTGATCAAATAGACCCTCAATAAATTAGCCACCAAAACTAAAGGGTATTGAATGTAGACCGATTGCATCATAAATGATGGTTTCTAGTGTTGGAGGGGGTTGTAGATTCCAAACAAGATCATAAATGCAAGTCGGTCTCCTCAATCCATTAATAAATGCAACCCAAGGTAGAACAACTGCAATTACTACAGAAAGTACTCTTTGATGATATTGACCAAATGGAAATGCTTAAGGGTGTCCATAGCTCCTTCTGCACATTTCTTGGTCAATGTTACACGGTGTCACCTCAACTATAGTTATTGTGGCTAATTATAATAATTATTCTCACAGTTTAGGAGGTCATCATCAAGACCTATTGGCTTCCAAGTTATGAGCTAAACATAGTATAATTATGGTTTGAGCTACCTCCTTACAATTTCGCTTGATTTTGCATTTTCCTGTCATTTAAAACAAGAATGCATGTGATTTATTTTCAATTACAATGTTGCTTGTGAGGAATTTCAATTCATTGTTAGTTGGTGTGGTTTTTTTAACATGTCCTCACACCAAGGAGTGGTTGTTGAAGTGTACTATATGTCAAATTAAATTGTACCCTCGATACAACGAAGTATCCATTTCGTTACTTTCTAATGGATTTCAAAGGGTTCTTGCATGTACCGATCAATAAGGCTTGTTACCCCCCAAGGGTTGACAACTTTAGAGGCACCCTCACAAAGGTGTCGTGTTGTTGATTGCATGAGTTATCTTCCCATCTTCTCCATACTTAGACTATTCTTATCATCTCCTCATTCAGATGTATGATCATGCTACCTTGGTTATGGTATATCTAATCCTCCCTCGTCACTCCTCAGATGATAGATGTACCATGGATGGTACATTATGGTGTCACTGTGATCTATTTGATATTCCATGCATTGATGGTTTATTTGGATGTGATGCTATAACTTCTTGGTTAGTTATGAAAGCAATAAACACTGAAATGAAATCTAATAATAGTTCATAACATTCATAATTTTATTGTTTTCCTTCAAGTCATACCTTGGGGGACCATAGTTTTCCTTTAGAAGTGTTGTCATTTCTCGAGTCAATTCATACTACTGGGAAGCTAGCCAAGATAGCATTTTCCACATTCTAACCATAATAAACACTTTCCACTTTCCTTGTTTCACTCCATTCCATCCATAAAAGTCTATTATAATCATGTATGACTTATCAAATGTCACTAGAAAGGTCTAATAAGGAAATCCTAAGTTAGTAGAGCAAAAAAAGGCCAGAGGAGAAGAGAAATAATTTCAAAAGCCAAAAATATAAATTCTTGAGCAGTGCCACCTCACTATGAGGCTAATGTTGCCAGTCCCTAGCCTATCCATGAATATATAAAGAGAAGGGATCTTGTTCAATAAAGTAAACACATAAAGAAAAAGTCAAAAGGGGGGTAGTAAGAAATGGTGTTGAGGACATGCAACTCAATGCTAAAGCTCCCTCTTAAATGATTTTAAATAGAACCCCATCTCATGAAAGCTAGATGAATAAAAACACAAGACCTATGCG